>JBBPBP010000001.1:8492072-8502223 GCA_037974735.1 Cicer chorassanicum | reverse complement strand
AGAAAAAACATGAATATACTAATAAAATTGATACGGATAGATGTTTGTGTAGTTAGATTTCTATTTTACAATTTTGTATTTGATTATATTTTGTAGACAAATACTTATAAGAGACCAATAATTAATAATTATTTAATGTATAGTGACAACTAATCTTACTAAAAAATATAAAAAAATTCATAAATCTAATTTACATTTATATTTTTCACTTTCACAATTATTTTATCTAAAAATATCATTAAAAAGTTAGAAATCTAAAAATTTTGATTTTTGAATTATATAATTTAAATAAACGGAAACTGAGCTAAGTTTAATTTGATTCAACTTATTTCCAACCTTACAAAGATACAAGTGAAAACTTTGGAGTGATTATTTTTTTGCAGTTGTCATTTTTAATGTTATTATTTATATATTTATATACATAACAAAATAATCTATATTCTTTCTTCATTGTCTAGACACTTATATACATTTGTTAATGTGAATGACTCATAACTTATCCACTTATGTAATTCTTATTCATCAAATAAAAACTCAAGTGCACTCATGAGTACATCACAATTCATAAAACTTAATATTTATTTCATAAGTTTTGTTTTCATTAAAACATATATAAAAAAAATTTGACTTCAGTGGAACTTCATCAATTAGTCTCATTAAAAATTTATAATATAATGCTTGAATTTCTATTTCTCTCCATTATTAGATATGTTGCACATACTACGTTTCCTAGAGGTTTATAGTTTGTCTTGAGTATGTAGCTCTTTTTGTTCGAAAAGAAAACTATTAATTATTTTATTTTACTCTAGAATAGTAGTTATTAAAAATATGATTAATAAAACTTTCCTTAATGTTACATCAATTTGAAAATTAGAATTATTTTATCTATAAATAAAATATATAACTACTATTAGAAATCTTGATACAGTGAAATTCCAGGCTTAAACTTGAAAATATGTCCAAATTAATAATACGAGCATTTTTGCCACTAGCAAAAAAAATTATAATTAATAATTAAAGAATAAATACCAAAGGCATTAAAAAGAAAGGTAAGGAAAGATTAGGCGTGAATGAATTCTGCAAAAATAAGTTTACCACTTTTGATCATCATTATGGCGCGCGCGGGAAATCGGGAATATGGCAATTACTAATATAATAGCTTGCAATCGTTTCATTTTTTAACTTTAATATTTACTATGTTCTTAATCTTTAGTCCAATAGACAGACACGGTAAGAAACAAATGAGTCTAAGACCCTTTTATTTTTAATTCATTTAATAAAATGTATTTAATGTATATTTTTTGCTTTATTTAATAAAAGTAAAATGCATTTAATGAATCTAAGGTATAAAAAGAAAAACATTATTATATCTTTTGATTTCTTAAATAAAAGAGTAAAGATAGTAAAATGTATTTATGAAATCATACCTACTCTTACGAATTATGATGATTCACCGCAAAACCTTTATTCAGTGCCAATTTGGTCGTTGCCTTCTGCAAATATTGTGGCATCATGATCATCATCATACGCGCATGCTACAAACCACATTCACCTTTAATTCAGGTATCTTTTCTTTTTCTTTTTACATTGTTCAAATCCAATGCATTCTATAGGAAAAACATATGTGCAAAATAACTTGTCCCAATACAAATTATTATTATTATCAAACACAATATTTGGATTCCACCACACAACACAATCAAGGAACAAATTCTACGTAGAACTAAACTATGAACTTAATTGTTACATACCCTTCATTTCAACCTGAGAACAAATTAACTCACCATCCTTTATTCCCACACACCAATTTTTGGTTATTGAAAAGCCACAACAACTTATATGCGAGTAATAGTAGTAGTTCAGCATGCACGCTGAGCAATTAAGTTGATGAAGTTTGTTGAATCCCAGTAACCCTTCCGCGACGAACAAATATTATACTGAAAATTAGTTTATGACCACTTGACAATTGGGTAGGATTTTGTTATACTTTTGTGCATCAACATTGATTTCCTTTGGCATGTTTGTTAATTTCAACTCAAGCAGAGTGTTGACATTCATTAGTCCATAAGGAAGCATTTTCAATTGCGAACACGATCTGATTTCAAGTTGTCTGAGACAAGGGAGTGCTCCTGGTTCTATAATCCATTCCTCTAGTTGCTGCAGTACCCAAAATTTCAAGACATGAAGTTGAGGAAATATTTGAGATTCGCAATTCATGGTTTGTCCCACGTAAGAGTCTGCGAGTAAAGACAGTGTTTGAAGATTTGATAATTTTGTCAAAAGTTGCATGGGGTCCTCCTCTAGTTTCGAATGTGATAGGGTAAGTTCAACGAGGCTATTCGGAAATTGGGACAAAATAGATGAACTGCTCAATTTTCCTAGCAAATACATGTCAGTGAGATTTACATTATTTTTGAAGGACTTCAAGCGTAAAATCCAAGGTTTCCCTTCTTCGTCCCTTGATTTTAGTCTTAGTGATTGAAGTTGTTCTAGTTTGGCAATCCAATCAGCCACTGTGTCAAGTTGTTTTGTCATAACTTCTTGCTCTAATGACATTTGTTGGCATGCTAATCCCAATTTTGTGATATTGACCAGTGTGTCCAAGCCATTCTTCACTGGAGTCTCCTCATCTACAAAGAGTCCCCACAGTGTCTGAAGATCATGCAGAAAATTATCTCTTCGCTGAGGCAGAAGAAATCTGATGAGAGAAAAACGATCCTTTTGTTGAGGTGGGAATCTACTGTGGAAAGTCTCACTCAAGAACAAGTGTCTGAGTTCCATCTCCCAGATGGAGGTAGGTAGAGTATGTATGTAAGTATGTTTGAGATCAAGTGTCTGTAGCTTCAACAGCTTGCTTATAAATGATGGAAGTGACTCCAAGTAAGTCCATCTTAAACCAAGATACCTCAGCTGCGAAAGTCTTGCTATGGTTTTAGGCAATTTGGGCTTGTAAACGCGCTCAAGATCAAGAACCCGTAAGAGTAAAAAACAATCGGCCAAAATAGATACCTTCATGAAGTTGCCTATTTCTTGGCCAGGTTTACTTCCCTCTCGAGCATCAAAAGACAGAAAGGAATGAACATCCTTGTAGTAGGTTCTCAGGGAAGCTGAATCATTTCTAGTATTGTCAGCATCACCATGAATATGATCGTAACAGATATGATTGGTATTAAGATGATCTGTCACCCAACGAATGATGGTGTTTTTTGGATCTGAACTGGAATATGTGGCAGGGTCGGGTTTAAGAAATATGGATTCGTTAGCTTTTGTCCACCAGAATTGTCGCAAAGCATAGGGGAGACGGCATGTTTTGACCTTGCCATTGCGCTTTCTCTTGGCAATTTGAACGAGGTTCCGATCTATCAACTCTGTCAAGTACCTTTCTGCAACATGCTCTGGGGGCTCTTGGTCTTGTTCTTGTTCTGGAGCATGATGCACCAGACTCTCGGCAACCCACAAAACAACCAATCTTCTAACAGGAATCCCAAATTCACTAGGGAATAGGCCTAAGTAAGATAGACATCTCCTTAGATAGAGAGGTAAGTCTGTATTGATTGTTTTAAGCGTTTCAGACCAACTTTGTTTTTGATCTTCATTGAACTGTTGCCTCCCCAGCACGCTTGACCACTCCTCAAGTGTAAGTGTGACATCTGAAAGTAAACAGCTCATTTTTATTATTTGTGATGGCAGGCCCCCACATTTCATCATAATTTCTTTTCCAACCTTCACGAGTTCTTCTTCTAGAGGATTGTCCACCTTCAAATGTCTTGTAAACAACACCCAACTAGTTTCATCATCTAATAACTGTAGTGGGTAAACAAAGGTTGTATCTGCTGCATATAGGGGGGCTAAATTTGCCTTGCGAGTGGTAAGAAGAAGTCTGCTGCCAGTTGACATATCAGGTATGGCCTCATTCAACAAGGTATCCAAGATTACTTGGGAAGTTTCTTCTATCCCATCAACAACTATTAGATACTTTTTACGTGCCAAGGTTTGGAGAACGTCAATGGAGGAGGAGAAAGAGGAGTCTGGTGTAATTTGATTGGCAATTTGTTGGAAAAGCTGTTGAGCCGGCTTACAACTTGACACCCATACTTGACACTCAAAATGATCAGCAACAGCCTTGTCTTCAAATATCAACTTGGCTAGTGTTGTCTTCCCGGTGCCTCCAATTCCAACAATCCATGTAATGCAGCGACGTTTCTCATCTGACAGTAACTGAGCCATCAAAACATGTGCATCATCATCAAATCCAATGACACGTGATTCTTTAGCAACGAGAGGCAGCTTCGTCCTGCCACGTAATATTTGAACCGTGGTGGACGATGAGGTGTCAGCAACATGGGTCTGAAATTGTACCATACCATACGCTTTTCTTCTTCTAGAGGCATCTTCAATTTTGCTTAAGATGTCATCTATCTTCTTCCTAATAACACTTCGAGTCTGGCACTTGAAAAAGGATTTGAGAATCGACTCATGCTCCAATTTAGCATTGTAGTCATTAAGGACAGATGCAATTTCTTCGGAAATTCCTCTCATCTGTTCCAACCAGATTCTGGATCTTCCATCTAGTTCTCCTTTGATTTCAACAGCATCCACAAACAGTGCATCCATCAATTCCTTTTCCCCTCTGATTGATAGGACCTTGTGTTTGAGACCTTTGACACGGCGATACGAGGACGCGGAGGAGGAGGCAGCCGGTGGTGGTGGTGCTGGTACTAGCTTTTGTTGTTGAATATTTGCAGCATCAATGCCATAAATGGTCTTCCTGTGTGAGATACTAAGAATCTCCTTCAACAAGCACTCGATGTCCTTGGGAAACATAATTCTTCTGCTCAAACAACCAGCCTTTGGAGTTGGAAATGCAATAAGGGACTGGCCATTTTGAGTTACAGCTCTCACTTGACCCACCCATACCTTCTGTCTTTCATTCAGAATCACACTTTCGGTCGTATCATTAAGAAACGCTTGCATTAAAGCTAAATATCTTTGCGTACACTTCAAATTCTTGTCCAAAGACCTCCACAACTTCACAATCCAGACAATAACATCATAAAATGGAAGAATCAATTGGAAAAGTAGTGCTACACGGACTGGGAGAAACTGTGACACGATAATAATCACCATATAATTAATAAAAGCGAAAATTAAGATTCTGGCGACCAGTTTTGTTATTGCCCTTCTTTTTCTCTCCTTATTGGAGTTTTCCTCTCCCCACTCACTTTTTACAACTAAGTTCAAAGCTACAGGGATTAGCGCATCAAAGAATAACAACGCCTCGTTAACATTGTCAGGGATATAAACATAAAGAACAAACTCAATAACCACAGAGATTACTTCAGCAATTATCTCAACTGGAAAGATTGTTGTTTGTATGTTGTCTCTCATTCTCTCTTGTCCACCAACTCCATAAGTAAAACTTCTGTGAAGTGCATCTTCAATTTGAGTCCTAATATACTTCATCTTCTTCTTAAAGTCATTTTCGGAAGCATAATTCACTGGAAGATAAACGACCTTCTTAAGCCAACCCATTTTAGACCATCTTTTCTTGCCAAGGATGAAATTTGCCGCAACACTTTCCGTATAATTACACACCTCCTTCACCTCTTCCAACCACACATTTTCTCTTTCACCTGTTGACTTCAAATTATACACAATATTTTGCAGCTCAATGAGTTCATTTTTTACACGTTCTACCATCTCGATCACCTTATCATCATTAACTATAGTTTGACTCAGAATGTGATCAAGCTTCTCCACTACTGAGGTGGTTGTTGATGACCACGACGCTATTGATTCTCCTGGAGTTTCAACGGTGACATTAACACCCGTGTTTAAGTTCATCCCAAACTGAGAGATTTCTCTCATCCTCTTGCGGATCTCCACCAACTCTTTCCCAACTTTGTGTTTGTCTAACAAATACAGAGGCCCTCTCCTCCTTCTCTTCCCTGATTTTATCACAAACGTTTCTATCACATTCTTTGCCTCAACAGCAACGTCCTTCAACATCTCTGCCCAGTCTTTCAAGGCTTGTTCTTGTTCACCGTCCCCTCGCTTTTCAACCTGTTCTAACAATCCCTGCATTGACCTCAGCTCTTTCTCAATCCATTCTACATGCCTCACAGCATACCCCAACACTGCATACTCTTCAATCAGGAGTTTAGCTACCACTGATACAACCAAATCTACTGCAACGACTGTCACACTCATGATGGCGGAGACTCAAGCTTAGCTCCACTTGCTTTTTCGAATCAGGAAGAAAGCTAATAAGTAGTAGTTAATCTTGCTTTGCTTCAAATTCTCCCTTTTGAATCTAACTTGTGCACATTTATTTATTTTGATTGTTAAATTCTTTCTTTTTGTGGACTTGAAGGAGGATGAGAAGGAAGTATTTTGGAATCTGCATGAGTTAGGAAGGAACTAATTTTACATGGTGGTTAGACACACACACAAAAGTGACACTTTTTTTTAAACAATAACAAAAACTAAAATCATTTTTTTATGATTAGAAAAAGTGTATCTTTTTTGTGTGTCTAAGCACCGTGCATTTGGTCTTGTGAGCATGCAAGACTTGCTCGTTAGGAAGAAGAGGACAAAGATGTTTGTATATTATTGACCAGTTCAGATACTTTGTAAAACATGCCTATCCTACTAATAACACTGTAAGAAATCGCATGGATGTAGTTATGTTTCACGCACTATCAATTCTTATCTTTTGGAATTTTTATTAATGACATGACATGACATGTTGCCAATTTGTATTTTTCTACAATCATGTTGACAATTTGAATTACATTAAATAAAAAAGAAATTAAAAGTGTGATGATAATGATATATGGGTGAAGCCAACAACAGTAAGAAAGGAGATTTGAAGGCATTGCTCGGCAGACATTAACAAGTCACTTTTATTGTTCTAATGTCTTCCCGTTTCCACTATTTCCTAATCCTACTAAAACTATAGTTGTGGCATTGCTCGAAACAGAATAACAATCAAGTTGAAACACAAGCAAGCAATGTTACTCGCTGGTAAGACACACGTTTGTTTCAGCATTTATTTATTTATTCAATTCAGTAGTGGTCTTTACTTACTTTTCTAAGGCTAAGCAAACAATTGACATAGGTATATTTTTTCAGTTGTGGCCAGTTTGATATATTCAAGAGAAACAAAATCAGATCAGAATACTACAAATCCGGCAAAAGTGTGGAATGTATTGCAGCTTCGGATTCTGGTTGCTGTTAGTCTTTTCTTACAAATGCTACTCATCTTTTTGGGAAACAGAAGGAAGTATATAGTTAATAAAAGGCTAAAATTGTTGATATGGTTCACCTATTTGTCAGCTGATTGGATTGCTACTGTTGCGCTAGGAATTCTTTCCAAAGACTCGAAAGATCATAAGGCAGACCACCACTTCGTAATTATGGCGATTTGGGCACCATTTCTTCTTGTGCATCTTGGCGGGCCTGATACAATCACTGCCTACTCCCTTGAAGACAACCAACTGTGGCCACGACATATGCTAGAATTAATATACCAACTTGCAGTTGCAGTTTATGTTGTTTACCGGTCATGGAACGGAAATTCCCTTACGTATGTCACCATTCCTGTTGTCATGGTAGGAATAATCAAATATGGTGAGAGGACTTGGTCGTTGAGGTTCGGTAGCAGCGATGGATTCAGAGAATCTATTCTACCTCGTCCAGATCCAGGACCAAATTATGCTAAATTCATGGATGATTACACTGCTAAAAAAGATGAAGGATATCATGTTACTTTAGATGAAGTGAATGAAACTACTCCCATTGTGTTGGATCATAACTCTCAAGGGGAAACCAATATACCAAATCCAAATATTCCAGATGCTCAAGCTTTAAATGATGGATTCAAGTTCTACAACATTCCTGAGTGTCTATTTGCGGATCTCATCTTTAGTTTTCAAGACCACAAAAGCAGCCAAATTTTCTTTCAGAAAGCCATGTGGAAAGATGCTTTTAAAACCATTGAGGTTGAGTTAGGATTAATATATGATATGTTATATACAAAGGCAGCGCTAACATATTCGTACTGTGGCATCTTCCTCAAATCTGTGAGCCTTTTCTGTACACTATCTGCATTCTTCACCTTTTCTTTTCTCATCTTTATAGAACACAAGCACTTGGATTATGACCTGATTATCACTCTTGTGCTTTTCATCGGGGCTATTATTCTTGAGATATACGCGGTCATTGTTTTACTTTCTTCAAGTTGGGTAATGAACTGGCTAAGCAAGCAAAAGAATAGGAGAGTGGATCTTCTCTACAAGTTCATCTCGTTCTGTCAAATTTGTTTCAAACTCTCCCACACTATCAGATGGTCTAATCAAATGTCACAATTTAACCTGATAAGATTCTGCTTGAAAGACGAACCCATAAAATGTATTGAAGTTCAGAAATTCTTTCGAATCTATAACTTTTTTGAGAAGTCTTACTACCAAAAAACAAAACAAGTCTCTGAAGGATTGAAAGAACTCATTTTTGACCATCTTAAGGATAAGTCTGCGGAAGCAAAAGATGTTGAATCGTGTAAAAAATTATGTGCTCACAAGGGTGATCTGGTTCTTAACAATTGGAACTGTCATATTCCCGACATTAACTGGAGCATTAAGGAGGTGGAGTTTGATCAAAGCATTCTGCTTTGGCATATTGCTACAGATCTTTGTTATTCTAAAGATACAGATTCCGACCAAAGTCGTGAAAAAAGTCAATTGTTGTCAGATTATATGTTATATCTTCTTGTTATGTGCCCTTTTTTGTTGCCCAATGGAATAGGACAAATAAGATTTGAAGACACATGTGCAGAGGTGGATGAACTTTTGAAAGAGAGAAAATACATAAGAAAAAGAAGTCATGTTTATTTTGAGGAGAAAAGAAGTCAAGTTTGCGAGATGATACTTCGAGTGAATACAGAAATTCTACCATCAAAGGTTAAAGGTGATAGAAGCAAGTCTGTGCTATTTGATGCATGTAGGCTTGCCAAATCACTAGAGTCTTTAGAAACGGAGCAGAATTGGTCCAAAGAAAAGAAATGGGAAATGATAAGTCATGTTTGGGTGGAGATGTTGTGTCATGCAGCAAGCCAATGTAGAGGGATTCATCATGCTAAGCAACTTAGCCAGGGTGGTGAGTTGCTTACCCATGTCTGGCTTTTGATGGCTCATTTAGGCATCACAGAACAATTCCAGATTTCTAAAGGTCATGTAAGGGCAAAGTTGAAGCTCTCATAAAATGTTTGGTGATTATTTTAAAAGCTCTTGTTACTTGTGTCTTTTTTGCAGTGTCGCACATCACAGAACATTGAAGTGTGTCTTCCATTTTGTGTTCAACTAATGTAATTAATGATGTACGATAGGAATTTGGTTAATATTTTGATCCATATGTAAAACTTGATTCTGCAAGCCACTGTAAAATGATGAATTGTTTGTGAATACTTTTACTGTTTGTGTGTTATGAAAATGAATGTTATTCTTTGTTATTATTAGAGTTTATCATATCTTTTATGAACCGATTGGTTTAATGTCTTTATTGTGAACATTTGATTGTCTTGCTATTGATTTACAAATGTTCAATATGCAAGAACATGCCAAAAAATTATTGGATGTATGTACATATTAAACGTATGTGTGCATTCATTATCATTCGTTACCTTTCAATAGTTAAGATACTTTACTTTACCTTCTAAAATGAATTAAACACTCTAAATAAATCAAATCCATCTTAGCTTTAGCTTCCACAAATACTCTTTTTCTTTCAACTCCCACTTAACATAATTCTCTTTTTCAAACATGAGTGATGATTCATAAAAGTAAACAATGAAGGACGGGGTAAATGATAAAAAGAAAACCACATTTAAAGCTAGGCAACATATTTCTAAATTTGCTTTCAAATCCTACTTTTGAAATTTGACTTTAAAAATCCGTATGATTGTCATAATAGAATAGAGAAATAATAATATATGCTAAGGACATGATAATTGATTTTTATCATGTGATTGATGCTCACACGATAATAAACAAGATATCATTATTTTATTATATAATATGTTTTTTACACATGCGCCTTGTCATATAATAAAACATATATATATATATATATATATATATATATATATACACGAT
>JBBPBP010000001.1:8454276-8478784 GCA_037974735.1 Cicer chorassanicum | reverse complement strand
TTTATTTATTTGGAACTATATTTTGTTTATATTATTAGAAAAAAAACTAAAGACGTAGATAGATAAGAGATACAGCTCAATAAGATTTTATATTATTAAATAATAAATTAACCTTTTTTTTTTTACAATAACAACCTTAAGTAATGTCATTTAATTATCTCCTAATAAACTCAACACCAAAATATTAATTTTAACATCTACACTGTAGACTAACATTTATGAATAGAGATTAATTGAAAATCCCCATCAAACAAGGAAACGTACAATTTCTACCCAAAATCAAAAGAGAATTGATTCTCATTTTTTTTTTTTTGCTTAATATTGGTTCTCATTTTTTTAAGCGAGTATTATCATTTGAATTTGAATCGAGTAAGACTATAATAAACTATAAAATTCTCCATCAAAAAATTTAACATTGATATATTTCTAAGACTGAATTTAAACAAAGAATATCTTCACTGATTCTAATTCTTCATCATGGAGAATCTAATTAGATTTACTTTTCAATAGCATACACTACTATTCAATAAAATGTGCTTCATGTGAAAGCAACAACTTTTAAAAAATAACAACACGAACGCAACAATAAATAACCTTCAATTAATAACCATGCCATTTGAAGCTTGGTTACCCTACCCTCCTTACTACTATAGTACAAAATTGTGTCCTAACTTTAAATTACATTTTTCAATTTCTAATAACAATTTTTTCCAAGATTTCAACTCATCTCAAGAGATTAATTAGGAAAGCATTAAAGGTCAACAAATGAGTCTCTCTTGTAGATTCAAATATTAATTTGAGATTGAACGGCTAAATTTTTATACAATTAGTAGATCAATTCTAAATGACATCAATCATATTGCAGAATACATAAAATTAGGTCAAGGTTTGTTGATATGGTGAAAAAGTTGAGGTGATACAAAAAGTCCATCCTAATTTGCTAAACAGATAAAAACATTATTATTATGAAAATGATGGATGTGGTAGGAAATGATTTGAGGCAGTGGTAGGTGTTGTTGGTAGTTGCTCAATAATTTTTCTACACTTTGAATAAACAGGACAAACAGAAGCTGAAGAAAGTTCAAGATCCCTTTTTTTGCATAGTAATGAAGGATTTTGAGATGAAATTGACACAGGAGGAATCTCAATGGAGTTGAGTTGTGGTGGTGGATGTTGCCATTGAGGGAGTGGTCCAGCTAGAAGAAGTGTTTGCAACAATGGTCCAGCTTCTACCACTGCTTTCAAAAGCTTTCCTTTTTCTGGCAATGGTTTCTTTTCTGCTAATTGTAACACTGCTTGAAATTGTGTTGTTGGAGATGTGGTTGAACTTCCATTAGGAGAGGTTATGCTATTTTGAGTATTAATTTCTTCATAATCATCAGAAGAAGCATTTGGTGTTGAATGTTTTTCAGACAAACAAACTTGTTGTTCATTTTCACTTCCTGATTTGTTGTCTATTTGATGTTGTTGTTGGAGATCTTGTTTTTCTAGCATTAGTTTCTGACATTTTGCTCTGGCTTCATCTCTTTCTTTTATGACTCTGCTTAAAAGATCATTAGCATGAATCAATTCACATTCTTTTCTTGTAATTTCTTCTTTAGCTGATACAATTGTTGCTTCTAGCTCTAAAGTTGTGTACACAAGAGAATGTCTCAAGTCCTCTAATAACCCCTGCAAGTTCAAGAATATTGAAACAACTAAACTAATCAAATAAATGTGAATAAAAAACATAAGGAAATGTAATTAAAGTAGATATAACATATGTAATGTGATACCTCATCTTGGTTATAGAATTCCCAGCTAAGAGGGCTACATTGATATTCCATTTTTGTTTGTAGTGATTTTAGTAAGAGGGAAAAATATTGTGTAGGATTTTCAAGTGAGGAATATTTCAGTACTATGTATCATGGTGCCTACTTTATTTATATTCTTGCCTTATAACTTTATTTAATGGGACATTGAGTTGAAAAAAAGGACAGAAAAGGCCAAATGGTAAGTGCATATAACTTTGTAGAAATATATATATATGAAACATGTCTCCATAATTCGGTGGGGGAATGTGATTTTATTTCATAGGTCCAACTTGTATCTTAATCCTCTTTCATATTATTAAACCTTTTTAGGTAGCGGCGTATGGCACGTGTGTGTGTGTTTGTACATGTAAAACTCAAAGTAAATTTGAGTATGTCAAAAAGTACTATTAACTAGTTAGTTTGTTCCATTTGGTTTATTCAGTTTTACCTAGGAAATTAAAAAATTGGTAATGAGAAGTCTAAATGCTATGAAGAATTGTGTTTTCAAAATTATGTTGTTTTTTTTCCTTGTTGGAATTATTATTCTGTTTTTGCTTCTCAATAATCTTTATCAATCTTGATATATTGATATAAGGGCAGGGAACTAATCAGAGGTGAAGCCTCTTACAACAATGAGGCTGTCTGGCTATCTTGAAATGATTTTTTTTTTATTAATAAGTAAATATACTTTAATATTTAGTGAACTTAATAATGTAATTTAACTACTCCAAATAAATTTATAACCCAATAATTAGTAGAAATAATAAGTGAAAAAATAACCACTTGACTGATATATTTATTTGTGTTGTTTGGACATTGCGTGTGTCTGAGCAACTACAAAGAAATATTTTTTAGCAATAAAGATTATCAACGTAAGATTCAAAGATAAAATGCATGGTGAGTTTTTTACAAATAGTTTAATTGTTTACATTGAAAAATACAATGTTAGTAAGTTTTTATTAAAAATGACGATTCATGTGACATATTATAAATAATGTGACACACAATTTAATAATATAGAACCATCTAGATACGTTAATTATTCATGTGTCATTAATTAAACTACAAAAATAAATAATTTTTTAAGTTGAAACTGAAGTTTTTAGAGAGTTTTATTACAATTTTATGAATGTTAATCATTCAACATCATTATATCTATTGAGTTCAAATGCAAATAGTTAAGTCTCACATTGACTATGAACGTGGTAAACGTTGGATATATAAGAGTGACGACTCATATACCTAATGTGTTAAAGTTTGGGATGGAGATGTGATGTCAAACTCTCTTGTGGTCCTGAATCATTTATGTCATTTAAAACATGTCGCATCGTCATTTTTTAATTAAAAAATTATAATGAGAGACCAAAACTGTCAAATTTTAAATTAAAGAGACTAATTTCGTGAATTGGTAAAAATAGAAAAATTAAATTGCAATTAAGTCTAAAATATACTACATTCCCTAAATATATGACATATTTGATCAAATCATGGGAATTAAGAAAATGATTAATAATAGTATTAAATTTATTAAGAATTAATATTGATTTTACAAATTTTCCCTTTAAAAAGAGAGGATTAATTCATTTTTTATTGTAAATATGATTTACGAAAAAATATAAATTAATTAGAAATATATTAGTAAAAGAAATAATTAATTTAATTTTTTAAATATTATAAAGAAAATTCTCAACAGGATATTATATTTATAGGAACGAAACTAATATGATATTAATGTAAACCATTACTTTTCTATTTGGAAGATCTATGTGGTCAAGATTAGTATATAAAAAGGTACTCTAGTTTTGAGGAATGATTAAAGGCATGCGATCGTAATTCCTTTTCCTTTTGTGTGTATATGCTTTGGTTTTTCTTTTTGACTATAAAGACGATTTTGTTATGGCTTTATTAGTTATAATCTATCACGCCATATACCATATACCATAGTAATCTAAATAAAGCATATGTATATATATATATTGTGTTCCCTTTCATTCCTTATAATTATCATTCCCTCCATCATTTCATGTTCTCACTCAAATGGTTATAATGCAATGTCGTATGGTTCTCTTGTCAAATGAAAGTGACACATCAACTTTTAATTTCAACCCAAATCTCTAGCCAATTTTAGAGTTAACCTTTTACTATCTAGTGATTAGAAGTAAAGTGATGTAAATATCATCACACATCTGAAAATGATATTAGGATCATATGAAAAATTAACTATCCTAGTTCCTAAGATAAAGATGTGAAAAGTGCTAATCACATATCATTCTAAAACTATCAACATATTTTGTTGACAAAATTTGAGAGATTGTGGTGAGAGTTATGTGATCTGTTATGTTACATATTATATTTGTCAAATAAAGGAGCGGGGTAGAAAATATGTTTATACCTAAAAAAGCAAAGAGGGAACTTAAGATAATGGTGGGTCCTATATGTAGCTCTTTTGCATAATAAAGTTGAATAGTTTTAGATGAAATGGAAGAAAAAGTTTAACGGCTTATGCTACACCTAACTGTTTTGGTAAGAAAATATTGCAATTGAACTCATTGCAACCGTGTGGGTCCTTATACCCTCTTCACACTCCTTGGTTTCCCAATGTCCATGCACCAAACTAGAATGATGAACAATGTTTGCATTTGTATATACAGACAAATTGTTTTTAAAGTTAAATAAATTCTTAGTAAAAATTTATATTTTTAAGTTTTTATAAAATTATTCTATAAATTATTTTAGTTTTTAGTGAAACAAAATATTTTTTAATTTTTAAATGATTTTTGTAAATATGTTTATAACATTATTAAAAGTTTATCTACACAAATTTTGAATTTTTTAACTTAGAGATGAGTTAAATATGAATTTTTAAATGTCATGTGTTCAATATAAAAACCTTTAAAATATAGACGTAAAAATTGAATTTTGAGCTTATTTTTTATGGAGAAACTTTTTACAGTGCTCTGTAAATATGTATAAAAAAAATCATTTCAAAATATATGTAATTATTTCAATAAACATTAAAAATACTTGTATAATAATTTTACAAAAATTAAAAAATATAATTATTTTACGTGTACTAAAAATAAAATTTCAAAATTTTATAGAGATTAAAAAAATTATCTAACTTTTTTTATAATGCTATATCACATTTTTCTATGAATACATTAAATGGTATTTCCGGTCTTTTATAAAATTAAATTGAATATTTATATTTAAGAGATCTTCGTGGGAACGAGTTCATAATTTTATTCAAAATTCAGAATATCTGCTATTTGTATGAAAATTTCTCAACATATATCCACTTTTATTGAGGAGAGAGACTCTACATGTCCCGTGATTTAATCAACACGTTATAATAAAACAAAACATTTTGAATACTACTCTATATTTTTATATTAAAAAAAATTTAAGGTAAGGTAGAGTTAGGATTTATGTTTACCTTCTCAACTTGTCGGATCTACGTAATTTACCACTAGATTAAATAATTGTTGCATAATAAAAAAGAACAATTAATAATAACTTATTACGTGGATAAAATATTTAATAACTATTTTTAATTTAAAAATTATTTAATTTAATATACATATTAAATAATTATGACCGTACGGATACTGTAAAACAATTTTAATGCACTACCTTTAAAGTTTAAACTCATAAAAAAAACTGAATAATATTTTTTTATTAATAGAAATTGAAATCGGTACCGCTAGTACCCGTGATGAAGAAATTAATTAAATCAGAACAACATAAGATAACAACTACTATAGTTTATTTTTATTTTGAAAAAACCATGAAATTAAAAGAATAGAACGGCTTATACATGTTTCACTCTACCTGCAATTCAAACGCAACCTTATGAACAATTTTTGAACTAGAAAAAGGTGATGGTGGCTCTCAGCGTGCATGAACACTACAATAATTTGCAAATATTAATCATTATCTTTGCAACTGATGAGATTGTTAAAGATTTTATAATAATTTAATTACTTGATGTAATCTGGGAGACTGTTATAGTTAGTCGATGACAATATTTTAAATAAAGAGTTAGCTGAGGAGAGAGTAGTTTATTTTAGGAAAACATTTTTTAATTTTATCTTATAAAATTTATATTAACTTTATTTGTTAATAAAAAAGTATAAGAGTTTTGAATTAAATAATTATAAATAAAATGTTCGAGTGTCATTGTCTATTAGATTAAATCTTAACAATAATTTGAAAAAATACCAAACTTAAAATACTACAAGTATAGTTTAATATAATTTAAATATTAAATCAGAAAAATAAAAAATAAAATATTCTAAACAGAAACTTGAAAGACTCAAACGTTACGGAAAAAAGAACATAAAAAAGTAACTGTTACTTTCGTGAGATAGATAGGATCTGGGATGTATTTTGGCAAATCTTGATGAAACGCGCAAATTAGTTAGTGTTGATTTGTGGTGTGACGCGGTTTTGAAATTAAGAATGTTATAATCTTTTGGTGTCTTTTTGCATGTGAGAAGCAATATATGGCCCACACAAACTAACAACAAGCCTTTAAATTATAGTTACGGATCAATTGGTTAATTAACACAACGGGTATTTTGTTTCATAAAATATAAATTTCATTTAAATGATAAAATAAGAACCATACAATTAAATGGATGGAGTTAGAAATTCTTTATTTATACTTTAAAATCAAATTTAATAATCTAGAAAGTCAAAAATACGTTAACGAAACATTAATCTTAACAATCAAATCAATTTATTTTATATATGATTAATAATAAAGAATAATGTAAAATCTATAATATTGATTTTTTTTGGAAAAATAATTGGTGTTGATGTTCGCTTATATCGACTATAAATGATATGATTAATTCAATCATATTTTGACAATCGTATTAAGACAAAGAGAGTGCTTGATTTGATTATAGCTTACTAATTTTATTACAATGTTTTTATTACGTTAAACTCCTATACACATCTTCCATGTCGTATTCGTCGACCACCACGATGTGGGACTCAACACCGTATTTATTTAATTAGATAATTATTATAAAAATAATTAACATTGTATTTATTTATTTAATTAAAATAATAATTACTTAATTTAATAATTAATGAAACTTAAATTAATTCTTTAATTAAAATAATAATTATTGAATAATAAAATATATATTTATTATTATGAAAGATGTTAATGACAAATAATGTGTGGCATTATCTCACATTTACAAATTATAACTACCTACCATATGATACGTGTAGGCATTCATTGTTAATTGATTAAATCCTTTTGTGTCTACTAAATAGCAGTACTAATAAAAAGATTCTACAAATAATAAAACAAATTTTATAATTAAAAAAAAAAGGGAAATTGAGAAGCACTACCTGCAGCACCGATTTCCTTCATTGTTTTTTTTAAAAAATTCTTCTTGAGAATTTAGTACATGCAGCACCTGTTTCTCACTTGCATGAAATTGAAAATATAAAAAAGTGGTTAATAAAAATTGAATGGTACTTTGATACTTACTTTTTTTTATGGTAAAATAAATGAAAAACCTAAGAAAAGTAACTCCTAATAAAAAAAAATGTAAATCAACAAAAATTATTAATATAGTCATTTAACTTAACTTCAAGTGCTGATTTACTCCATTAACTTCTTTATCTTAACATCGTTGTCATTCTATTTTTTTTTTTTGCAGAATTTATTACCCTTATGCTAAAAATGTAAAAATCAACTTACAGTTTTTTCTTCTTTTTTGTAAGCTGAAAGTAGATTAAAATAAAAAAAGAATCTAGAGGAACATAGACATTATCCAGGAAAAAGAAGAAAAAGAGAGGAAAAAACAGGCAAAAGCAACAATAAAACTACATTAAAAAGTGTTTTGAGAATTAGCTCTAGATCGAGTATTATAAATATTTGTCTGCTCTTGTTTTTAGAAATTTTTTTAAAACCAACTTCTGCAAAATTTTGATTATGACTAGAATTAACTTCGTCTCTATCATTGTTCCAAAAACTTTTCAAGATGCGCATATCATGGTCAACATTTGAGTTACCATTTTGCCCTATAGGGGTGTGATTAACTATGACAATTTCATCATCTACCACGACATCATTTCAAATACTAACAATACATATATTTGAAAATTTGTTTATCGATTGTTCTTCTTTTTGTATCGCGTCAACTCTATTGGCTAGATATTTCATAGAAATAGTAGTTTCTTTGGCATCCAAAATCGAATAGATCATATGAGAGGTGTTACTCATTTGTTGACAATGCATTGTCTGTAACAATAACTTCATCTTTCTCACTAGTTTGTTGCATCTCAACATTTTTTTTCTCTTTCAAGACCTCACAAACTTGTTGCTTATTTATGCTTTGATTACCACTAGTAGATCCAATCTTAGCTTTAGAACATAAATGAGTTTGCTAGCAATTGACACCTTTTGATCCAATCTTATCTTTTGTGGCGATACTCCTATTTTACAAATTTTCACAAAAATTTGATTATTTAATTATTGAGATAAATCAATTTATATAAGAATACGAACAAAGTAACCAAAAGAGCACTTACTTGTATATTCATCCCAGGATACATGTACTTCAACTCCTTCAACAATATAGAAAATAGAATTTTAAGATGTCAATATTCTTGTGGGAGTCCTAAAATCCTAATAAGAAATTGAGTATAAATTTCTTGTTTTTTTTATTAGGATTGAAATTTGAAGTTCATTGCGGAAAAATCTAAAATATTTGGCTTCAAAAGACCAAGCAAGATCCATGACACCAAACCTCATAAGATATTCTTATGAATAAAAAGAGAACTCATGATTCTCTTTACCAAGAAAAAATCAAATTTCAAAGACTACTCAATTTTCATATAGAAAACAAATTGACATGTAAAGCGGCAACCTTTAAAGGAGTATCGCCCTTAAAAAGTGATCCAAACGTCAGTAACTAAGATCTTTGCAACCTTCTAACTCGATTCAGTATTCATCTTCAGGATTTGAATGGTTGAAGCATCCCCTTTAATGCAAGGTTTCAACAACGGTGTTAAAGGAACCTCCCAATATTTTTGTAAAACTAGTGCAAAAGGAAAGGAACAAGTCTAGATAATGACTTATCAGTAACCACAACTGCAAAATTAGGTACTTCTGGACATGCCATTCCTACATGACACATAATTTACTACAGCATCTGGCAACCCTGAATGCGGATTCTTCACTTCACCAAGTCCTGCATGCGATTTCACATGAAACAGAGATGGCCCATCAGATTGGTTTGCAAGAGACCTCTATTTTTTGATTGGTGTACATGTAATTATTCCACATCCAATTGATTCATCCATAACATATCCACACCAAAATCATACACATGATGATTATCAACACCAAGATGAGAAATAAACATTGCATGGTTAGAATTGCACACAACAGCATGATGAGAACAACTAGCACAATGAGAACAAGTAGCATCACCAGCATAATGATGATTACATGCAACTAAATCAGCATCTTTTGTTGCTTCATTTAACAAAACCGCATTAGCAGTCTTGCATACAGAAACATGAGCAACCTGCTTGAAACTGACGCACCAACATGTTTATCCAAATTCAACATACGAGAATCAGAATTTTCCGCCGATAAGAGGACACCCATGCGCTGCCAATCACAGATGGTATCTTCCTCCATGGCAAAGGAGGTAAAATCATAGGGAGAAACACTAGTAGAGTCATCTTCAAATAAACTCATAAAAGTTCATCTTCCTCATTGTCTTTCTCATCAATCAACCTAACTATGGACTCTAACAACATCAAATCTCCAAATAATATTACTCAGATCTTCATCATCTTTATCAACAAAGGGTATTTTACTCAGAATACCAGATCTCAAAAAAATTTGATTAGCATTCTTACGTGTCTTGAAATATGATTTTACCTGTTCCATTGCATAAAGCCTTATCTATTTTTTTAACAAAAATTAATCTATTCCTATATAATAATAACATAGAGTTCATATTTGTCGAGGAGGATGACTAAATGCTTTAACACTATTTTTTTATTTGGCTAATTATATTTTCCTTCCAAATAGAAGAAATTTAGAATACATAATTTCCATATAAAAGTAATTAAAAAGTATTAATATACACTTAAAATTGGCTCCCTTCACTCACCTCCAATCAGGATTTAAATTCCAGACATACAAAATGGAACAACTACCATGGTCTTGTCACTAGTTAAGATTTGGATTATACAACAGAGTGCAATAGAGGAAATTAAGTTGTCCCAATACTAATTACTGTAGGAAAATAACCACGGACTCAATCAGTTAGCTTCTGCGCATCTTCACGTTAATTGGAATTTCCTTGTACGAAGTAACCTTCACGGTAGATTGACGCAAAGGCCGGCCAATAGATGATCTTCGTACTTCCTGGACACATGCATTGTTTTCTGCCTTTGCTGCTGTGGGAAGACTTTTTTCTGACAAATTGTCACATAAATTGGAGACTTTAAATTTTGCATCGTCTAAATTAAAGATGTCTTCATCTTTGAACCTGGCAGATTGCCTTCTCAAACTAAGCCTGTAAATATTTCACAAAGACATGCAACAGACGTTTAATTATTTAATCTAAATATTACATATTCTAATTTCAGCCATTCAAATCCAGTCAGAAAGTTGATGCATATAATAACATACCTCTTTTCAATATTCTTTTTGGCATGAAATTTTTCAGGGTTAGTAGGTTCTGAGGCTGCAAGCAAAAAATATGTTGTAGGACAGATAACAAAAGATAGAAAAAGAAAAATAGAGATAAATTGCATAAAATTACGTTCAGTATCTTCTCTAGCTACATCGTGAACTTTGGATCCTAATGATGTTGAGGCGTTCTCATTTGCCAAATTTTCTCGTAGATGTGAGGCATCATATTTGACTTTGTCTACCTCAATTAAGTCTTCGTTCGGTACTGATTTGACTTGTTTAACAACAGCAGGTGCAGAAGCTGCATCAGAGAAATACCTACTTAAAAGATATCTACATTAAATGCTGTATACACTCAGAGTGGGTTCGGCATACTAATTACATTGAGATTTGCACACCCTCTTCCTTTTCGCTGCTCCCCTGTTATCTTTTTGAAACTTTTGATCTGACTGCTTACTCTAAGAAAAAGAAAAATCGTTGAAGTGCCAGTGAGCTGGAAGGAAAGACCAACAAGCAAAAGAAACCAGTAAAGGAAATATATATAGTACCTCGTCGGGATCAATGTCACACTTCACGTTTGCTTTGTGATCTCTCGCCTATAAAAAGAAAGACATAACGTAACAGTCAAAAGTTAAAGTAGGCCTTTCTGAATTGCTCATTTTCAATTCATCTGCTTGGAGATGAGTGAAACTGACCAGTAATTCTAATTTCATAGCTTTGAGTATACCATTTTTGCTTCCAATTTCAAGCTGAAGTTCTCTCATCTGGATGACAACAAATTAAATGTCATTCAACACAACAAAAAAATAAGAAATCAAAGCAGCAGGTGTCACATGCACCGATGATTTTCAAGACTCACCCTCTGTTTACATGAATTAAGGTCCTGCATTGCATATAGATAGATTAAATCAATACAAATCAGCAGTTGTAGATTTGAATATCAACAATCAACAATAGCAAACAAATTAAAATAAACAAATGTTAAAACACATTTAGTCAGTAGCACTACCGCCATCATAAGACTATTTGTAAGTGCAAGTTCTGAATTCTGCTTCCGAAGTATCTGAAAATTGCTTCTAAACTTTTGCAGCTCAGCTTTACACGATTCTATAATGGCACTGTCCATACAATCAGAACAACTCACAGTAAACAAAAGCTATTACAACAATGATCACATTGATTGCACATAAATAAAAATACAGAGAAGCAGACACCAAATTTACATAAAAGATTACTTTCTGTGAGCTAATAGCTGAATCAAACCAGCATTTTCCTGGGAAACAAATTCAAAATAAACATGAGTTAATTTATAGTCATCATCAGTAACCAATAGATGTAAATACAATCAATAAAAACAACAATATTATAACATTATATATACCCTGCGAAGGTCGTCAATAGATGCATCATTAGCAGGTGGAGCAAGTGGTGGTTCAGGGTGGTGCTTTGGTTGTAGTTGTTGGTCCCTGTTGGTTATATCACCCAGAATTTTCTTATGAGCAGCTCCAACAGAAACAGAATCTCGCTTCAACATTTTTCCTCTCTTTGCTATTTGACCTGCAAATTAAACCCACTTTGAATTACTCCATGGATTTTTCATCTATAATTTATATTGGGAGCATTAGTTAGACCTAATAGCTATGTAATAACATATTCGAACTTAAATTATCAACATTTTCCCCCCAAAAAAACGGATAAATCAGAAATCGCAATAAGTCGTAAAACCCTAATCGATGGAAAGTGGAACAATAAAGGGGCGGGAGAGGGATGAGAAAAGGGTAGGGTTTAAGGATGGAAATAAAGAATTGGGAATTGAAAGAGAAGAAGAATGATACCAGCAGTGGTAGCAACGGAATCATGGAAGATGGCAGAAGCTTCCTCCATTCACTGGCGATTTTAAATTTGAAAGGACGGAGGGAAAACAAACGATTTTCGTCAAGATGAAATTCTGCAACTAGTGGCGCTCCGAACCTAGTTCCAAACCTCTTTTTGAACTCTTCGGTCACATTTTTTTTTTCTTCCATTATTAATTTATTATTACTGTACACTAACATAAAATCTATTATTATTTTTTATTTAATTGATATATACTCAGCTGTAAACAGTGAATCACAAATGTAAAATATTTTATATAGTGAACACATGCAAATTAAATTTTATTATTTTACTATATCACTTTACTTTCGTAATGATACTTTTTTTAAACCAAAAAGATATTTAAGTTTGGTACATCAAAAAAAAATTGTAGTTTTATTCGATGACATCATAAATTTATTTTACATGGTTCATTAACTTTGTTTAATTAATTTGTATTATCAATGCAGGTGTATAACAATTTTTTTTTCTCCCTATAAGTGTGTAACGAAGTTTTATGTATACATTCATTCTAAATTTTTTTAGTCCATGTATATAAATTAAATTATTTGTATATTTATTTTGAAATTTTTCATTTTTGTTACAAAAAAAAAAGTTTATTATTGTGATTATTATTATGATTATTATTATTATAAGATTAGTAGATAACATTACATTTTCTTCTTTTTGAACTTGAACTCCACACTTCTTTTCTATTTCTTATTCTATAATACATACATCTTACCATATAATCTAAACTTTACTCTCTTAAAAATAAATATAATTATATTTTATGTCAGTGGTTAAAATAAAAAAATCAAGTATCTCATAACATAGATATCCAACTTTTAATAAGTACGGATGAATTTCAATAATCCAACAATCAAATTTACTATAAAAGAAATTTAAACTATATCAAATTATATTAAAGTTAATGTAGATAGGGTATTTACATTCAAACCAATACAAAAAAAATAATCTATAAATCGATCCAAAAAAATCAAAAATCATACAAAATTAAATATTATTGGATGAGTTTGAATTTTCTTATGCGAAAACTTCTAAAATTAGATCAAATTTCAAATTCATTTTTAAAAATTAAACCGCATCAATTGCATTTATAAATTTTAATACTTAGTCTTTTTTATTAGTATGAGATATAGTATTAAACTATTATTTGTTAGTTTCAATTAATTTTTAATAGTATTTATTTGTTTAAGTTGATATATTTTTATTACTATTTCATATAATTCGAACATAATCGATCTATGTTATATATTAATTTTTAGTATATTATATATATATATATATATATATATATATATATAATATTTTGCTTCAAACTTATTACATTAATATAATTTGGATCAATCAAAAATCGATACAATTTAAATCACATTAATTTGGATTGAATCGAATGGGAATTTTTTGACTGTCATTCAAACCGAACCAAACCTCAAATATTTTAATTTTTGAATCGGATGAGTTTTTCTTTCAACACAATTCAAACTGTACCGCAAACATCTAGTTGTTGAAGTGTTTTATACAAAAACTTTGCTCAATACTAAAGAAGCTCTTCCATGACTAGTGAAATCCACTACAAAAGCATATAAATTCAGTTTGGGCTACATGTATTGATAATATATATAAGGCCACACTTTCAGTTTAGGTCTCATTAAAGGCTCATGTACTCATTGGGGCCATTAACTAGTTGGGCCTCATCAATTGGTTCCGGAAGATCAACATTTGGATTTTTATTCTATGCACCTCTACACTTTAACCTCCCACATTTTTGTCTTTTTTTACTATTATGAATGATACTTATTTTCTTATTTCGAATGTTTTGAAATTTTTGAAATGATTTTTTTTTAAATTGTTCAAACTTTCGAAGTTATGAAATCTTGAAAATGAAGTTTTTCCAGAAATTGTTGAAACTTTCAAACTTTTTGAAATGAAAATTTTCCAAATTGTTCAACTTTCGAAATGAAGTTTTTCAAAAATTGTTGAAACTTTCGAACTTTTTGAAATTTTCAAAATGAAAATTTTCCATATATTGTTGAAACTTTCAAACATTTTAGAAAATTTCGAAATGAAAATTTCCAGATTTTTCAAACTTTCGAGGATTTTGAAATTTTTGAAATGGAACCTTCGCAGAAATTTTGAAACTTTAGAACTATTAGAAACTTTCGAAATTAACAATTTACTAAAGGTTTGGCATAGATATGAGCATTTTTAATTCTTGATATAAACTTTTTATTTACATAAACTTTCCATTTATATATATTTTCATTTATATAAACTTTCCATTTATATATTTTTTCATTTATATATTTTTTCATTTATATAAACTTTCCATTTATATATTTTTTCCATTTATATAAACTTTCCATTTTTTTTAATTAACAAACTTTTTATTTTTTAATTTTGAAAGTTTCGAAAATTTATTGTTTCGAACATTTCAATGTTTCGAAAGTTTTGAAAAAAAATTAAAAATTAACATTTCGAAAGTTTCGTATTGATGGAAACTTTCAAAAATCTCGAAAAAACCTATTTCGAAACTTTAATGTTGTTCTAAAGGTTCGAAAATTTCAAAAATAATTGTTTCGAAATTATGAAAAATTACTTACTTTTTATATTTCAAAAATTTATAAATTTTCGAAAGATGAGGTAATTTATGTAAAGTTTCGAAAGAGGGGGTGAAAAAATGAGTGCTAATTTTTTTTGAGGGTTATATAGATCGTAAAAAAGGGCAAAAATATAATTTCAAGATGGATGTGGGGGTGAGAGGTTAAGGTGTGGGGGTGCATGCTAGAAACCTCCAACATTTATTTTTGAAAAATATTTATTTGATTTTTTATTTTGTTCATCCGTTCTCAATACATTATCAGAAGTTAGAATCTAGTAAAAATAAGCAAATAAGGGATGTTGGATAAGCAAATAAGCAAATAAGTAAAAATGTTTTTATTAACATCATATGTTTAGTCGGTGACCTCTCCAACATATGTTCTTTTGCCATAAAAAATTATCCACCGTGATAGAAGTCGGTATAAAAAACATTTATATTGTCTGTAAAACAATTTTATATCAAGCTAATGTATGTGTGGACCACACCACATACATAAACAATAATTAAAAAAATACTAAGATCAAAATATATAAATTTCCCAAATTATTAGTGTGCACCACAAACACAAAAACTACATAATGCATACCATTAAAATAAACCCACACTACTCGACTCTACCACAACTCACATGAGTCAATATAATAATAACCCTTACTCGACCCGACGGTTGAAACGACGGTTATGTGAACTGTCGCAAACTGGCATCGCGACGCACGAAACTGCGACAATTGCAGAACCGTCGCAATCATCATTTAGAGGCGGTTACAACCGCCGCAATTTTTTTTCTTTCTTGTAGTGACATAATAAAGAAAAGAGATAGAAGTTAATCATAGCCACAATCTTATAACCACTTCTTATTGAAGATTCAACTTTTCAACTACAAATGACTTTGCATGCAATGGACCAATTTTGAACCCTAACAATTACAATGAATATGTTTAAGAATCTCCATTTTCTCTTCTCAAGAACCCTAATTCTGATTTTAGAATGCTAACCATAAAAGTAAACATTTGTCCAAGTCTCCCTAATATATAATGTAGTTAGAGCCAAGTTAGCCATGTAGGAGACACATAGACGTTTTAAAAAGATTGAAAAACAGTTAAAGTTATAAATATTTATAAAGATAGAGGACTTATGTGGATGAAAGACTTTTAATATAATTTTGTCTTTAATTTAATTTTTGTATTTTTAATATTCCAATTTATTAGTCATGTAATATTCCAATTTATTAGTCATGGAAAATAATTTAAACTATATATATTTTATTGAAATTCCATAGATTAAACTCGATCAATTACCTCTCTTAACGTGCATAATTTAATCAATTTTTTGTTTATAATTACCATGCAAGGAAAATGCTAACTTGGGTTTTGATTTTTGAAATGAATGTGTTGTCCATTATATATTGAAGAGAGTGATTCACATTATTCTTTTCATCATAGAGTACAGTCAAGTCAAATTCACTTATTCAAGTGACCAAATTCTATCATTTGATGGATAAAGAATATTGAAAGGAATATTAATAGATTGAACCATAGCTAGGCTGGCCTCCATGAGACCATGACTTGACTTGACCATAGGCTTCAAGCTGGGGAATTAATTATGCATGATTCTCTCATTATAATATTCATCTATGCAAATGAGAAATTACCAATAATACTATATATAAGGAATAAATATTACATGAAACAAAATCTTGAATGAAATTGGCAATTCAAACCTTAATTAATTACCTTGGTCCAACTCAAATTGTGGTGCTTTCTTATGAATTTATAATTAAACAGAGGTGATTGAACTTTCAAACAAAAATGGCCCAATTCTCTAGGAGGCCTAAGAGATCAATCATATATAGTGTCATTGCTCTATGATTGAAAAAATATATTGGCTATATGTTGCTGTCTGTAGTTGATGTTAATTATGTTCCTATGTCTCTGGGTCGGGTGATGTTTTTTTATTTTTTATTTTTTTATTTCCTTCAGAATTTTCTATTTTATTGTACTATGATGCTATTTTATAAGATTTATTTTTCCGTGCAAAGAATCTATGAGTGCCAGTTTTATGATCCTTTATGTCCCTTTGATTGTTCTTTGCTAGTACTGATGCTATATTTTAATGATTTCAGACTCAACAATGCTATAAATGTTTTAGACTCAGACCATCAAAAGAAAATATGTAAGAGGTAACTTGTTTGTCTTTGAATCTAATAGACTCAAATTACTGTGTTTCATGAAAATTTGCCAACTCCGTGGATTATAGTTGATAGGTTGTAACTTGTATTCATATACTTCACTAAAACTGATTTAATATTTAGCGTTGTGTTCAAGTGTAAGTGGTGATGTGCAACGTGTTGTTGTAAATTTTGAAGTACTGAGTTTGATTCATAATCATAAAAAATAAGTTTAATTTATTTTAAAAGCAAAATTAACAATTAAAAAAAATATTTCTGCAAAAAAACTATACATTGGCAATCATATAATTAATTTTCTGTTCGGAAGACGCCATAAAGACCAACATATTTTTAATAAGCTGCTTCCCTTCACTATTCTAAACTAAAATAAGAAAATAAAAAAATGAATGTAGTATATCATCCATCTTTATCTTTTATATTATGTCATCTTATTTCTAAAAATATGTCAGGCAACAGAAAACCATGATTTAGACTCATTAAAATGTTGAAGAAAGCCAACTTTTTGCAATTGAATAATTATAAGATATAGACAAAGTGACATATTTTAAGAAACAAAATTGATTTTCATGCAATCTGTTTTATTTGTAGTTTTGTGATTCATTCTTCTCATTATTCCATCAATCATTCAAAGCATTATTATTATTCATTCCCTCTCTTCTCCTCAAAAAAAGATAAAGCCTATAGTGTCCATTCAACCAGACAGACAGTCCTCTATTTCTTTGTTTGCTTAATTAATTAATGACCCTTTTATCCACTTTCTCTTTTTCTCACTTTTCTTTTTCTCTCTTTCCATCATCAACTAGTTTTAACTTGAGCTTATTCTTAACAAAAGTGATTTATTCCATTCATAATGTTTAAAGCTATATAGTCCTTACTTTTTTTTTTTTTTGCTATATATTTTATACTTCACACAATATCATGAGCAGAAGCTTTTGGTAATCCACATACCTTTGCATGTAACAATAAAGAGAGTGAAAGTTTCATATCACAGCCAAAACCACTTTCATATAAAAAGCCAAAATTTACCTCCCTGACAAGAAAGGCACAAAATTCATACATTATATCTATATCTTGCATTCCTTCCTCTAAGTGTACCAAACCAAACATAATATAGTACTAGCCTTTGTTTTCTACTCTCTCTCTCCCTCTCTCTCTCTCTATACTTTATATAATAACATCTCTTTCAAATTTTATTCATAGATAGATACTATAGTTGAGAAAATCATGAGAGGAGGAATTTGCAGTATACAGCTACAAGCTCTTACACAAGAGGCTGCAACTGTTGTTAAACAAGCTGTGAATCTAGCAACAAGAAGGGGTCATGCACAAGTGACTCCATTACATGTTGCTAGTGCTATGCTTGCAAATTCAACAGGACTTTTAAAAAAAGCTTGTCTTCAATTTCACTCACACCCTCTTCAATGTAAAGCTCTTGAGCTTTGTTTCAATGTTGCATTAAACCGTTTACCAGCTTCCACAACAAGTCCACTTTTAATAGGTACTCAATATTCAACTACTAGTACTACTCCTTCACTTTCCAATGCATTGGTTGCAGCTTTTAAACGTGCTCAGGCTCATCAACGCCGCGGAACGGTCGAAAATCAGCAGCAGCAACATGTTCTTGCTTTGAAGATTGAAGTTGAACAGCTCATAATCTCAATCCTTGATGATCCAAGTGTTAGCAGAGTTATGAGAGAAGCTGGTTTCTCTAGTACTCTTGTGAAAACAAGAGTTGAACTTGAACAAGCTATTCCAAATGAAGTTTCTTCACAAAAAGCTTCTGATATTCATCATCATAGAAGCCATTCCAATTCCAAAGAAATTATCATTAAGCCTAATATTCTTGGTCTTAACACTATGAATCCATCTAGACCTTTTGGTCAAGTTGGTGGTTCATTCAATAAGCCTATAGAATGTGTTAACAATGATGATGTAACTAGTTTTTTGAATGAGTTAGTGAATAGGAGAAGAAACACAGTTGTTGTGGGAGAGAGTGTTGTCAATGCTGAGGGAGTAATTAAGGGAGTGATGGAAAGGTTTGAAGTAGGTAATGTTCCTTGTGAGTTAAGATATGTGCAAATTGTGAGTCTTCCTGTTATATGCTTTAGGAATATAAGCAAAGAGGAAGTTGAACAGAAACTTGTGGAAGTTAGGAGTCTTGTGAAAAGCTATATAGGAAGAGGTGTCATTCTTTACTTAGGTGATCTCAAATGGTTGTTTGAATTTTGGTCAAGTTATCGTGATACAAAAACAAATTACTATTGTTCTGTTGAGCATATGGTGATTGAGCTTAAAAAATTGGTGAGTGGAAGTGGAGAGAATAGTAGATTGTGGCTTATGGGGATTGCAAATTTTAAAACTTACATGAAGTGTAAAATAGGTCACCCTTCCCTAGAAACTATTTGGGAGCTTCATCCTTTCACTATTCCTGTTGGAAGCCTTAGCCTAAGTTTGAACTTTGACAGGTAATTTAATTCTCTCTTTTCTATATTATTCTTTTAAGATGCTTTTTTCTTTTCTTTTAAAATTCTTCTTTTTCCTTTTCTTATTGAGTTTTTTGTTTTACAATATTTATAGTGATTTTCAAGCAAAGGAGAGAAGCATGGTACTATTCAAGGACATGCCTTTTGAAGATAAAATAGGAGTTAGAAAGCATCTAACTTGTTGTAAGGATTGCTCAATAAAATTTGAAAATGAAGCTCAGAACATGACTAACAATATGAGCAAGAAAGCATGCACTTCTAGCTTACCAACATGGCTTAAGGAGGAAAGAAGTCATATAATGGAAGATGAGGTTTGTATCATAATATAGTCACACTTGGTTTAGAAAAATTAATTATACATAGGCACAAAATTATTTTTCTTATATTTCTTAAATTTATGAAACAGGAAAATGCAAGGATTAAGGATCTTTGCAAGAAATGGAACTCAATATGCAAATCAGTACACAAACACCCTTCCAATTTTCTTGACAAACAAGATTTGTTTGTTTTATCATCCCCTTCATCACCAACTTCAGTTTCATCACTTGAAAGAAAATCCAATTTCCAACAAAATCACCTAAATTGGCCTATTATCATTTCTGAACAAGAAAAAGTATCAAAAGAATGTGAGTTATTATACACTGAAAGTACTGGTGATGATGATTGCTATGATGGTAACTTGATAATGTTCATGCCAAATAGAAATGTTCCAAAACCAGATCTTTTGTCAAATCCTAACTCTAGTCCTAACTCAGCTTCTTCAAGTGAAGAAGTGGATGGTTTAGAAAGCACTGAAATGTTCAAAGAACATAATGCTGAGAATCTCAAGATTCTATGTGATGCCTTGGAGAACAAGGTTCCACAACACAAAGAAAACATTCAAGAGATTGCAAGTACTGTCCTTTTTTGTAGATCAGGAATGAGAAAAAGAAATAACAACAACTTGATCAAAAGAGAAAATCATCATCATAAGCAAGAAACTTGGTTGTACTTTCTTGGTGTGGATTCACAAGCCAAAGAGAATATCTCAAAGGAGCTAGCTAAAGTTATTTTTGGATCTTATAGTAACTTTATGACAATTGGAATGAGCAATTTCTCTTCTTTAGGAAATGAAAATTCCAATGATGATGAAAAATCCAAAAGGAAGAGACCAAGATATGAATTTGGAAGCAGTTATTTGCAGAGGTTTGGGGAAGCAGTGAATGAGAATCCACATAGAGTGTTCTTGATGGAAGATTTGGAGCAAGTTGATAACTTTTCTCAAAAGGGTATCAAGAAAGCAATTCAAAGTGGAAATATAACACTTCCTTGTGGTGAATCTGTTCCTCTTAAGGATGCCATTGTCATTTTCAGCTGTGAAAGCTTCAGTTCAGTGTCAAAATCTCATGAAAACAAAGGGAAAGAGACAATGGAGGATGATAAAAGTACTCTAAATCTCTCTCTGGATTTGAATATAGCCATTGAAGATGATAATTATGATATTGGTATTCTTGAGTTAGTTGACAAAAAAATTAGTTTTAACATGCAAGATTAGTCATAGGAAATGAAAAAACAAAATATGTTCTATATGTGTAAAATTTGGGTGTAACTCTTTTTTATTTTTTCTTTGTATTTTTCTTATTAGAAATATAAAAACATTGTTAGAGTTTACTCCAATTATTTGCGTGAGATTTGGTTCCTGTTCTAACTAATATATTATGGCCAAATTAATGTTATATTTAAACTTAGTGACATATATGTAATATTTTATATTAACATACTTTTTCTAAATTTAAATATATTATAATGATAATTTAATCTATATATCCCACTAATAATTGACTTATTTAACCTTTAACAATAACACTAACAATATCTGGATCAAACTTAGTTTAATGACACAGTGGTAGAGCAAGGAAAGCACATGTGCATGTCACTTTCCATATGCCATCCAAAATTTTGTGCTCTCTTTTGGAAAAGCAAATATAGAATTACTGGCTTCCTCTAGGTTCAGAAACAATTAAATTTTTATTCTGAAATAATTTTTAATTAAATTTTATTTATGTTAAATGAACTTTGAATTATTAGAGTCTTATTTTTCATGAAATTCCAAAACAGAAATGGTTGGCAGGCATATTTAATTTAACACAATTATTTGTGAGGACAACGTACTATTGTTTCCACTTCAATCAGTCTTATGTAGTCACTGCACTGCAGCCTTTTCTTTCCATATTTTTATTTTGCATTTTCGGTATTTTTTAACCTGCACAATTTTGTTTTTGACAAAAGGGAAGAAAAAAAAGACAGAAACTAGCTCCTAACAAACCCCTCACCTCTAATATCAAATATGAATAATTATCTTTAATAAATTTTTTTTCTATAAATGATATAATATAATTATCACAAAAAAAAGATTTAAGTACATATTACACGTCTGTAATAACTTTTTTAACTGGTATACATATTATAATTACTCCAATTTTATAACCGTTAAATATATATCACGTACAAAGATATTGAACAGTGTACCAATTTTACTCATTAAACCTATATGTTTCATTACTTTATTAAACAATTTTATATTTTGTTAATGGAAATGCAAATAAGTTCTTTGATAAACTTATTAAGAAATTAAATATAAATTTTTTATAGTGAAAATATATTAAAAATTATGTTTTCAACTTTTTCTAAAATTTAAAATTTGTTGTTTTCAATATAAAATTTCTAATTTTAAGTTCAGATATTTATTAATATGATTTTTTGTTAAATATAGATTATTACTGTGAGATGGAAGGAGTAATAATATTATGAACTATAGCTCAACTTCTTAAAGACAATTTGGACAAATTTAATTAAAGGTCTCGAAAAGGTTGGAGAAATTAACAATTATTCATAGCGTAAGCATAATGCAAAGGAAAAAAAAAAATTGTCAAAAAGCTATTCGTTTCAAAATCATTTAATCATGAATGGTAGAAGTTAAAAAGCAACTCGATCGTGGAAGCAAGTACAATGATATATCATTATTAAGAAGCATTAGGCTAGTTTGGAATGATCGCACATACATCCAATATTATGTTTGGATTAACAAAAGTTGATAATATATTTTGTCTAAATTTTAAATTAAACATATTAATTTTTGTTAATTTATTTTTGTTTATAAATAAGGTAATAGAGAGCATTTTCGAATGACAATAATATAACATTTCATAATTTTATTGGAAATTATATTTCTTTTGTTTAAAAATAATTATTACATTTGCAAAAAATATTTGTCCTAAAATAATTGTTAATTTTAATTTTTAATGTAATTTTAATTACTTTATTTCAATTGTACCCTTTGATTAATACAATTTATACATCTCTTAAATTATTATTCTTTATTTTGTATTTATTATAATAAAATATAGTAATAAGTGATAAAAATAAATTAATAAAATTAATATTTTTTTATTTTATTTATCGTATTTTCTTAATTCATGTGAAATGGTGAAATATGTTATCGTGAGAGGGAGGAATTAATTTGGAGTCTTGAGAAAACAGCTTCTTCTTTGTGTTTGTTTCGAAACAAGCAGAATAAAATATGTCTCTTTTCTTAAACTCTCTTTTAAGCAATTAATATAACTATAGCATAAAAATAAAGTATTAATTATTCTTTTTTCTTTTTCTTTTTTTGTTTTCCTTTCCCTTGAAAGTAGATAAAACAAAAGTTTACCAAACTGAAGTGACCCAAGTATTGCTAGCAAAGTGTCAAAAGCTTAAAGATATATGTATAACTTGATTCTTCATGCTCTAAAAGATGCAAAGAAGGGGACAAAAATTAAATTGACCTTTCTTTAGAAAATGAAAAATAAAAAATCAGTGAATTAATACAAACTTATGTTCCTTCCCTAACTTACAAGAAACCTACGGCCTTTTGAAAAAGATTGTGTAACTTTTCTTTTTAATGTGTTTAAGGTCACCAATCTTAATTAACCGACTCTCAATGATAAAATATATCATCAATAGATTCAAAATATTTACTTAATTAATACTCTCAGTTCCAAAATATACTTCTTATCTTTTTTTTTTTAAATATTGTTGGACATGCCAATCCCTCCAATATACATTTAAAAAGAAAATATAACGAAATAATATAATAGATGTGATGTATTTGTGATGTTATAAGAAGAAAATACAAAAAGTATTTAAATCCTTACAACAAAAAGAGCCGTCTAGCTTTAAAATTCTTACATCCTAGCTTTAAAATTTTGTTGTTTCAACAAAAAGAGTCAAAATTTTAGTTGTTTCAACTTTAAATTTTGTTTCACTTAGTATTTGCAGTGAAAAAGTGGCACCTCCATTAATTAAAGTGAACCAACCATCAAAGACTATCGTAAAAACTATGTGAATTTGTAAAACAGTTAGTGACAGAAAAGTAACAAAAAAAAGGAGCAACCATAAAATATTGGCAAAAATATATTTGTCGTCTTTTAAATTTAGTCTAGTTTCCGTTAAGTCCTTTAAATTTTTAATTTAGTTTTTTAAGTTATATTTTATTTGTACAATTAGTTTATTATTTTATTTTCAACAATAATTAGTGCAATTGAAAATTTCTCGTCATTAGAAGCTCTATCATATGTTGCAACAATATGTTTATCATACTAATCTTTTGAAAAACATTTATCAAATTTTATAAATAGTTTTCATTTCTTAATTTTCTCTACATCCATTTAAACACATGCATATATAACCTTAAAAATATGTTAATAAAAGTATATTCACATAATAAATATCATTAACTTCTTCTATTTGAAAAGTAGCTTAAACATTCAACTTATTGCAATGTTTCAATAAGATCTTAACATTTCATGATAGTAATTGGAGAAAAAAAAAATTCAAACTTAAAACATTGCTTGCATATAA
>JBBPBP010000001.1:8434587-8452937 GCA_037974735.1 Cicer chorassanicum | reverse complement strand
AATAAAGTGCAAAAACAAATATTGATATTTTAAGATATTATAAAATCCAAAGGTAAAATTAAGATGAAAGAAAAAAGAATACGCTATAATAAAACAAAGATCATGGTTAACTAAAGAATAAATATTAGAATACAATATTTTATCATCAAATGAGACACAAATATAATACTTTAATATTTTATAAAAAATAAAACATAAATCTCCATTATATTTTATTCGATATTATATTTATATATTATTTTATGTCAAATTTTACGTTCAAATAATATTATTAAATCAAAAAATATATGGATTGCCATATATGAATATAAAATTCAAATATATCAAATAATGTCCTTACACATTCTATCAACTTAAGAGAACGAGAATATAAAATTCCGACATATGAATACAAACAAAATTTAACAATTAAAATTTTCTTTCAATATATTTGTCCTAAAAAGGCAGTCAGAGTATGTGGATTGTTATAAACCAATATTCATGTCATGCCATCCACTATGCTGCAAATATTGTCACCACTTACTCGAGCACTGTACCCATCAATCCAAGAACATTAAAATTTATCATAATTTCCTTTGTCAAATACCAAATCTTAAATTTATAAGTAGTTTTCAACTAAACATGCAAAAATCGTTTTCATACACCTTTAATTTGTCCATTTACAATATTAATTTTGTACACTATACTAGACTGAAAAATTAAAATGTCAAATAAACATCATATATAGGTGATAGTCTCCCATAATTTGCTACTCATCATTAGTGGTGGTGCTACTTTATATTTAATTTAATTAATCATATAAATCCCCATCACAAGTATTGCTTTGCTGAGGAGGGACAAAGGACTGAATTAATCTCCATGATGTACACACAAGCCGACAGCAGAAAGAAACTTTTGTAGACTAAATCTTCATAGGATCAACCAAGTGAAAATTAAATTAAAAAAATATATTATATGTTTTTATATATAAATGAAGTATTAAGTCCACTATGGGCTGCTAAAGCCGTTTCATTTTATTTTAAATATATAAAATAAAATATTGTTATTTACCAAGAACGTGCTAGAATCAAGGAATTCTCATGAAGCAAAACCTATACAGTGCCTATTAATTATTAATTATTAGTATATCCATAAGGATTAATTATTGGTTAGCACAGTGGTTGTGGCTGGATAAGTTTATAGGTAATTAGGATATATATGATTAAGAAACCAAATGAGGGGGAAAAGGAATCAAATGTTTAATGTTTCAAATGTGGGGAAAGGAATCAAAGGTTTCATTTACATTTTCTTCATGGTTGTTTTTCAAACAGCCACCCCCACCCCCACTACAATTTTAGACACAAATTATTTATGAGTATCAAGTAATTTATCTATGTCATATTTATTTGTTTCACAAAAATTAATAAAAAATTATAAGTGGAAGAAATCTAATTTATCTAGCACCATGAGATTAATATTATTATTTTTTATTTGAAGATGAAATAGTAAAAAAATTCATATAAAATTGTAAGGTTTCAGATTTCGAACCCAGAATATATAATATACAACATAACAATATCAATATTTATCAATTGAATTAAATTTTATGAATTTATATATTATTTTTTAATTAATACATGAAATAATAAATAGTATAGAGAAGTTTTATGACTAAGTCCAATTCATATATTTTTAAAATCAGAAAATCAAAATATATATGATATTTTTCAATAATTTCAAATTCTCTAGAAAAAAAACTACGAATTAAAACATATTAAATAGAATAAAATTTGGAAACACTACCATTAAATTGGTCCAAAGTGAAATTAAAGTTGAATTTCTTAAGTAAAGTCTCAAATTAGATTACTATGGATGAAAAAAATAGGGTTGATAAAGAAAGAGACTTCACTAAGATGATTAACCAGTTTTTTAATTAGACGGAAATTAGTTGATCTCAATAAAATTGATAAATACTTCATATCAATAACATAGTCAAAAAAGAAATATGAAAACAGACCAAACAACCCTAGTTATTATAGAACAAATATAATTTATCCATTTTATATGTTTATCTTATCATACTTAACTAATTTACAATTTAACATATAATTGATTCATTGTACATTTGTACTATACATACACATCCCAACGGCCAAAAGGTTCTTTAAACAACAAGATATTGCACCAGTCATTCTATTCTGGACACTTTAAAATCTTACAAACATGATCTAAAAATCATTACAATCGAAAAAAGGTAAAGATAAAGAGAATTTGATCAAAAGCATGACCCCACTAATTGTATTCTTTTTAGAGGTCATTAAGGCTCTAAAGCATTCAAAATGTTCATACTTTTCAAAGGCAATACATTTTTTTTTTATTTTTTTTTTCTTTGGTAGAAGATGGATGACCCATAACACCTCAAACTTTTGAGGCAAGTGAGATAGTGGCATATGAGATTGGCATGGAGACAAAGTTTCTACACATTGAAGCTTTTGCAGTCTTTAAGAAAGAGAAAAAAAAATAAAAATAAAGCAAACTTGAATTACTTGCCTTTATGTGTAGAAGGCCATATCTTCTTTTTAGTTCACTCTTCTTTCTATTACAAGTGATTTTTTATTTTTTATTTTTGCATGAAAGTAAGGGATTTCTTGGATCTAGAACTCCCAATAATCAGTGTATAATTTTTGGCATCACATTCAGAGCATTAACTAGTTAGTGACCTTGGATCCTACAACTAGTGGGAGGGAAGGAATGTTGTGTAGGAATGGAATGACCTATGTTCTAAAGGCTCAGACATTAGAGATGACCAGTCAAAAAGGAATGTGTCATGGAACTAAACCAGAATGGGTGGAAAATAAAGTTAACCATGATCTCATGCACATTTATGCTCCTTCCTTATTTTGTTCTTCTAAGAATATAACAAAAATTTAGTCAGAAAATAAAAAGTATATAACAAAAATATGAGCCTTTGATAAAATTAATTAGGTATATAAAACTAATTATATATATATATATATATATATATATATCCATTCATTCATTCTGTTATTTTATTTTTTTTAAGAGTTTAACAGTGAAATTTACACTAAATATAAAAAATAAGAAAATAAATTTGAACGAATGTTCCTATAGCATTTACATCGCTTATCCGTTCCTCCATATTCATATTAATTTCAATTTCAAAGTATTTCATGGTATTAGTATATCAAGCAACAAAATGATTTTACGCATATTTATAATTATATTTCATTATTTAAATATTTGTGTAGTAATTTAAAAAATATTATTATGACATGTTTAAATTGCGAGATCTGATTAAACGTGTGTATATATCTTTTGCAATGTCAGCATATATAAATTATACTCTTAATTCGATCATTTGTGTAAACATAAAAAAGAAAAAATTAGCCATTCAAAATAGTACAAGTTGAAAAATCTTTTATATCTAAACATTCTTTAGTAGTTCTTTGTTTTGTTAACATGTTTAATTTTTTTATCAATATATAAAGCACTGTTTTCTTTTTCAAATATAAAAAGTGCATATATAAGCCACTACTAAAGTAGATACTTATTTATTTTTTTTTTGACAGAGTAAAGTAGATACGTATGATTATTCAATCAATTTAAGTATTTCGATCAGTACAATTCACATTTTATAACATTATTCAATATATATATATATATATATATATATATATATATATATTGTAGTACTTTAATTAATTTTAAGTCGTACTTATTTTATTTTCTTCTATTTTTTTCTTCTAGTAATCCGCCATGTGTTTATAGACCATTCTTGAATTTTCAAAATGTAAAATTTAGCAGTTTTTCTTTGCACTAACATGATTTACGTACCAGTTATTTTTAACGACCAAAAAACTGATTTATCGGTTAATCTATACTCTCAACACATTAAACCTTTCAGAGGCAGTATGCATAAAACAAAATGAATACATCTAACAACATATATTTTATAACACATTTTTTTTATGATTGGTTAAAATTCACATAGATTTCAATAAATAAGGTGGATCTCATATGAATTTAATGGAACCCATGTGAATTTTAATCGATCAATAAGTGTATTAAAAATGCATTGTTAGCATTATTCAAACAAAATAGTTGAACTTATGATTAATAAATTTCAATTAAAGATAAATCATTCAAGGAAACTCAAATTCGAATTTTCGCTAAAACAATCATTAATTATACTTTACTTACCCCTTGATTACTAGAGTCAATTTCTAAATAAAAAAAAAAAAACTTTAGTTTGCATGATCCATATGATTAGTTTTTATTTTTGACAGCTCCATATGATTAGTTATTCAGCTAAGATCAAGCAGGAGAACAGATATGGTAATATCAACTACATAATGAAGAGACTGGTTTGCTGTGTAGAAAGTAATTGTAGGAATTAGCAAGAAACATAGACATTGTAAAGTCTAAATTAAAAATAACAAATTAACAACATCTCTCAACTTATTCAACCAAATTATTGCTCCATCTGTTTATGACTAAAAAAATAAGTAACTTTTGTACACACTCTAAAAAACGCTTTTTTTTTTAAAAAAAAAATAAACAAACAGGCTACACTATATTAATTATCCATCTTCTCAAATGCTCAATCAAAGTTTTTTCTCGATAAGACAATGTAGACTACATTAGTAGTACTTGTTTGAATAAGTGGAAATCACTTTAATGTGTGAACATGTTAAGAGCATGATGAATTAATCCTACACCGATCCCTATAAAACAAAAGTAAATTGAAAGTGACTTTTCACACTTTAACATACAATATGACGATGGAAATCCATTTTCACTCTCATCTTCTCTATTTTTCCATTATATCAATCTTCAAAACTTCACCAAGTGATTTAAAAAGGATGGACAAGGAAAGAACCAAACTAGTATTGCCAAAAGTTATAGAAGAAAGTACAAGGATTAAAGCCTTTGCGCAGAACAAAAATAACACCATATACACAGAGTAGTGTGGTATTAATGAATATGGTTTAAATTATAAATACAAATAGGAGACAACTATATTTATACTTATCGTGGATTTGGAACTTCATGTTCCACAAATTAAGTTCCACATTAAAGTTCAGCATTCATCAAAGCTACAAGAACAGACAAAACACAGCGACACAACCTCGCCCGCAACGCCTAGTATCAAGTCTTATGCACATACCCGTGTAAAATAAAGCTCGATGAATTCTAGTTATTCACACAGTTGGGTCCTTCCCGAACCTCATAAACACATGAGTTGCCAGCATTGATCCCCTGCGAGTCATTTCTGCAACTCGGCCAAGCAGTGGCAGCTTTACTGTATCTCGATTAGAAATTGGTTTTTTGTCCCACCTGTTTGGTGTAAATACATAATTTAGTTACCCATGAGGAATTATTATTGCTTACATTTTTTTTGTATAAAGAATTGATGAAATATTTATTATTTGGACAATACATGAAATATTTATCTAAGCCATAAGGAAATATTGTTCATAATTCATAGAGAGATAAAAAAACATTATATTCACTTTAGCTTCTGGTGACCAGAATGATCTATAGTAATTCAGATTAGATTCAAAAGCTAGATGACATCCCAGCGCAACAGTTTAGCAAAAAATATTCCTTTACATTTGTCAAAAAAGAACAAATTTCATACTCTTATCACTGAGTTAATAAATTCTTCTGCGATAATAGTCTTAGGAATACCACCCATACCCCAAATTCTAATAACACAAATGAATGACACTCACTCGCTCACAAGAGATATTTTAGTCGTGCAAGTATTCAATCACATTTGCTCATTACTTTCAGATTTGGCATGTCTTACTTTTCTCAAGGTCCCTTTTATATAGTGTGGGTCAGTGTTGTTAAATAACGGCCACGGTAGTGGCGTGGCCAATTTTTTGACAACCGCCATAGGAAATTCCGGAAGGGTTACCCGCCATTGCGGCACTATAGGCCACGATGGTATGTTCATGGCAGGCTGTTGGCCTTACGCCATATTCCTCCATCCACCTTCAACAACAATATTGGCGTGGGTTTGAGGCTTCTTCCAAGAATAAGCAAGTGATATTGATCTCACTTCATATCTCCAAGACCTTTGAAAGTTGTCATCTCCTAAATCCAAAGATGATTGTGAGTTTTCAATGAGTCAACATTGAATTCCAAGAACATAGGAATTTACTACGCATTGGAATCACTAATTCAGATAACACCACAAACTCTCCTGTTTAAATTTTTGTTCAGAAATTTGAATTGCAATTCCCAACAAGTTCTCTTTCAATTAAAATTTCTAAACTTCTATGGAATCTAAAACTTGTACCTCTTCTCTTTTGATAGCACTACTCACCCTTATCCAGGCCTGCCCTTTCGAATCCAACATCTCCTTTATACGCTATGTACATCAACTTTGATCCAACGAACTTGTTACCCGTTGACCGTATCTTCCCTAAAGAGATTATAAAAATTTGAACTGCACATGCTCACTTCTCTTAGACTTGGAATGACTAAACGCTTCACAAGACCCATTATACAATGGAGGGGTATGGCTTCTTTAAAAAAATAAGTGGGTATAAATTTCATTTCACATTTCCAAGATCTTTGAAAGTTTCCATCTCCTTCAATTGCTATTACCCGACAATATAAAAAATCTAAAGACATTTTGTTTTTTCATATACTTTCTACGGTGGAACAATCATTGATGTTTTCACTTGCATCAAATGCTTTTGACAAGTCAAATTAAATACGTCTTCTACACCAGACTGTAGACACTCTCTCAAATTTAAGCCTCTCAAGCACTTAAGGATAAATCCTCTCTTAAATAATTTCATCAATTTGATACGTTATCTTCAGTCGCAAAAATATGATGCAAGGACAATATGAAAAAAATTGCAAGTAGTTTCTTTCAGTTCTCTCTAAAGTAAAGTGTCAAAAAGATTCCTAAAAGATCAAAGCAAAAAGGAAGTAGAAAACAGCAGGTTTGGGAGATAAATACATACCAGTCTTCATGGCGAACAACTTTACCCTCCTCAACAGACAACTTGATAAGCGATACCATATCTATATCCTTCCCCAAGAATTTATAGTGTTGCTTATTGTCAATCAATATCTGCATAAGATCCATGAATTTGTATCTTCCACTAAGAGATCAAGCAGGCACTTATACTTTGAGTAGAACAAAAGATAGAGGTGTTACATATTACATTAAGTAACAGCAGATTTACTAACCTCTCCTTTTCCTGGTGAAACCATATTTTCTTCAACACTGTATTCCACAATCTTTGACTCACTAAATACCTAAGATATAAGCAGATAAAAGGAAGTTGGGAATATGCGAAACATTCAGGATATAAGGATGAGGCCGGATGCAAGATAATATATTATCTAAGATTAAATAAGTCATTATAGAAATAACTAGTATGCTAATATGTTAGAACTCTGTTTAATGACCAGAACATTAAACGAAGACTTCTAACATTAAAAACTGATTTGATTCAAAGAAAATAAAAATAGATATTTCTTAGTGATTACTACTACTACTACTACTATTATTATTATTATCATATGCTTGATGTGCATGATACATGCTCAAGGTTCATCGCTGCTACTTCAAATTTCAGCAATACAAGAGTGATTGAAAATTCACATTATAGGGACATAGCACCCTTGCAAGTAGGAAAGATTCTATTATGCAACAATTTATAATGCTCTCCTTCGCTCACACTATCAATGAGCACAAAAGGGTTGAATAAAAATTGAATGCGCTCCAATTCATTTCTGATGAAGTACACGGATACATCATGCATTGCACAGTCAACTATGAAGAGAACTGTTTTATCTTGAACAAATGTTTGTCTATCTTCTGAAAGATATTCATGAGAAATGTACATCAACTTTCTGATTTAAGGCAGATACTAATGTTTTGTTATAACTATTTACATGTCAAGACTTTTATTATTTCTCGGGGAAGGATTCTGTTTCAATGCATAACAAAATCCAACAAGTTTGAAGCAAAATGAAGATCAACAGCACGAAGAAAGAGGGAAAATAGTGATCAACACGAGGTAATGAAACCTTCGGAAGAGAATAGAATGCTGATTTGATCTGCTTCACCCTGCAGTATCATTATTTTAAATTATGTAAGTCTATTTATCCTTCTACATTAGCAATTTTCATTGCTTCCTTGAATGGGTGAATACAGGAAATTTAAAAACCAGGAAGCTAGACAGTTTATCCATAAATAAAATAGAATTTGAATAATCTCATAGTAGGAACCATGCTTGAAAGAGTAGTACAGAAGAACTAACTGCTATATCATGTCAATGGGTTTATATTATTCCAAATGGCCACAAGTAGGTATAGGGATAAAATGTTGGAGGGTAGCATAGGCTGCATATTGCCACAAAAACTAAGGCTCATTGCTTGTACCAAAACCATGAAATTTGATCACCGAAAAAGGTCCAGGGGACTAGAAAGCACCCAATTTGATCACCAACAAGCTTAATCCTTCCAATTGTTTAACATCACACCCAATGTATAACATCATACAACAACATTCATTGCATTTAGCATGGTAATTACAGGAAAAAAGAAGAGAGCAATAATCAAATGCAAATGCATACCCATGAGCACGCATAAGGGGATCCTCAAAAGAAGCATCCTGAGCATAGATTTCAAAATCATGAGACGTGGCACAGGATCCATATCTGAAATACAACATCAAGGTCCATACAATAAGAATGCAACAGTAGTTGAAAATAAAGCCAGTATGCAGTAACAACTATGCAAGACATTTCTTGAAAACCTAGCATATAATCCAAACCAGAGCACACTAGCAATTTGATCCTTCATAGAAATAAATGTATCAAGAGCTTCTTCTTAAGAAAGTAAAATACAAATCATTCTAATCCTTGAAGTCAATTATAGCTTATGAAGCACTAACACATACACATACACCAAACATCACACAGACTCATAGACAGAGTAATAATAATTTTAAAATAAAATAAAAAAACGTAACCACATGTCAATGTTGTATATGTGTTCGACAAACAAATGTTGGACACCAGATATTCTTTTAATACGAAGTGTCGATACTATACAGATAATAGATATACAACATAACGGAAAATTTATAAATTATAACCTATGAAACACTATATAGATATGGACTCATACTCATACGTCGATAACAATTTGAGAAAATGAATGAATTGAATGTAATGAGTGTGTTATTGTTGGACACCAGAAGTGAAGTGTGTTGCTACATAAGAATATGATCGAAATTAATGTAAGTAGTGGAAATTTAAGAGAAAGAGGCGCTTACAGACGCAGAATATGTGGAATTATGCGATCAGCAAAACTTTTATTGGGACCAGAATCGAAAGCCTCTTTGTAACTAATTTCGTTTCCTTCAAATCCAACAAAACAGAAATTGTGATGTGAGAGTCATAATGAAGATTAAAAAAGAAATTACGATGAGGAATCCCTTAGTTACCTACCACCAGATAAAGTATCCATTGCAAAACTTCTGGAAAGATAAACTGACAAGTTGATGAAGTGATGTGGTGTGTGTCTAAAACTAAAACGCGTCACGTACATTTTTCTAAAGTCTTCTCATATTCAATAATTTAGATATTTTTAAAAACATCACAAATTATTTTGTATTTATCTCTTTTAATGAAAATAATTTTTTTTAAACTTTCTTGAAACATGACTACCTTTTATAAAAAAAATATTATTTTTGTTTAAGATTTTAAAATTAATTTATATAAATAAAACAATAATTTTTCTAATTAAATTGAGAAGCTATTTTAATAGCTTATTAACAAAATCTAAGTATTTTATTAAATGTGGTGATTATAGAAAAGATTAAGAAAAAGTAATTTTAAGTGTGGTGAACAAACACAAATCTCACGGAGTAGTAAGAGACTCACACGACACCTTAAACAAGTGGTCAAGTCTTGCGTATGAAAAATATATGATTGTAAGATCTCGTGTATCAAACCAGTTCGTCAACAGATTAATTTGTACTCATAACATATTGTAAAAAAAAAAAAGCATGGCAATTTCGCATAAAAATCTTTACAATATTTAAATATAATCATTTTAAATAAAAAAAATCTTATTTATGACTGATTACATTTCAACCCGAATTTATCAATAAACAAAGGAAACTTGTGTGAATAGATTGGCTCTGCGAAATTTAAAAATGGAAATCAACTCCGATTAGATATTTGATGGGGGGGGTGTATTACACCACCAATCCCTTGTTACATTAGCATTGGCCCTCAAGACTAGTAAAATTGCTTCATATAATAATTACAATCAATAAATGCTTTTTGGAGACTCACCTCAAGCAGGAAATCAAATGAACTTTACAAGTAATCTAAGAAACCAACAAAATTCACCCTCTTATTAAATCAATGTCCAAGAGATATATATATATATATATAATAATACAACTCCTTTTCATTTCCTAATATTTTCCATAAAGGGAGCAAGAGATATTCATTCATTCAATTCAACCACCAAATGCAACCCCTGGTCAATTAACATAACACTAGAGTGAGAAAAGAAACCAAACACATTAATCTCTAAATAATATCATATCACATTGAACTAGTTCAAAAGATATACCAACAGCATTAGCAATTCAATTATCGCTTGTTTTCGTTCATGTTTTTTCCTTCAAAAAATTCACCCAACATTCGATCTAGATCTTCCGCGGTGTATTTTATGTACTTTTGAGGAGTCTTTCCACTCTCGACTAGAGGCCTGTAATTACACATCATTGCAAAATAATATGTATGATTATAATATAATGTTAATAGATAGCAATATCTTAGTAACGTTTGAAGTGGATTATAATGAGAACGCACCCAAAACGTTTCACAAATGATCGATAAGCAGGCAACAAGACTTCAGCAACTGCAAGCCTAAGAGACTCTCGCAACTCGCTGTCTGGAACCGTCCATTGTGATTGCTTCTGATGGAGTTCCTCAAACATAACATTGAATGTCTTAAACCTGACAACACAATACATATCCGCATGTCAAAAGGACGAAAACTTTCCGTCATCAAAAAATTTCATAAAGAAGCAACCGAAAGGTTACCTGTCTTTAACAAGTGCTCTTGAGGCACCACTACTGCTTCCAGCTCCACCATCACCACCAGCAGTACCACTTCCACCACCAGACGAGGTAAGTCCTTGAATAGATAAACATTGAAGAATCTGCCCAGCAAAATAATCAAAGTTCAGCAATGGTACTATACAAAGGTCAATAAGGGGAATGACTTCTGAGCTTTGGCCCAAATGATTGCACAAAGATCAAAACAAGAAACACAAACATACATCACTATTTACCAAGAAGGAAGACATTGCTTTTCTCAACAAATAAGGTTATTTCGGTATAATTCGTACAGAGGTACGTATATATGATAAACTCCCAAAGAAGGTGGGTTAATCAGACAAGTCCATTTCTTTTGGTCTTAACCCTCCAGTTTTCAATGGAAATGAGCCCTAGTAATCCGGAGTTTGGCCGGGGAGGTATTTAAAGTCAAGCCAAATATTGCTACAACCAAGGTTCGAATTCGGATACTTCCAATTGATTTGTCCTTCGCTAAAGCTCATTAACCACTTGAGCCAAACCACTTGGTTAATATAGCCCATCATAAAAATAAAAAGAATAAAAAAGAAAAGCATAAAATAAACAATTTTAATAAATATTAATATTAGAACAATAGATCATTCACATGAAACCAAATATTAGGTTTGAAGCATTCTACTCAACCACCTGCATTTATTACTACTAACAAAATATTGAAGTAAACATCTTTAAAAAGCTGCAACACACATAGTACTACTACAAGTGAAGTCATTAGAAAAACACCTTTGCCCAAGCATTTCTTTTGTATTGATTTGCATGCTGCTGCACAATCCTCCTATGTCTTTGTACCCAATCATCCCCAAGCAAATCCTTGGCTTCAGACCTGAAATAGAACAAGATTTGGAGAGTAATAAAATTTGAACTTTGAACCACTGGAGTGTAGAACAAAACTATGATTCCAAGAAACTAATAACCAATATACGTTGAAGACATACCTCCGAACTGACCGAACAATATAATGAATATTGTTCATGAGAAAAAGATGTGTCAATGCGGGGTCTTTATACTGCTTCGATTTACCGTCTAGATTAATTTGCAAAGCTTGCATTATTCGCATTGTTACAGTTGCTAGCTGGGAAGAATCATTTCCACCTTCAAATTCTTGGAAAAGTTGCTTCAAGGTGGACCGGTAGCTGCAACGATTTGAAGAATTCTGATCAGGTCAATTATGTGAACTGAAGAACCACGATGAAGATCCCAAAAAAATGATCGACACAAACACAAGAGTATATGAGCTTAGGCATCATTCTTATGCAAGTTAGAGAAACTGAACTTAAAACAAGTAATTTCTCCTAAACATAAAAATACAAAACAGAAATAAAATATTTCATAATTCCATAATCTAATTATAAAAAGTCCATAAGCAAAACACCACAGAACTATTAAAAAAAATAAAATCCAATTATTATATTTATGTAAAAATCATCTTTGTAATTAGTGCACATAGCAAGAAATGATAGAATTAGTTTGATGATATATGGCTGCAAAATTGGGATTAGGTGACAAGCACAGCAGCACTTACTCAAACAAAAACTTTACATAGTTAATAACATAGCTAGTCAAAGGATGAACAGTTCCATCTGTTACTGCAGTCTTTGTAGCATCTTTTTCAACCGCTTCTTCAAAATCACCAAAGGTCTCCTGGGCAGTTTGTGCAAGTCGTTTTGTCAAAGCCGTAGCAGCTTCTCTTATTTCAGTGCAAGCTTTGCCTTTAAAAAGTGTTTCGATCTGCAAATTGTCATGCAAAAAGGTTGATGTACATTAACACCATTGCAATATACCGTATGTTTTAAAAGACGCAATTTTAAAATGAACCATACATAATTTGTAAAAAATTAAGAAAGTAGTAATTTTAAAACATAAAAGTTTTACAAAAGTTTCAAGATAAAATGGATGCATATGTGAAAGACCATAAATGAAGTTCCCTTTTGCTGTTGTCCCAAGTTAAATAGTAAACATAGTAACATACTGCAGAGTGCATAGCTGAAGTATAAAAACTCAGTAATTCTTGGTAATTGTGGTGTTTATCATGATTAGTTACTAATCATGATAAACACCACAATTACCAAGACATAAAAGTTCAAAGCTCACACTAAGAGGCACAGACACTTATCTATCCAACATGAAAATCAGTGACATGATACACTAACAGTGTTATGACAAAAATGTTAAGTCAAAATTAGCTATTGAATAAAAAATATAAAATTTCATTGAGCCTGTGGAATTTATGATACCAGTGCACAAGAGATATTGCAGCAAGATTTATGATTTTAAAAGTTAAAACTTAAAAGTCATACCTCTGAATGCAGCTCTTGCATTATTTCATACATGTCCAAAAGTACAAACAATTTTTCTGGGGATCTCTTGCTTTTGGCTATTGCTTCTCCAAAGCTAAGTAGCATAGACACACTGTTTGTAGTCACCTCGGCAAAACACTGTTCACTGAGCGAATCAAAGCCTTCAAATATCTGATCACAAACTTTCCTCTCACCAGCAAACAACAATTTCACCTGTTCATATATAATTACATGTTTTAACGCAATTTTGAAAAAAAATAATGAGACAAAAACAAAGTACCAATTTACAATCTTCTTACTGCTATTCGCATGAAATGAATCCAGTTTCCGATTTTGGCTTCTAAAATCTCCCATTGTAGCTTTTGAACATCGTCTTTGTTGAGTTTCTCAACTCCAAGTTTTTGCAAGCTTTCTTGCAATACATTAGAGCGGGCTTCCCTACACGATAACAATGATGGTAATACTAATTACATTGCAGAAGTAACACTTCTCATTGTTGGAAACGTGTATAATAGGAACCCTTTTATGCACTTTACTGTTAGGCATGTAGGTTCATTTGATGTACAACTACAAACTAGAGAAATAAAGATCCGTGAATTCCTTACCAAAGTAATATATATGTAGATTCTTGTGATATAAAGTTCAGCATATGCTTCACTAGTTTCTTACTCTTAAAGTGATATAAGAGTTACTATGGTCAGTTAGTGTCAAGAGTTTTGTTATGAACCAACCTTTCCAAAAGCTTAAGTGATTAGATGAAGACAAATAAATGGTTTTTTACTTTTTATATTTTATCTCTAGCATGCACCTGCACATAAGAATCCTTTTTGCTTGATGCAAAAACAAAGCACAGGTCCATCCACCATGTGCTGCAATTCTACTTTCTTAACTTTTTATTAAAATGAGTGCAGCAAGCTGACAACTCAATCATAAAGGCTTTGATATTGTGTTGAAAGAAGAGAGACACAAGAGGCATGTGACGAAATATATGTGTCTAAACTACACATCGGAGCTGAATATATAGATTACAACTACACTAATGTATCTAGACATACATCGCAATTACATGATTCATATCTAATGTATCTAGACATACATAATTTCCAGCAGAGACTGTACACAATGCTGTAGGTTATAACACATTGTGTTTATTTATTCTAGACAAAAATGTATTTAACTTATACCTCAAAGCAGTCACTCCTTAATTTAGGTCATCGAACAATTTTATACCTCTAAAAGGGCTCATCAATTAATAGAATCATCCCCAACTAATAGGGTTGACACTTCCTTAATTCACAAGATTATTATTAATAATTTCCTACACTCTTAATATCCTTATAGGCTTATACATGGTAAATTTTTAATTTCCATGCTTGTTACATTTATAATTTTTCATATGTAGAGTTCTACAGCAAGGAAATTTTACCTTTTCCTTCTGCAATGTAACAGTCAACTAAACAAAGATCATTACCTGTAAATTTTGAGCAACTGTGGTCGGTGACCAGCTTCAATCATTTGCTGAGCTAAATCATGTAGCAGCGGCAAAATTCGTGGTGGAATAAGAGCGGGAGGTGTGTATACAACAGTTTCAGCGCCATTGTTGTGAGACTCAGAATGGTGATTGGAAGGATTTTTGCCATTATGATCGCCCTCATGACCAGGTGATCCCGACGAAGGTCGCATTGAGTTTGGAAGGCAATCAAAGAGGCGCTCGGGCTCCACAGGTTTGCTGTAATCACACAGGACAAAAGAAAATTTGAAGGTAATACAAATAGAATTTTCACAGGCAGAAAAGAAATGAATCACATATTGGGAGAACTATTTATATAAACAATCGTGCCACTAACAATCATCAATTAATATCAAAGAAACCATCATGCCACTAACAATCTAAGAAATGTGGAAAACATGGAAACACTTCAAAAAGCATAGGACTTGCAGAAACTTTTTAACATCATATATAAATAACCAAAAATGATAGGAAAAATATCCAAATATTATAAGTTCAGAGCAAGAAGGAGGAGGAGGAACCAACAATTGCACAGATTTCAGTTTTGGTATAGCATGAAAGATTGATTCATCTGATGAAATGTTGGTCCCTATAGTCAGACTAACCATCAATGGTTATTGAGTCCATGCAAATGAACTTTTCATAAAACATACCAAAATATGAACACCACTAAGCACAAAATACAAACCTGTATGATAATAATAGCTCATTAAACTCGTCCTGTAGCTTAGAAATAGCTTTAGTTAGCAAACTATTGGCATGGCTGACAACACCATCACTACTTTTAAAACCGTTCTTACTGCCAAAAAATTGAATGTTGCTTCTCAACTTATCAATTGCTTCAAGATAGTTTTCCAGGTCCTCATGTGGCCCTTTAAGCACTTTTGCCTCTGCCTGTTGATGGATCAATGCAAATTATATCAAACAACATAATTGTGTATGTATGGGAGGTGGAGTGGGGGTATCAGAAGAAGTTCAGCTTAACAGAATCATTTGGAGGTAGAGTATGAGCTTTAGCTTAATGGAATCATATGGAGCTAAAGTATGATGTTTAGCTTAATAGAATCATTTAAAGCACATCATAATTACAAATAAAGGTAGGAAAAGAAAACATGTGGCTTGGGGAGAAAAAGGAAGAGACGAAAGCTATTTATTAAAACGGGAGTAATTCTTGGAATTTGGGCGTTGGGCCTAACTCAACCCAATAACTAGCTTGAGAGGTAAAGATTGTCCAAGTCTTATAAGGACTAAATTGGTTATATATCTAGTCGATGTGGAATCTCAACAAACCCCCTCACGCTCCGGACTGGATAACTAAAGCATGCACGAATTTGGGTAGCCTAATAATAGAGATATTAACACACACCCTTACATTCATAATTGGACAATTTGAGGCTTGCATAAAGGCTGTGATCACTGTTTTAATGACGAAATAATGAAAGCTTGTAGCAGCGAAATACAGAAGTGCTTGGTTAGGACTTAAAGTATTGATTCCCAAATAACATAATCAATAAAGATGGTTACAAGTGAGGGTTCATTACAAAATCTTGAATCAGATAAAGAAAAGAGATTTAGTTCTCTTCTGGACAAAACTAAATTACATCTTAATGCAAAAATCAGTCAAGTTGACCAAATGAGACTAGAGTCAAGCATTCACATTTCCAGATTGCAATTGATAACAAAAGAATACAAGTTACAGACACGCATGATTTTATCAAAAGATAATTATTGAAAGAAAGCTTAAATGATAGTAAGCAGCATTGAAGGAACAAAAAAATTGAGCCGGGCAACTGTTTTCTTCTTCTTTTTTATTCTAAACCACCGTAATTAGATTCTTTTTCAGACACCTCAAGGTATCCTGGCAGCTTAGGCCATTTTGGGCCTACTGTGGAACTAATTCCCAAGTTAACTTCGGGATATCTGATTATTTTCACACAAGATTGGGATGTCGCCCAACTGGGCGAATTCATTCAATAATAAAACTTGGGTTCTTTTCCTGGGACTGGGAGAGATTCAGATTCACATTACCAGCTCTCCAAAAACCATATTGGTAAAAGATAACTGTTTTAACCTGAACTAACATTAACAATACTTTGTCTCCTTTTGTGATTGAAACTGAACAGAGAATTTGATTTTTGAACTTTGAATTTATCAAGACAAGGACTAATTTAATGTAAACAAACAAAAAAACTATATCGTGAGAAACAGATCATGGTGGGTTAAATCATCAATCATATATAGCATAGAATCAGTATAGAAACCAATAAATAAAATCATATGATTATTACACATAGAACTAACCTGACGATATTGATCAAATTGAGACAATATAACCTCTGCAGCCTTCAAAGTCTTATCAATATTCTCATGAGCTTTCCTAATAGCATGAGTTCTAATCTGCATACCCAAATAAACAAAAGATCCAACATTCAGAAACCACACAACAACCCATAAATACAAAAAACTCCCTTCAGATCCCCACATGAAGAAAAAAAATAAAAAATTTCCATTGCTACAGGACCAAGTCAAAGACAAGTCAAATCAAACAAAACCCAAATCCCAAAATCCAATTTTGAAACAAAAATAAAGGAGGGGAGTTGACCTACCTGAGTTGGACGCATGGCGGTTTCAAGGGCGGAGAGACGGTGGTCAAAGGAACCAAGAATGGTGACAACGTTGTCTGTGATTGTTTGGCTCTTTTGAAGAGACTCTCTCATCATGGCTGCTTTTTCACTCAGCAAATCAACACCACCCACCGCTAATCCCATATCTTCAGTTTCCTCTTCTTCTTCTTCTTCTTTGTGTTGTTATGTTGTTTCAGACACACAAAAAATAAAAACAATGATGAATGAAAGCACAAGTTACTGTTGGTAGAGATTTTTCGTCTTTTAACAATTTGGTAGCAGCTGTGTTGTGTCTGAGTCTGAGTCTGTGTGTGATGTTAGAATGATGGGTCCCACTCTGGTTTTCTCAATTTGGTAGGCACAAACTTTCCTTTCTTCTTGTCTTCGACAGAGTGTCTCTGTTTTTCTTTTCACTGTTGTTAACTTGTTAGGATTTTTCTTCTTCTTTTTATTTAGACGATTAATTAATTCTAATTATTTGTATTTCGAAAAACAAATTAATAATTTGTAAATACACAATTGGGTGTGTTTTTAGTACTGAATATGGAAAATTGATTTATTATTTTTTTGGATTCGAGTTTGGATATTCGTGAAATTTTTGTTGTATTTGCTATAGAAAGAAAAGTTGTTTTTTTAGTCTTGCTATAACTTAATTACTTCTTTAAATAAAAGATATTTTTTGATACTGGCTTCTTTAATTTTTTTTTTAAATTTCATCAACTTTTAGTTTTTTAAAAAATTTTATTTTCATTTTTAGTACATGATT
>JBBPBP010000001.1:8422233-8433916 GCA_037974735.1 Cicer chorassanicum | reverse complement strand
ATTATACCTAAATTTTAATATAAATTTTTAATAAAGTTGATGGTTGTTTCCGATCGAAGAAGATTTCCTTAATTTAAATTTTAGTTTATGGATTTTTTTATGTAAATAGAGTAATAGATAGTTTTTTTTTTTTTTTGATAGAAAGATAGAATACTTATTTAACATAGAATAAAATTTGAACCAAATCATATTTAATTAGATGAATTTATGATTTTTTTGAAAAGTAATTCGAAGGACAAGTGGAATAAATAAGGTATGATGAAGCATGTGTGACTATTATTAGATGTTTAAGGTTTACTAAATATAATGATGAATATTTTTCTCATTTTTGTTTCTCCAACTCAGCTCTACCTTCTCCCATGTGAGTGCATGACCCTCACCGTCACAATAAATTGTTCAACCAACCATCTAATCTTATTAACATTTCTTGTCTCAAACTTGTGACTATTGATGCACAAGTTTGGTGGAATAACAATATTTGAGAAGGTGTACTAAGATGTTGCGTTAGGGCGACACTGAATCCTGATGAGTAAAAGAGCATGAGAGGCAATGAGGGATATGAGTATGTGTGAGAACAATGGTGCTTAACACATTTTTTATACACAAACGCTGATGAGTATTTGAATTATGAATCAAACATTTCTTTTTGTGGCCATTACTGATAACACACTGTGTGTTTGAAAGTGAAGAATAGATGGGATGGTGGCGTATCATTAATTCAGAGCGTATAAAGTGAATGTCAATGGTGGAAGGTTTAGGAAACAAAAGCTAGGAGGAAATTTTGAAATAGTACTAATAACTATTCTATAACTGTCTCTAAGAAAATTTTAACTTCATCATTTAAAATTATACGGTCAAACTCTAACTACTAAGCTGACACTTTCATAATCATATCTTTTAGTAAAATAAAGTAATATTGCAAAATAAAACAAAACCAAATTACAAGTTAGTAACTATTCAAACACAAAATTTAACCATATTAACTCATCTCCTTTCTATATTGGTGTCCTTCACAAAAGCATAAAATTTTATCAGATATGTACCTTTGACAGGTTATATTTATGCTAAAACAATTTTATCAGATATGTGCCTTTTACATGTTATATTTATGCTAAAACTATATTCGTTATAAGTAAAAGTTGAAATATATTTAAACAAAAGTTAGACCAAATACATTTTAAATTTTGTTTATATTTAATATCAAAGTAGTGATATATAAAACAATGATTGGTTCATTTTCCCTTTTGCTCTTCAAAGTATAAATGAAAATCTGTTTGAAAATTAGACATTTCCCTTGCCTAGCTAAGACTGTTTTTGCTGAAGTATAGATCTACAAAATACCAGTTATAAAGATGCTGGCAAATTACAAATTCAAATATATGCTTTGTATTGATTTGGCATGCAATGATAGAAATTCCTTGTAGTAAAATGAACTCGTGACATTGAAAAGAAAAAAGAAAAAAAAAAAAACCAATCAAAGACAGAAAAAAAAAAAAGATTAAGACTTCGGAAGTTTTATTATAGCAAAACAAAGCAAAAGCGCATTACAATGACAAGTTAGCAACCTTATTCAAAACAGAATATTCTTCTCTAATAGTTCCAGTTATCTTTTATTTTAACATATTAATAAGACCACTTATAGGGTAATGGCATCCCTTAGGATTGAGATTTCTTTCACTTCTTCATAGTTTCATTTCCGAAAAGCAGCTGGCCACCTTTTTTTCTTTTCGCCTACAACAAAAAAACAACACAACTATAATCAAAATTCAAGTAGTATTTAAATTTTAAAATGATATTAACGTCAAATTCTAATAATACATTTCAATGGTTAATCATATCTCCAACGATTAATTATGTTTAGTCCCTCAACTTATATTCGTCATGTTGCCTTTTGGTCCCTAAAGTTTCAAACTATTTTTTTCTTTCGTTCTCAATATTTTATTACACAACATTCTCAATACCTTGAATATTGAAGTATGCTACAACTGATCATCCTTATTTTAGTCTCTATTAACATAAATTAATATGATAAGGACTAACTAAAACTAACAAAAGTTAAATCATAGAAATGTCATGTGATTTATAGTTTACTTCTTGGTTTAACCAAAGACCTTAATAGCCAAATATTATTATAATTATTTATTGAAACATTCTTAACTTCATTATAATTTGCATTATTATTATTTTTTTCACAATTTTTATCATTTTCTTGATTCATACAAATTATATGTAAATGATTAGCTTGCATATTTACATGCAATGCACCTCCAACAAATTTACTACACAAGTCTCACCAATAATTCCACATCTAAATATAACTCAAATATTAAAAAAACACCCCACAAAAAAGGACAGAGATATAGGTACCCTTGAAATTGAGTACGAAATAGGTACCGTGAATAATGAGCCTCCAACAGCGGTACCAAATAGGCACTCTCCTTAATAGGAAACCATGTCTTAAGTACCCACCATTGGAGATGGCCTAATAGCAATCTTAACAACAACATTAAATAAAGAATAGGCAAGTTTTCAGTGAAGAATGATAGACTTACTCCTTTTGCTTGTATCACCTATTTGTTGCACATTCATAATTGGGGACACTTCTTTACGTCCAGGGTTTTCATACTTTACAGAGGGCATTAATGGAGGAAATGACTCATTTCCTTTTTTGTTGACATTCAAGTTGCTAGGCTCTCCTTTAACAATGTCAGCCCAAGTTGGTTTTGGTACGATATGCTCTGCATCTTTCTCAAGAGCCTGCAAATCATATATCGACAGTAATATTTTGATAAATGTGTATTGAAAGCAAAAATTTACCTTTCTACTCATATCTATTATTGCCATGCTTAATTTTAAGAAATGTTCTTTTATGACAAATAACCAGTCAAAAACAAACATGTAATCAATATTACATGTATTGTTGAAAAACCAAATCTTTTCTAGTGAGAATATATGTTACTAAACCAGATCTTGTTAGTATACTAGTTTGTTTTCGTAGTTAAGCTTAGCTGTCTTTCAGCTTGTGTAGCGTGCCTTACAAGGCATAGTGGTCTATTGTAACAAATCTGCCACATCAGCTTAGGTAGTGTGCCTTACAAGGCACAGGAGTTAGTTGTAAGAAGCTGTGGCATCAGCTTAAACTGTTCATATCTGACTGAGTTAGTTATCAGTGTGTGTAGGATAGCAACACTGAGTGAAGGTTAACAGCCATATAATCCTCAGAATCTAGCCTTTAGGTCTCATGATTGCTTGTTTCTGAGATATTCCACCTCCCATTAAGGCTACAAATGACCGTTCCCTACTGGTAAACTTCTCATTAAGGTTATTCCACTCCTCTGTTTTTTCTTCAAGTTGTCTGCCAACCATTCCTTTATTCCCACCTTTACCTACACTACCCCTCAGTCCTCTACTTCCACTTCCAAGCTCATTTCCATTCTCACTCATCCCACCCTAATGCAGCAGTGCCTACCTTGGCTACTACTCAGGCAGCATCTAACTCTTCTCCAGCGGTGCAGGTCTCTGCCCAGACAGGAAGCTCACCCATGCCTCCCACCTCCCCTGCTCTTGTTCCTTTAACTTCCCCATCCTATGTTTCCACTTCCTTCATTCTTGGTCTCTTACCCTCTCCTTCACCAAATGTCCATCCCATGCAAATTAGATCTAAATCTGGAATTCATTTGCCCCGCCTTCATCCCTCTGTTTTCCCTTGACCATTCTGAGCCAAAGAGTGTCAACAAACCCTCAAGGTCCCACAATGGCTAGTTGCTGCGCAAGAGGAGTTTGTTGCCTTGCAGAAGAACCAAACCCGGTCCCTTGTTCCTCTTCCTTCCAATAGGAAGGCCACTGGTTGCAAATGAGTGTTCCGTATAAAGGAAAATGCTTATGGTAGAATCAACAAGTATAAGGCTTGCTTGGTGGTCAAACGCTTTCATCAGTTGCATGGCTTTGACTTCAATGAGACTTTCTCCCCTGTCGTCAAACCAGTCAACATTCGGTTCATTCTCACCGTTGCTCTTACTCGCAAATGGGCTCTACACCAACTGGACATTAATAATGTCTTCTTAATAGGCTTCTTGACAAGGAGGGGAACATGGAGCGGCCTCAAGGTTTTGTTTCTGGTGATCCTTCCTTGTTTTGTCTCATGCACAAGACCCTTTATGGCCTCAAACAAGCTCCTAGGCAGTGGTTTGAACGTCTCAAAGGCACTCGTCTTTTGGCTTCATTAATAGTAAGTGTGGTCCTTCATTGTTCACCTACAATCACAACTTGGTGATTTGAATTACTTCTGGGGCCTTGAAGTTTAAGAAGTAGCCTAATGGTTCTCTTCTCCTCACTCAGTCTAAATATCTTCGTGATTTACTTGCCAAGGCTGACATGTTTGAGGCCAACCTTGTGGCCACTCCCATGGCTTCCAATTGCAAGCTCTAAAATTTGGCTCGGATCTTGTCCTTAATGCTTCCTTCTACAAATCAGTGGTTGATACTTTGCAATGTTCCACTATTACTCAGTCTGAATTAGCTTCTCAGCTAATAAAGTTTGCCAATTAATGGCAAACCCTCTAGACTCCTATTGGCAGGCTATCAAGCATATTCTGCGCTATTTCAAGAGTACTCTGCATTTTGGATTACAGCTCTTGTCTGCTTCTCTTCATCAACCTCTTCTCTCACTATCTTCTGTGATCTTGATTGGCTGCTGATCATGATGACCGCAGACTAATTCTGGTTCTGCTGTTTTTCTAGGGCCGAATCTTGTATCTTTGTGGCTTATTAAACAAATTGTGGTTGCCCTCTCTTGTGCTGAAGTTCAGTGTCGTAGTTAAGCTCAACCCACCGTTGAGGTTGTAGGTTCAGACCCTGTTAACAGAGTTAGGTGAATCATTCTCTACTCTCATCATTTTCTATGATAATCAGTGTTCTGGCTATGGCTCACAACCCTGTTCTTCATGATCGCACTAAACATATGAAGATTGACCTCTTTTTTGTTCATGAGAAAATTGTGGGTAAGCTTCAGTAGGTTGTCCACATTCCTAGCTATGATCAGAAGGCTGACAGTCTCACCAAGCCCCTCTCCTGTGCACAGTTCCTTGCGCTCATGCCCAAGCTCAACTTGACTGCCTTTGTGACTTTAGCACAGACTCCTTGAGTTTGTGGGGGTGTGTGATTGTACTAGTTGTAGTAGTTTAGCTTAGTTGTCTTTTAGCTTGTGTAGCGTGCCTTACAAGGCAGTGGTCTATTGTAACTAAGTTGCCATGTCAGATTGGGTAGCGTGCCTTACAAGGCACAAGAGTTAGTTGTAGGAAGCAGCTCCATCAGCATAAAGCCATAACCTATTTGTAACTGTCTCTGAGTTAATTATCGATGTGTGGGGATCACACCACGTGAGTGCAGGTTAACAACTATATAAATCCTTGTAACTTGATCTCTAAGATCAAGAATTCATTCTCAAGAAATATTGTGTTTGTTATGACAAACTATACATAACATCTAGACTATGTTTAGCTTAAGAAGCAGAGTTAGAGGGAAAAAGCTAAAAAAAAAGTAGAGTTTGAGATGATTTCTTAGTTTTGATAATAGAGAAAATGAAAGCAAAGAGAGTTACAGCATTTCTGTTGTCTTGTTTGATTGTGTAGAAATCGAGGAGGATAAACACCATTGTTGTGAAATAACAGTAATATCCCACAATAAATTAGAGCATCATAAAGAGGATAAAAATGTAAAATTTACTATTACCAATGGTAAAAGAGAAAATAATCATTCAACCAAAACTCAAGATAAAATAAGAAATATTAGCAAATTTAATATTTATTTATCTCTTAAAATAATAAAAATGATCATTATCATAAACAATTTAAAAATATATATATTTAGAAATAACAAACCCTAACTACAGAAGATTGTTTTCGAATAAATCTTCAACCCTGCAAACTATAATATAAATCTGCAATCACACGAGCTATGTGTATAGACCCTCTACAACCCCTTTTGGCTCTCAACCAAAATCTCAGTCCTTAGATCAATCTAATGAGAAATGAATGAGAGTGGGGAGATATTTTAGTATTTTGCGTCATATTCTATCCATCCACGCCGACATGGAAAGAATTTCGTGATGGGACCACCGTAATTTTTCTTTCCTCTTCCATTTCATTATCAAATCAAAGAACAAAAGATAAATTTGGCTCATTTACTTCTCTTTTTCTATATAATTTTGATTGATTGATTGCTCGCCGAAAAAATAAAATTTAAAATTCCCCCCGACTCAATATTGAGTAGATTTAAAAGTGAAAATTAATGATAAAAAGGGAGAACAATTGAGATTTGGATCCCTGCATACAAGCAACCACATAGTCATGTATCTGCACTTCAGATCATGATCAGAGGACTACCTTTTGACGTTGATCCTTTTTAACCAAATTTACCAAAGAAAGAATGTGGGACGATCGATCATATGACCCATCAGTCCATATCACATGATTACATCAGGTATGAATTCCTTGAATGTAAGGAATCCAGATCTAAATATTTAGCATTAAAAAGATAAGTACTTCCACTCTTTCAATCACTGATAAACAGAAAAAAGGAATCTTTTCATAAAATCACTTCAAATTTAATTTTTAATGCATGTAGCTAGAAGCTACCACTCGGTCCTACCTAGTCAAAAAAACTTGGTTGTTGTTATAGTAAAGGTATAATCGAACAGAAGAAGGGAAAAGAGAGAAATGGAAAAACCTCGTCATTTGATGCTGGATCATGCACAGTATTTGCAGCTAGAGCAGTGCTCTCCTCCCAAAATCCTTTGTTGACATCGGCGCTGAGTGATCTGTTGCTGTTTTCTTTCAATTTGTCATAAAACAATTCATCAAAAATATCACGGGGCAGCAAAAATTTCACATTTTCTAGCTTCAGAGAAATGTCATTATTCATGTCGTCCATTACAAAGTAAATACAAGGAGGAGTGGATTGATTGTAACATGAAATTTAAAGCAACAAGCACCTAGAACTGTGACATATATGTATACGTTTTTTCGAGACTTTACAATCAACTCGTTCCTTTTTGAATTGACTTTGTAATGGATGACATGAATAATGACATTTCTTTGAAACTAGAAAATGTGAAAATTTTTGTTGCCCCGTAATATTTTTAATGAAGAGTTTAATTGTCATGCTCTGTCAGTGTAAAAAGTTTTACACTGTAAGCATATCATAGTTATTCATGGGCATGACTTTAGAGGTACATGAGGTAAAAATCAAACATTTTTAATAATATAAGCTTGTGATTGAAAAACAGTGTAAAAAAATTTACACTTACAATGTATATGAATTAAATTCATCTAGTAATGTATAACTTGCATAATAAATGCCAGAAAAATAGTTTAATTGAAGACAATTTAAGAGAATTTTAAAAAAAAGAAATAAAAAATTGTTTCCTAAAACAAATTTTCTAAAATCAATTTATGTTGTAAAAACATTCCATAGTTCAATTAAGCTAAAAACGAGAACACACAAAATTTCTAAGATGAGATAACGAATAGAGTCAAAGAAAATACAATGTTATGGAAGACAAAAAAGTACTACCTATGTCCCTATATATAAGACCCCCTTGATTAAATCACGGAAATTAAGAAAGTTGATTATAGTATTAAATTTGTTGGTAATTTGAATTGTTTTACTAGTTTACCCTTAAAGAGCGAGAGAATTAGTTTATGTTTTTATTATAGTATTTATTACTTATTGCAGAAAAAGATATAACATAATTAGGAGAATAATTAATGCAGTTGAAAAATTGAAAGGGTCATATAAAAAAGAAGAAAAAAATCTCAAGGTCTTATATTTAAATACAGAGGTAGTATATTTTATTATCAAACACATAATAAGAGCTCAGCTTTACTTTAATGCCTATAGCTTATAAAGGTATTTTTTGAAGAAAAAACTGACCTAAACTAAACTAAAACTAAGATCTCTTAAAGTTGTGTGGAAGATAATAGAAGAAATATGGGAATTTACTCTTGGTGAAAAATTAAAATATAAGATTACCTATTTTAATAAATTTGTTTTGTTTGTAGAATGAAGTTTGTATTGAGTCTAGCAACAAACTTTTTAAATATATGAGACAATGTGGCTTCATAATTTTGATTAAAACCCTTTCCCTTAATTACTTTTGTATTCTCGATTCTAATTGTCTAGCTGTTTCTTTCCCAAACCTTCTCCATTGCAAGAAAATCAATCAAAGAAAGTCAGAGAGTTTCTAGATTATAGCACAGTATATCAAGTATTAAATACAGTAAAACATAGCTGTGTATTATTCTTTTCAGACATTTTTTAACTACTTGAAACTTATTTTCTGAGTAAATTATGTGTTACTAAAAACTTATGTGTGCAGGTGTAGGGTTGTGGAGAATTAAAAGTGGCAGGGCCAAGGATGAGGCGTACAAGAAATAATGAGGGTGCAAAAAAATTACTTTAGACAAAGGGATTAAATTGATATTATAACATCATAGATAGTCATATATTTCATTAAAAAACATTGATAGACATGGTTGGTATCAACATTTTTAAAGTTGCTTTATATAGACCAAAACATTGTTATAAACATTTTTTAACTTGCTTCATACAAACCAAAACAATCTTGTCAAAATAGGAAATCATAAATTGTATTATTCACAAAGAGTAAAAAACATTAACTCATGGATATTTGTATTTCTTCTATCATCTTCAACCTTACTACAAGATGTTACAGTTTATGTTTCTTTACGTCTAAGTCAAATTTTCTTCAAACAAAATCACCTGTATCACCTATAGCTTTTAAGTAAAACTTAGTTATTACAATGCTTTTGATAATTTTATACATTCTCATCTATCCTAACATTTTTCGCTTTGATTTTATTCATTATGTCTTCTTGGCGATCTCATATTTCTCACTAATACAATTACAAAATCAAAATTTATTTTTAAAAAAAGTGTTCTTGAGAAATAAATTTTATAATTTTTTTAGAAAATTTCTTAAATGCCTTTAAAAAACTCGTTTTCACTGTTTATTATGTAAGTTACGCATTAGTATATAATATTTTAATGATAAAAAGAATAAGTGATTATACGTAAAGATATTAGGATGTGTTGATGAAAAAATTTACAATGGAATGTATGACAAACTAAATAATTATTCCCTACAAGAAATGCTAGAATAACCGGCGAGAAATCTGTCGCTTATTCATGGCTAATAACTAGCAAAAAAAAGCTACAAATTAACTAGAAAATAGCTATAAACACAATAGTAACATTAAATGAGTGCCAAATTCACCAGGGAAAAAAAAAACTAGCTCTTTCGTAAATTTGTAAAATTGATTTTTCCTAACTACATTAATAGCATATTTTCATAGCGGTTTGTAGCAAATTAATAAATACTTACCTTGAAATCCTTAATAGTCCATCCTCTTCTCGGCATTTAAGTTTGTTTTATAAAGTTTAAATGATAGTTGCTCATGCAAGGTTTGGCAACCAATCCCATTGACATCAAGTTTATGAGGCAGCTCTGTAAACAACTGTCTTTCTTAAATACTGTCGGGAAAGGATCTGTTGGAGGAATTGATTTCCATGTTGTTCAGTTTAATGCATCTGATAGAAGAATTCAGGTAAATTAGTTTAAGCTATATGGGAAGGTTATAAATAAGCCTTCTCTAATTTTGTCTTAACGATTATAAATAAGCAATACGTGTTATAGGCCCTTGCTTTATAATTTAAACTATAGCAAGGGCGTAATTATTTTTAGAGTTTCTCTCAAAGTGGAGATAATCAGAAAACTATAACCTGCAAGAACTAGTCATTACTGGTTAAGCTAAAAGTGCTGCAACATTTACCAAAATCATAAAAACATAACTGACCTCAAAGCGCAATTTATTATTATAGAACAATTTTGGATGAGAAAGTATTAACTCAGACAGAAAAAGACTTGGTGACCATATTGAGCACCTGCACAGCCAAACCAATACCAAATTTAAGAAGTTTGTGAGATCTTAACAAACATACAACCAGACACATCATGTGCGTATTTGGGGGAAGTGATGTTAGAAATAGAGAGAGATCCAACCATGATCTGACTGGGAAATGTCGTAGAGAAACAAAGCAGTTGGAGCCCTGTAATTTACACCTGGCCTTTTATGTGATCTCTGTGTTCAATCTACATGTAAAAACATAAATCAACATAAGGTCAATAAAAATTACAAGTTTATTTTTTTTTAAGAAAACTTCAAAGTGGATCTTACACAGTGTAACTTTTTCCTGATCCCGTCTGGCCACATGTAGACATTGTATCCATCAAGAACTGATCCAATAAGTGACTGCAATATCTAGAAAATACAGGAGAGAAAAATTCAGTCAAACTAGAACATATAAATCCTGAATAAAACAGAAACGGAAACCCAAACCAACCTTGGGTAGAAGATGGTTCAAAGACCTTGTCGAAGGATATGCATCCCTTCGCATTCTTTGAATTAATATGGCCTGGAATGAGGGGTCTAACCCTAAGTGTGTGTATCCGCAGCGTGAATTTTCTCCAGATGTGCGGAAATCCAAAAGCTACCATTTGTAGCTTCTCAACTTTCACGCCGTCATACATACCGTCATGCAATTTCTAACGTCAATCCAAACAGATCAAACAAAATCACTCACCTTAATACATATACTAATTTGTCTGTATTATGTTTATAGAATTTAGGTAGAGAGTATCTTTAATTTATATGCTAATTACTCAATTAGGACTGATGCTAATTTGTCTGTATTATGTTTATAGATTTTAGGTAGAGAGTATCTTTAATTTGTTTGCTAATTACTCAAATGGGACTGATGTTACCAGGGCCGATCCAAAGATAGTTGTTGCGTGGACGAACTATTAAAATGAAACTTGGTGATCATTATATTTTTCTAAACCCTAGACATTAATAATTTATTAATTGTAGTCAAGAACAATAATTCAATGAAACAACACACCAAAAAAAAAACAATCAAAACAAAACTAAAATGATCAAAATAAGAATGAAAACAACCATTAAAACAACATAAAAGAAGAAAAAATAAGAGAAAAAACTTGGTAAGGATGAATAGAAACGAACCAGAAGTAAACGATTGAGAAAGAAGGAAGGACGGTGCCGGAAGGTGGAAGGTCGGTGGTTTTGAAGTTTTGGGTGAAAGAGACGATACAAGTCAGCGTAAAAACAGAAACAGGTTAGTTTTAACTAGCAAGAAACCGGAATTGTTCCACGGATGGCGTCTCATTTATATTACTATATAAATTATTTCCTTCAGTTTTTAATAAAAAATCTCATTTATAAAATATAAATAAATATTTATCTCGTATTTTTATATAGTTATCGATCACATATATTTTTCTTGTATTATTTTGTATATTAATATAAAATATTTGTCTCATTATTTTTTATTCGTGTTAAATAATTGTCTTCTAAACATTTGTTTACATGATTTTTAAATAAAAAGTGTCGTATAATAAAAAATGATGGATAAAAAAATCTCTAATCTACATTGTAAACAAATGTCTTGTAAAATGACATAATACACCTGATTTTATATTAAGTCACTTAATATTTAATGATTTTATATTGATTGTTTAGATTTAATAATCACAAGTTGGATGTTAAAAACAATACTATAGGATAAATAAAGTCATAATTACGAAA
>JBBPBP010000001.1:8395314-8421984 GCA_037974735.1 Cicer chorassanicum | reverse complement strand
ATATATGTTTTGGTATTAGTAAAAAAATGTTATGAAAGACATTATATACACATATATTATCCCTAAATGATATTTATTTTTTTATATTAATTTATTTATCTAAACTTATTTTTTTCTACTAGAATCTACATTTTTCTAATATCGGTATTTCAAATTATAAACCTAAGATTTTTGAACTGTTTCTATTTATATTTCATAATTTTTTTGGAAACAATATTTCATGTTATTTAATTAGCTGAATCATACTCAATTAGGTTATAAAGTAATAACTATGTCATGATAATTGTCTATTCATTTAAACAGCAAATTACTCATTTAAGTTTTCAATTATGTCATAAAGTTATTAATAATTTTGATTGATAATTATTATATAGTCAAAAATCAAATTAATTTTATAGTCTAACATTGACATATATAGTTGCAATATTACTAAAAAATTGAGTAATAAGTTTAAAATCTAATTCAATCCATGCAAGAAAATATAGTTGTAATATTACTCGAAAATATAGTTTCAGATTTTTTCATGAAAAAATCTATTTTTTTAAACCAAAAATCATTTTGTAGGGTTTGAAGAGGGTTTGTTTCAGATTTTTTAAAAATCATTTTGTTAAAAAAATCATTTTTTGGCTAAAAATGAAAAGCTAAAAATAGTAGCTTCTCAAATTCGCTACTGCGATACATGAGAGAGAAAGATGGCAAAAAATTTAAAAACACGGAACTTAATCAATGATAAGAAAAATTATGTAATTACCCTTACCCTTTTTGAAAAATCCAAAATTACCCTCCATCAATTTTTAATGGATTTTCTCTGTATTGCATCCGTTTCAGACACTCAATTGTGATTGTTTTTCTCCTTACATGAGGCTCTCATATAGGTTTTTCATCAAGTAAATTTCCTTCTCCTTTTCAATTTTTCCACATAATTTTTTTATTGTTTATACGTCTTTTATTTGAATCATTTTATTTTTACATCATTAAATTGGTCTCATAATCTTAAATTTGTTTCACTCGACAATGAAGGCGATAGAATGTTGTAATAATTCTCATGTGTTTTGTTATTTGATGAAAATAATTATAAAGTTTTCATAGAAAATAATATGATAAATGTATGTATTAAAAATTTTAAAAAAAACATTGAAATGATATTTTAAATGAAAATGAATTTTTTTAATATTTATATAAGAATAAATATGTTAATTCAAAATGCAAATTTTCCAAACAGTTTATTAAATGTTTTCTCGGATAAACACAACGGTCATTCGCACCTTAGTTGCTCTAGCGCTTGTTGCAAGTGCAACGATGGAGCCTATGAGAAGTTAATTTTCATTTTTTCCTCTTTTAAATTTGGAGCTCAATTATTATATTTTGGATAAAATGATACTCTATTAGTTAGAGATTATTATTAGTTAAAGACTTTTATTTCAATTCAATAAAAAATGTAATGTATACCACATTATAAATAGAACTCAAATAATAATTACCAAATTTTATCATGACATTTCTTTTGTATAAATTTTCCTAGCTCACTTTTTTTAAAAAAATTTTATTTAAATTTAAAAACCTACAATATGAATATCGAAAAGAAAATTTTGATAAGTTCAGATAATATAGATAACATAAAAATGGTACAAGTGAATGAAATTAAAACCAGCGTTGTATGATAAAACACAGATAAAACACAGTATATAGGCTACTGCAACAAATCATTAAGTGAACTAGCACTTAAACAAGTCCAAAGTGCCCTTTTGTTTTAAAAGAACTTAAAAATAATTTTTATTATAACATTTAAAAAAAATTAAAATAAAGTTTCAATTCTAACCGAATTTAAGCATTTCATTTATTTACTAAAACTTTTTTTTGAATAGTGAAATTTTAAAAAGTGATTAAAATGAAAAATTATGTTGAGAAGTTCTTCGTAAAATTCAATTTTGAAATATATATTTTTTCTATAAAAAAAATATTACTTTTATCATGTTAAAATCTCTAATAATAAATATCTAAATTATTCAATATCAAAATTACTTTTTTTAATCGATAACAAATAATTCTAAGACAACTTCTTCTATTTTTAAGTAAGTATTACGATTTTTGATTTAAACAATTGATAAGAGATAAATAGAGAAAAATTAATTTAATCTTATTGATAATAGAAAGAAAGAATTATATCAAGAGCTACATAGAATTATATAGTCATTTAGATAAACAACTAATTAGTGTAAAATAACTAACTAACTAGTATAATTAACTAACGAATTTAACTAATTAACCACTAAAATCTCTAATAGTAAGTTCCTAAAAAGTCAAGATCACTTTTTAAGAATCTTAAAGAAACTCAAACTCAAAGTAGATGTTTGAACTCTTAACGGGATATTATTTGCAAGCAAAGATCTCTTACTCAAGACACTGATCATTCTCTGGACAATCATTGGAGATGATAACATAGATGTAACTGAATGTAAACTCTTTGAAAGGCATTATGTAAATCATATAATAGGCTTGTAATGTGATTCAATTGATAATGAGAATAATTCTCTTTCTTATACAACATTCTTTTATCCTTTCTAAATTTTTCTCTATTCTAATAGCTCTCTAAATCAATAATCTTATAAGAACTTTACATAATCTGTTCATAATAACAATTGAACTGTGCGTATTACAAATTACAAGTAATAGTTAAAAAATTTGCGGCAGTGAAAAAGGAGGCCTGCAACCACCGCAGTGTGATGTTTGCGATAGTTTCTCAACCGTCGCAGATTCATGCGTCGCGAGACTGTTTTGCGACGGTTAGAAAAACCGTTATTCCAACTGCTGCAAATGTTTGCGACAATTCTAACCGCCTCCAACATAGTCTTTAATTGCACCTATATTTTGGTCCAGGAAGGTATTGCGACGGTTATGAACCACCCCAATGTAATTTTTGCGACTGTTACGAACCGTCGCAAACTTAATTTTTATTGCTTTTTTCTTCTTCATTAATCTAATTAAAATAAAAAATATTCATAAATCTCATTCATATAACTATAACATACATATATAAAATTATAAATAAATCTCATTCATATAGTATATTCAAAAGTAACAACCATACATTAAATTTTATTAAAACAATAAATAAATTAGTTTAAATATTCAAAAACCAAAATATTAATAAAGTGACTGAACATGCAAAACAACAACATCAAACTTAGTTCATAAATCATCTAGATAGTCCCTAATGATGTTGTTCAATTATTAGACGGACAACTAGAATTAGAAGAACGTCTTCTATCTCTTGGTAATTCAGCCTCAAACATATAAGTATATATATATATATATATATATATATATATATATATATATATATATTAAATTCCACCTCATTTTTTCATACATAATCATGACTTTAATATTAACATCAAACTAATTAAACTCAAACAAGATCAAAGGACCAAAATCAAAACATGCAAACATCAAACTAATTCCTCGATTTGATAATGGTAATAAACAACTCAAATAGAAGATTAAAACATGATCTATGATTTAATTACAACAATATAAATAAAACAAAATATTTCAAACTAATGAACATTATTATGATTAATTAATGTCAAAGAGTCTCCCCTTCTTGCAATGGATTAAAGGGAAGAGGGCTCTATCAAACGACACATCTTTTTATATTATATGGATCTTGCTAGGTTTCGAAGGAGGTTTGAAAAAGGATGTGGTATTGAGAACATAATCACACCTAAGATTAGAAAGATGTTTGATACTACAATGCAAGATGGAAGAATGTGTAAACATGCATGTGCTTACATTATTTCATACAGGAGAGAAAATAAAGAATTGTCATTTGAATGATTTGGTATCTTGTAAATTATAGTGTTTTCGTGTTAAAAGGATGTTGCTATGTTAATTAAGCAAACTAGAAGGGTGACCTTTTAATTATCAATATCAAATTTAGTCTTATTTTGTTAAGGTAACTAAAAGGCCAAATGGATATTAATTTAAGTGTTGTGTAAAAGGCAACAAATCATATTTTCTATTACTGTCATAGCAATTATAAGTCACCAACTAGTCAACTTGTAACAAGTCAAATAAAATGCAAAACGATAAAGTGTAATGGAAGACCAAACTGTTATCATATTTTTCATTAAATTTGCTTAGATTAGTCGACATCTTGCTCACATTAGTCAATGCAAAAACAACAATTTTTGTACACAAACATATTCTGATACCAAGATAGACTAATTTTTATACAACATTGAATTAAATCGACCAACACATGCAATTGTAGCTTCAATAAACAGTTCAAACGTCATCCATGAGGACCATCACTACACTAAAAATAGGCTTTAACAACGCTTTTTTTATGCATTTAACAACACTTTTAAGCGCTATAGTATGTAGTGCTGTTAAAAGATGTCGTATGTAGAAATATATTGCGCTTTTATAGCGCTTTTTGCATAAAAGCGCTATTGTAGGTGTCTCATTTTACAATGCTTTTCTGATAAGCGTTGTCGTAGGTAGAGCTTTTAAAGCGTTTTTTGGAAGAAAAAAAATGTTGTTGTCGGTGTCTCATTTTACAACGCTTTTCTAAAAAACGATGTCGTATGTGGTATCTTTAAACGTTTTGTTTTCTTCTAAAAAACGTAGTCGTAAGTCTTTAATAGCGCTTTTTGACAAGCGCTGTCATAGGTTTTTAATAGAGTTTTTGTAACACTTTTTTAAGGAAAGCGCTGTCATAGATTTTATTTAATAGAGATTTAGAAAAGCGCATCATAGGCGTGGTTAATGTGGTTGAGTAGATGTGGCAAAAAAATACATTTAGAAAAGAAAAAAAATACAAGTTAATGTGTTTGAGTAAATGTGACAAAAAAATGCAAATAATGCATCTTCAAAATAAGAGGAAAGATAAGAGGGAGGTTTTAATAAAATAGAATTAAATTGTTAATTTATCTGCAAGATAAGAGAGACATTTGTTTGTTTTGACACATCTACTCAACCACATTAACTTTTGATGTATATTTTTTCTAATAAATATATTTTGTTTGATTTTATTAATATAATTTTGTATTTTTTTTTAATTTTATTTTTTTATTACATTAACAATATTTTATTTTTATTATTAATATTTTTATCTATTAGATAGGAGGAAAGATGGAAGTGAGTTGTTAACAAAATACAGTTGTGTTGCTATTTTATCTGCAAAATGTTGGGGAAAGTTTATTTATTTTGGCACATCTACTCAACCATACTAAGTTTGATGTATTTTTTTATTAAATGTATTTTGTTTTATTTTATTAGTATTATTTTAATTTTTTTATAAAAACAATATATTATTTTTATTTATTTGATCAGAGGAAAAATAGGAGGGAGTTGTTAACAAAATAAAATTGTGTTGTTATTTTATGTGCAAAATATTAGGGACACGTTGTTTGTTTTTGACACGTCTACTCATCTGCGTTAAGTTTGATGTATTTTTTGTTTCTATTAAATGTATTTTATTAATATTATTTTGTTTTTTAAATATTTTTATTATTTTTTATTTATTAAATTAACCATATTTGTTTTGTTAAATTAAAAAAATAAAATAAAATGTAATACATGGTCGCATTTCCGGAATGCGACCTCATATTGAAGAAAAAAAATATTCCCGTTAGATCGTCGCATCCTGCAGATGCAATCTCCCCTGTAGGTGAAAAAAAATCGAACAATTTATTAATATATAATTTTTAATGTGGGATATAATGGTTAATTTTTTTTATTTTAAAAAGAGGACATATAAATAAAAAATCCGTTTTGGAGGTTGATAACCTAAACAAGGACATGATATCCACGGTGGACATTAAAATCCCAACGTTTAAAAAGAAAGAAAACCTTAGATTTTGAAAATTCTAGCAAAGCAAATTTCCCCACTCATTTGAATTTATCAATTTATTATTATTATTATTATTATTATTATTATTATTATTATTATTATTATAATAAAGCGTAATTCAACATAATAGACAAAATTAAGGTAAGTATATAAAATATTAAAATGATAAATAATAAAATGTAATCTTAAAAGGAAATTTGGTCATCTTTTGACTAAGACTTTAACTTTGAAATAAATAATATAAAGTTGAGTATCATGAAAGTAAAGTAAATATCTATATATATATATATATATTTTATTTATTATATTATTTTGACAAAATTAATTATATATATACATACACAAGCATGCCAAATTTACATTGAAGAAGAGGAAGAACAATGATTAGTAAACATAAGTTTATTGTAGCAACCTTGATTTTAGTTCTTCTATTTTCAATAGGTACGTAGACAATTTGTATAATCGGGTTTGAATTTTTCATATATTATTTTTCTTATGCATATTGATTATTGATTACAATAATATTACTTTTTTCAACAGGTACAAATAGTTTAGGTATAGATAATTTAGTACTTGTCCGCGAGAAGTGTTTTTCCAGATGTGACCAAACAACTAATTGCATGTCTTTATGCACTAGCAAGGGATATTATCAAGGACATTGTGATCCAGTTTCTAATGTTTTTTTGTGTTGTTGTTACAATGGTATTAAACTTGTAACTTAGAGCTTTTCATTTAGTTTGAATAAAATATTATGTTTTATAAATATAAATAAGCATTATCAGATGAAATAAAACATAAAATATTATCATAAAGTATGATTGACAAATTAGGGAATACATAATGAAATATAAATGTGTTACATTTGCATAAACTGTGCATAATATTTGGTCTTTGAGATAAGAAATAATCATCGTAGATTCAAATTATAATTATGAAGAAAAACGTCGATTTAAAATTTAAAATAATAATTTTGTATGTAAGGTTACTCTTGCAATCTTTAATGTTTTTCATTTTATTTAAATTGGTCCTTAATTTTTTTTTTCTCCTATTGATCCTTTAATATGGGACTTAGTTGTTAATATGGTGTTGTGTCCATAATGTTGCTGTTATGTAAATCAAAGTTAACGAATGATATTTTTAATTGTTTTATTAAAAATTAAAATCTAAAATTAAAAATCGGTAATTAAAAATCATATTAAAATAGAAAATCTGTAATTAATCTTCATCAACCTAGAAACTAAAACATAGAAAATCGATAGTAAAAACCGTATCAAAATCAATTATGATACTTATAACTTTTGCACTGAAATTATAATATTGTAACACCGTTTTTTTTTTTAAATTTGTTTGCGCGTTAAAATAAAAAATACTGTTGTATTTATAAGATAATTTAGAGTATCTTTTCTTTTGATTTGGAGGAGTTCTGAAGCCAAAGTGGAGAAATTTCGAGAAAATCAATATCATTAAACGAAAAGAAATTTCATTAAACGAAAATCAATATCATTAAACGAAAAGAAATTTTGTTAAACAAATTTGTCCAAAGTGGGGAAATGCTTGTGTTAGCCGTTATTATGAGTTTCATCTAATTGTATTTTAAAAAATATTTAGTGGACATTCAAACACTAATTTGGCACTATGAGAGAGAGAGAGAAAAAATAGAGACAATAATATGATAAATGTGATATTATTGGTGATGTTGGAAAAAAATTAGACAATATTAGACATAAAATTATGACAAATAATAAACAATAAAGAAATATTAGCATCAAATAATTATTATTAGAAACAAAATTGGATTAGAAAATTCTGAAAGATATCAAATACAATTATTTTTTGTTAACACCGCACCTAAATAGAAAAGATAAAATAATGGTTACTAGACGCTCTTAGAAACACAAAACACCGCTATTTTTGCATGATATATGGTGATTATTTCTTTTTCTAGTATATTAGAAATGAGAAACAACTAGATGATAACCCACACGTTGGGCTGATGCATTTTCATTTTTTTTAATTGAAGTGCATTCAAAAAAAATAATATCAGGTTATATATATTAATTGTCTAATAATCCACAATTTAGTAGTTATACTAAAAATATATACAATTATACCAATGTATTTGTAGAAAAGAAGTACCATTGCTAGACGAATAACTTGAATAAATGAAGTAACGTATTAATGTTGAGATTGTTGGAAATGTCATATGTTGAACTAATGTATTTAATAATTGAAATTAAGAGATAGATTTAATTGATATATGTTGTGCAAAATTCCGCAAGTGTTCGAGTTTGCTAAGTAGTACTATATAAGATTATCGTATCCACGAAGATTAATTTAACAACTACCAAATTAATCAAGATTTTATATTATTTAGACTAATGAAAATTATTATTGATTCGTGATAACAAAAACGTAAAGATAACATAAAAATCATAACGAAAGTATATAACAACACAAATTTGAATGAATAGAAATTAAACCTAGGGTCATGGTTTCACTTTTAATATCAATACCTCAAGTCCTAACTTTATATAAATTCTTATTTATTTTCTCAATTATCAATCCCTCTTTAAAATTATTAACAAAGTTTCGTCATTCAATGTATTATTCTTTTCCCTAAATTAATTCTTTGATTGATCATGCAAAAAATATAATTAAGAGAAAGCATAAAGAACCAAGAGGTTAAATGATTGAAAGATTAGTATCTATGTTTGATCATACAAAAATTATAATCTCAATTATCCTATTGATCTACCAATTAATTGTAGTATTGGTCACTAGTCAATTGATTGATTAAGGCATGCAAAGGTTGGCCATCCCAAACATGTAAATAAAACCATATAATAATTTAATTGAGATAAACAACAAAAATCTAAAATAAAACTAGAATTTAAAACTAAGACATAGTAAAAAGGTATCTTAATCACAAGATTCACCAAAGAAGAGAGTTTAGTTACTCATTGACATATAGAAAATAAAGTAAATAATAGAAGTGTTCATCAATTAAAGGAAAAAGAAATAAAACCCTCAAAGAGTATGATCTTTTGCTTCAAAATTTGAGACACTTAACTCTTGCTCTAAGCACTCTTTAGCTTCCAAAATGTATGTTGTTATTTTCTTTCTCTAATTTCTTCTACTTCTCCAATTCTGTTATGTTTCTAATGTGTGACTTCTCCTTTTCTGTTTCTCATTTATCCTCCTTATAATAACAAGAAGATCCTAATTTTTTGCAACAATTATTCCCCCTTCTCAGGCAACAACCTTCCTTTCTTTTTTTTTGCAATATTTTATTCTCATAAAATTCAACTTTTGAAGTGTGCAACAAACCTCCTTCTTGTACTCATTAATTGAAATATTACACGTGATAAGTTTTTTGCACTAAAAACTTAGTAGATTTGACCAATTTGACTTATTTTATTATCTAATGATCAATTATGCAAATATCATAAATAAATGAATAAATAAGACGAAGTTGAAATCAAAACTATAAAATAAAATAGAGGGTAAATACCTTTTAAAATCCTATAAAAAATAGATTTATCAATGTACAATTGAGATACCAAATGTATTACTTTATTATTGAAACTATAAATGAGTAAAGTGAAATATTTGGAAATATATTTATCTTGTATTCTCGATTTTCAGTCTTTCATTTTTTTTTTTTTGGGTTTTTTGGATTAATCAATTTCATTACACCACAAGATTGTTTTTCTTTTGATTTATTCTTTTTGGTTCTCCTTCAAGTTTGTAGAAGGACTGATTCTTCGTCAGATGATGTAATATGCTCCACCACAATCTTCTTCTTTTTTTGAAACTATTAACTTGACCGTCTCCTCATCTGATGATGATATGTGAACGTTTTTATTGCTCCGTTCTACCTTGATTTTTCGTTTGAATAATGGGTTGTCATTTTTCTCTTCATCATTATCCTCATCTCCATACTTCACTTCTTCATGTATTTTACATTTTTGTTTTATATCACCTTCATCATTTGAGTTGAACTTTGTCAGTTGCAGTGACTTGGGTTCCTAATTAGGGAATAAAATACCATTAATTATCCATAAAAATATGTGTATTTAAAATTGTGTAAATGTTATACCTATTTTATGTGGGTACTATTTGTCAGATCGAGGAAAAGTTTGGTCAGAACAAACGTTCTTGTTATTGTGTATGTTTGGGAGCCTTCTTTCAAGTTCTTATCTAAAGAAAAAACAAAAATTATTTTATGGTGTTAAATGATTAGCGATACTATAATAATAATAATTTAAGTGTAGAAATCAATTGTTTTTATATTGTTTAACTTGAAAATGGTTTATACAATACTTGATTCATTTTTGTTAGCCGATGTGTTATATTATCTTCTAGTTAGTAATTACTTAAATGATAAGGATTAATTAAAAAAAAAAGAATTAATTAATAATATAATTGTGATAAATTTGGAGTTTTTGGATTGCTATGAGGATATGCTACATCATGATGCCAATTATTAAATTAGTTATATGCATGTATATATGATTAGGTGAATGTAAAAGTGTTTGTGTTTTAGGTGTTCTAAGTGATGAGAATTTGTATATAGTGCGTAGAGTAGTTGAGAGTATTTAAAAGTGAGGTAATTCTATATTTCTTTATTTTGATTGTTGATTCATATTAACGTACGTGTAATTTCTTTTGTTGTTATAACTAGTTGTAAATTACAAATAAATTATTGCGACTATGTAAGTGACTTTTTAACTTGAAGTAAAGAGTAGGAGTTGTGGTGTTGCCTTCGCACTCCTAAACAACGTTAAAGTACTTTTAATTATCTATGTTTAAATTTAAATAACTACAGTGATGATTACCTTAAGTAGATGACTCCATGAGTAGGAGGGACTAGCTACCCTGATGACTCATCGTCGATAAAAGAGGTAACAATAACTCGTTATTATTATTGTTTGAAATATTTGTTAATTTTATTTTTGAAATACTTATAAACCATGTTCATCTCTTACACAATTTTGAGCCTTACGTAGCATCGATGTTGATTGCTGATAATTGTGTATGTGGCGTGGGTATTAGGTTAGAGATGTGTACTTAAATTAAACATTCAATTAAATATTTTGATCTTCTAAGTAACTTGCTTGAAATAAATAAGTGCATTGTGTTAGTATCTTATTTGTTCTATATTGTCTCATTTGATGAGTACCTAGAACTATTGTATGAGTCTATAGATGAATTTTGTGTATAAGATTTTGAAATTAATTTATACTTTCAGTGTGTTTGAAACTATATGTGAAAATATTTGTCTTATTCCACTATGATTATACACATTAAATTTTTTATGAAAAAAATAAAAATTAAGTGACTGCATGTCATTGAATTATTATATGCATTTCTGTTTGTAATTCTTTGATGTGCGGAATTTTTAAATGTTTCCCTATATGCCTAACTTTTGTGAAACTTGTAGAATAATTGTTGTTAGGATTTAAACATTATTTTAGGAGAGTAAAGCTAGTAGAATATTGTTTGAGAAGTTAGTTGAATTTGAAAGCGTATTTGATATATGTGTTATTTGGTTTAGCTAGATGTAGTAAGTTGTTGTTGACTAAATTCACATGCTCAGTTTTATCTATAAACGATACTCATTAATCATGAAATTTCCTTTATATTTGAGTTGATTGAATGTGATGTGCTTTATTGATTTGTTCTGTCATGTTACCTTATCATGCTAGGACTCTTAACATGTTATGTTTAAATGAGTAGTGAATGCCTTAAGTATGCTTGTAGACGAAATTTGAATCTTGAGGGTGGTTAGTTATATATTAGTTCTCCTATTGTTCACTACAAATTTCGAGGACAAAATTTATTTAACGAGGAGAGAATTGTAACACTTCAAGTTTTATAATAAATATCTTATTAATGAAATAGAATTTTAAATAATTGATTTAGTGTTAAAATAATTTTAGAATATATATTGATTAGTTTTATAATTAATGTTATTTATATGTGTGTTTTCTATGATGTGCTAATCTTGTACATATTTGACTAAATGAGTTATATACATAACAAATATTATATTTTATATATTTTTCTAAAAATAATAGAATTTTAGTGTAAATATTTTAAAGAATAAGATTTTAGGCGGTTTTACGTGTATATGTGAGTTGATAATTAAAGTATATTTTCTTGTATGTTTGACTAATGTTAAGTTTGCACATATTTAAATAGAGGGTTATTGTCTGGCACAATATTTTTTACATGATCGACACAATTTTAATTTGTAATTTATTCCTTCCAATTAATTTAAAACATCAGTTGCAATACATTATAACACTTTAATCATACACTAAAAAAGTAATTAAATAGATTGGATAGATATCCATCAAGTGAAACTAGGATAATTAATAAATTGTTTTTAAGAACTTCTAATGGATTTTAAATTGATTAATGAATTATTTTGATTCAATCAATTACTATTCAAATCCAAATTCATCGAATCAAGAACGGTTACCCCAAATTTTTATTTCATTGTTGTACATTGAAGTATTTATTTAACTCAGAATTGGATTTCTTGACCAAGTGTTATGCTTGTTGCTTCAATGGTATTCACATTTGGCATATCCCACCTTGACCAAGATCTTAGTCATGTATTTTGTATATATATATATTGTAGTTGTTTCGCTAAATAACATATATATAGTCTATAATTATTCCCACGATAACTATAATATTGACCGTATTCAATTAAGGTTCGCCTAACACATTTGAAGACTTAAAGTAAATTTAATATGATATGATAAAATTAATATAATTGATGTATTGAAATAGTTTTTCTTCAATTGATTCAATATTATTGAAATAATATTAAATTTTAAAAAAAATTATATATTTTAATTTTTAAAATATTAAAACATGAGACTTTTTATTAAATAAAATTAATTTTTTAATGCATTTTAATAAAGTAAATTTTTTATTTTTCATGAAAGTATAAAGTGATTGATTTAGTAGTCTATGCATGTTTCCACGTTGTTCATTTGCTCTCAAATTTTAGTATGATTTAGCAAAATATATTTTTTCATTTACTCTTAAATAATATTTTTAATTCATATAAAAAATTTCAACTTTTAATTTCCGTAAACTTGTAAGATTATATTTAGATTTCCAACTTAATTGAGTGGAATAGAAGGGAATGAACAATCATTTATTTTTTACAAATTATGAACAAATAAACTTCTTTTGTCAAAAGGGATAGGAAAGTTCATTGTACCGCCAAGTTAAAGCGGTTCTCTGGAAAATTGAGAGCAAATTTAATATTTATTACATTATTTCAAGTTAAAGTGCTTCTCGGCTGCCTCACGCTTCACTCTCGCCGTTCACCCTCACTCTCGCCGCCTCACCTCACTCTTGTCTCCCAGCCTCACTCTCACTCTCACGTACGAGATTGGGGCTAATAGTTACCATCCGCGGATTGAATAGGTTTTGGTGTTTTGATCATACCTTCCACGTGCCCATTTCCAATATCTACTTTCACAAATTGCTTTTGTAGTCGTTTCCATTTTTATTAATTGGCTGATATGTAAATGCAAAGGTGAGGCTTTGTCCTTAATTGCTAATTTCATCAGAATCTTCAATTGCTTTAACAAATGTATCACACTCTCTTTGTAGTTAACTTGTTGCAAACAATGACAATAGTTGATGCAATGCTGACTTGCAAAGGTGAGGCTCTGTCCTTAATTGCTAATTTGATCAGAATGTATCACACTCTCTTTGTAGTTAACTTGTTACAAAGAATGGCAATAGTTGATGCAATGCTGACTTGCAAAGGTGAGGCTCTGTCCTTAATTGCTAATTTGATCAGAATCTTCAATTGCTTTAAAAAATGTATCACACTCTCTTTGTAGTTAATTTGTTACAAAGAATGGCAATAGTTTATGCAATGCTGACTTGCAAAGGTGACACACCATTGAAGGTGGTTGTCTTTAATACAAAGAAGAAGTACAGAAACAAGTTAGTGATATGCTGATTTGCAAAGCTAAAGGTGAGCCACTTATTCTTTATATTTTCGTTTATTTTCTTTGCTTGATTCATGTGGCTAGTTAGTGTATAAATAGAACATAAATCAATGTCAATAATCATTCTCATAACACCCTCGTTCACTATCATTCTCTATTCTATTTATATTTCAATTTTCACTTCACCTATTCCACCACCATCCCCATTAGACAAGAAATAACCATAAACAAAAATGCAGTTCATCTACATTACACTGCTGTTGTTGGCCAGCATTGCGGCACCAACTGTGTGCACCAGTTACCTTCCTCTAAAACGGGTCATTCCACTTAACCATAGCGTTAAGATTGACATATTGATAGCTCGCGACAGAGTTCGCCACTCAAGAATCTTGGGTGGTGTTGGCGTCAACTTCACAGTCCAAGGTATCGCTGATCCAAACTCCTTTGGGTAAGGCTAATCCTCTTTCTCGTATACTCCATTTATTTCTTATTTCCTTGTTCTTTTAATTTTCTGGTATGCTCTGTCATGCATTTCTTATATAGCAACAATTGATATACATTACCATATTTTGTACAGAATTGAATTTCATTTTATTTTTATGAGATACGTGACAGTGAGATTTAATTAATACTATTCTTGGTTTGTTTCTTCAGTCTCTATACCACAAAAGTAAAGCTTGGATCTCCACCAAGGGAGTTTACTGTTCAGATTGATACCGGAAGTGACGTCTTATGGGTTAACTGTAATCCTTGTACCGGTTGCCCTCATTCCAGTGGACTTGGGGTCTGGATTTTCAATTTCCATCATTGCTTTTTTACTACACACATACTTACTTGTGGTGTAGTGTTTATTTTGTTGCCTTGGGAACCAAGGTTTAGATTTGGAGCTTAACATTTGTTGCTTGTTGCATTGTATTGTGTACAGATTGAGCCCAATTTTTTTGACGCAACTAGTTCATCCACGGCTGCACTAGTACATTGCTCGGACCCAATATGCCCTCTCGCGGTTCAAGGTGCACAAGTTAATTGCTCTCATAAGCATAATCATAATCAGTGCAACTACTCTTTTTTGTTTCAAGATAAGAGTGGTACCTCCGGTTTTTATATCTCTGATCACATGTATTTTGACACGATCAAGCAGTCTTCTCCGACTAGTGTTAACTCTTCAGCCACTATTCTTTTTGGGTGAGAAACTCCTATTCTTATTCATTGTGGGCAATTATAAATGTGTTTGTATGCTCTGTGGGATTCTTAACATATAGAAATTAGACTTGGATAGGTGGGTCAAGGGAGCCTATCCTTGTAGAGGGAACTGTTGGACATGACCTTTAGGCTTGAAAATTAGAGAAAATGTTGGGAAAGAAGAGTGGAATTAAATTGGTAATGCAGATTTTGTCAATAGGTTGATTTTTTTATAAAATGAGAGCTTGTAAATAGTGGGATTTGCTTATTTTTTCTGGTAGTTTTTTCTCTCAGTCCCATGTTTTTTTTAATACTAATACTTAATATGGATTTTGATTAACTTTATTGGATGGTTTTTTTTGAAAATAGGTGTAGCACCTATCGATTTGGAGCTTTGACTGAGACGCTAAGAGCGTTTGATGGAATCTTTGGGTTTGGCCCTAGTGATGTATCAGTTGTATCACAATTGTCATCACAAGGAAAAACACCCAAAGTTTTCTCTCACTGTTTGAAAGGAGATGGAAATGGAGGAGGAATTCTAGTTATTGGTAAAATTTTGGAGCACAATATTGTTTATAGTCCAATGGTCCCATCGGAGTATGTTCTCTTCTACACTGCTTTTCCCTTTTTCTTTCTCCAATTTGTGGTTCATTTCTTTCTCCTTCAGTTTAGTTATGTTTTTTCATCCACAAAGTTTTGTCACATGGTACACCCTTGTTATGTTTGAATCAACCTAGCAGTGGATAACCATTTTAAAATATTTTCATTTAATTGAATGTAGATATTGCTAAAATCAGTTTAAAATGCTTCTTGTGTTGTTTTTTTCTTGTATTTTTTTACTCTTAAGGTGATATTTTGCAGTATAATTGACTAGTATTTTCCTTTTTAATTAAATCTCAGGCTTCATTACGTCTTAAATCTCCAAAGCATTTCTGTCAATGGGAGTCTTCTGTCAATTAATCCAGCCGTATTTGTAACATCATACGACAAAGGAATTGTAGTTGACAGTGGTACAACATTGGCATATCTTATTCAAGAAGCTTATGATCCTCTTGTTAATGCCGTAAGATATCTTGTACCCCGTTCAAAACATTTCAATATTCAACTTTGTTGGACATATTTTTCTCTTTTGCCTATTCTATGACGAGGAATCAGCACTGCGAGAAAATAATGTGGATATGCTCTTACTCTTTGGTTTGCTTGTCTCATGTTTTGTCTATTTCCTAAAATCACTTGAAATTTTTCCATTGAGTTAATATGGGTTCTCACATTCCTGTCTAATTGGCCGATATTAAATATTATTATGTTGGATATAGATAAATTGTGAACCATTCATTGATCTAGTCCATAATTCTTTTTAGTTTAAACTGTTGATATGATTTAATGGAGACTTGTATGTTTTCAATATTTTAGGAATTAAATACCGTATTGAGGTTTAATCTTTTTTTATATTATTTTTATTAATTTTCTAAAAAGGGGGTTTGCTTATTTCTCTCATATTTTATGAATGATTTTGATCTTAACATATACTGATGTTTAGTTTGCAAATGAATGTGTAGATAACTACTGTTGTGTCACAACTTGGCAGCCCCGCTATTTCACAAGGAAGTCCTTGCTATCTGGTTTCAACCAGGTAATCCCAAATATAATATTTGTTATGAAGATCTTTATATACTTCATATGAAAAAAGTGTTTGTTCTATTAGGCTTTTTGAATATCTCATTAAATATTGTGTTTTTTACATATTCAGTATAGATATTTTTCCTTCGGTCACCTTTAACTTTGCTGGTGGAGCGCCCATGGTTCTAAAACCAGCACAGTACCTTGTGCACAATGATTTCATGGTATGCATTGAAGTATTTATGTTATGCTCTTGTTATATTTTTGCATATAAGTAAATTATTCTTTGGAATTGTTTGTCACTGATGTGAAAATATGCTTTACCAGTTCGCTTCAACGTGGTGCATTGGTTTTCAAAAAACGCAAGGTGGACCTTCAATATTAGGAGGTAAGATGGTGGACAGATTTAAACAAACTATGATCGCTGCAAGGAATTGGAAAAAAAAAATAGAATTATCTCATTTCATTATTAAATGGAAACTTTTATAAATGGTAAAATATTCTAAAGATATCTTATGTATCTTTTGATAATGGAAAACACACGATGATATTGATTAGATTCTAATTATCATCGTTCAACTTGATTTCAATATATATTTAAATTTATGTCTGTTCTCCATTTGTTACAACAATCTAATTTCCAAAACGAAGCCAATATACTATATATGCTCAAGTATATTAATCATAAATTGTGCTCAAGTTAACCATAAATTGTCCTTTACATGCAAATATGGTACTAATAAATTAACAAGTATGATTTTATCTTATGCAGATCTTGTTTTAAAAGATAGGATAGTTGTTTATGACTTGGATAATCAGCGCATAGGATGGACCGACTATAATTGTAAGTTCACTATTTGATTTGTAATTTTTGCAAGAAATATATGTTCCTTCATTATGTCTTAAAATTAAAAACTATTTTTAGGTTCTATGCCTGTCAACGTTTCTATGACCCTGAGCAACGATAAAAAAATAAATCCAAGAGCAAAACGATCGAGTGCAAGCAGCTTAGAGATAAGGATTCTTTGCACATTATTACATGTAATCTTTGTAGCTTTTCTTATGCACATATTATATTCTTCATGAAGGAAAGATATGATATAAATTGTGCTAGAAATAAATAATTTAGGAATGTTTGTACACTTTCATTTGAAAAGTTTGGGAGGCTAATGAAACAAATAACTAGGATGAATGGATATGTGCATTCTCTCATTGAGTGAATCCAACCCCATAATTTATTGTAATGTGCTAGATTAATTTTATTTGTTATGCTATATGACCCACTCTTAGTACAGGTAAATATGATAATAGCTAACTATAGTTTATAGACAGTGATCTAATTCATTATGTAGCTTTCTTTATGCCGCTCTAAATTCCAACCATTTCTTGGCTGATACCTAATCCTTAATGCTCAAGGATTTTTCTATGCACAATATCTATAATTTAAGTATTGCCACATAGTTGCTTTTACAAAAATTCCACTAACTTCTTGCTTCTGCAGAAGCTTTCAAGTTTAGGTAAAATAAATTAGTTCAAAAAAAGTTTTGAATGTTGTCATATAAAACATGTCATTAATTATTTTGTTGTACAATAGAATTTCTTACGGTATTTAAATATAAAACATTACTTTTCCTCCACAACAGAAAAATAATTGATCATTAATATTATTGCGATGTCGAGTCAAACGAATTTAAGATTATGAGACTAATTATTTTCTATGAAAGCTTTATAATTATTTTCATCAAATAACAAAACACATGAGAATTATTACATCATTCTATCGCCTTCATTGTCGAGTGAAACGAATTTAATATTATAAGACCAATTTAATGCAACATGATAAATAGAAAAGTCTATACAGGTAAATATGATAATAACTAACTATAGTTTATAGACAGTGATCCGATTCATTATGTAACTTTTTTTTTGCCACTCTAAATTCTAACCATATCATGCAACTCTAAATATCATTGCAATCTCCTCAGAAGCCCAACCCTATTGCATTTTCCCATTATCTTATTTCATTTTGAAATTTCTTTTTATTTTGGTTTTAATTAATGAAATTTGTATCAATTATATATTACCAACAAACAGTTAAACATTTTGATGGTGTTTTTATATATATAACTAGTGGTGGCTAGCTCAAAATAAAGAACAAGACAGAGATTTGATCTATTTATATTGACATAAAATTGAAAAAACATCTAATTTACACTTCTATTGATGCAACTTGAACTTTTTCAGTATGAGTAGAATGTTAGAAGCCACGTCTTATCTTTTTTACACTTTGGTTTCTTCTCTATAGATGTTTTCTCATTCTATCATTCTTTCAATTTCATAGCTAGCTTTCACAGTTTTAGAGAAGATAAGTAGAAAAGCCTTTGTCTAACTAGATGATGGAATCCATGTTATAGCATCTTGCTTATGCTGGTGATATATAATTGTAAACCACACAAAAGGATGAATGTAATAAATAATGCATGTGATAACTATCCATTTGAGTAGTCATGTAAGAATGTCAACTGAACCCTTAGTTCATGCTGGTGTGAAGTTGGTTTTCCATAAAAGTTGCTGAGTACTTCACTTTTTAATTAGAATTAGAAAATCAAAACATGTGTAATATAGATTTGCTTCATTATAAACAAGAACTCTTTAAGCTTCAATTAGTTGCTATTAGATGAGTCTCAAAGTGATGAGGTCAAAGAGATATCCTTCGTATTGGATGGAAGCAATGAATCATTTTTTGCACCATTTCTTGGCTGATAACTATTTCTTAATGCTCAAGGATTTTTCTCTGCACAATATCTGTAATCTAAGTATTGTCACATAGTTGCTTTTACAAAAATTCCATTAACTACTTGCTTCTGCAGAAGCTTTCAAGTTTAAGTAAAATAAATTAGTTCAGAAAAAGTTTTGAATTCTGCAAAATAAAACATGTCATTAATTATTAAATTTATTTATTTATTTATTAAGGGTCCCATTTTTTAAATTCGAACAGGGCTCCAAAAATATTAAGGCGGCTTTGTTAATAATATTTAATTTTTGTCATAATTATTTATAAAATCATACACATGATTGATCATGATTAATCAACAGTGTAAAAAATTGACACTGTCGTGTATGAAAATTAAACTCTAAAAAGAAGATTGGTTGTGATGCCTTACTACATTAAGAATAGACCACTTATAGGTAGGGATCCCAAAATAAATTGTATTCCAAGTATATGTGGATAAATTATGTCACGAGCATGAGACATATATATTAATATATATTTTGATTAAAGTTAGTTAATTCACACAAATGCAGATGTAATAATATGTGTAGAAGCTCTCATAGTTCCTAACCAAACTTCTAAAGTCTGTTTTACTTGAATTTGTAAGAGCACTACCATTGATATTCAGAACCATGGTATTTGCATCATCGTGCTGCCACTTAACTTCCCGTTGTGCAAGGGATATTTGCTTTAATTAAAAATATCATTTTACAATTTTAAGATAATTTTACTAAACACTTTAATTAGCTTCACAATTATAAATTATAAGTTTGCGGTTACCAACTAATTTTACCAAACAAGAGTCTAACTAGTGTAAGACCCATGCCTTGCACCGGTAATTATTTGCATTAAAATTACTTTGTATATATTTTAAATATTACAAACTATATAAAATTTACATATGAGAAAATTATTTAATAAATATAAAATTTTGTGAAGTCTTTATTATTTTTAATAAAATTTTATTAGTATTAAAATTTTAATTTAATTCTTCCAAATTTAATTATTTCAATATTTAGCATATTCACACCATAATTGGATACAAATTTAATACTGTGTTACGCGAAAGTTAGAATTAGGAGACCTTAAATTTTTATTTGTTGAATTGAGTAATGAAAGTTGAAAAGAAAAAAAGTAATGAAAGTATTGATTTCGTGTAAAAACTAACAACAGTTTTTTGATACATTATACTAATTAAATGGTTGATATTAAGTTAGAAGAAAATCAAATATACAAAAAAAAGTCAAGTAGAAAATTGAATATCCAAAGGATTTTGGTGAAGAAGAAGCATAAATAATATTATAAATTTATAATATAGATAGCTTTAATAAATATTATTTATAATTGTTCTAAAAAACAGTTTAATTTTTTTTTTTACCAAGATGTCGTTTTTTTGTTATAAATTAATAAAAAAACCATTTTTTTTAATATATTTTAAAATAAACATTTTTCATAATTTAAAAATAAAATGATTTCTGAAAATGAATTTATTATTTGTAGAAACCTTTTTTATTTTCTTTTATAATAAACTGAAATTTTTTAAAAACCAGATTATTTTTATTAATTTAAAGATAAGTAATCTAATTGTAAAATAAAAATAAAAAAGTAAATATTATAATTTATTTATTTATTATTCATTTAAATATTTAATTAATAATATTGGTTGGCCATTGAAGATCCGTCGTCGGTTGCCAAAAAATTTACTAGAGTTCTGCCACAGACCACTGTGATTCGTCAGAGCTCTGCTGCAATGGCCGCCGACCACCATCAACGACCCTCTTATTATTTAATTAAAAATAAATAAATTATAGTATTTATATTAATATATTTATTTTAAAAATATATTAAAAAAATTTCTTTTAAAAAATACTGTTTTTTTTAAAACTGCATTTTTTTTAATTTATAAAAACTGCATTTTTCTTAAAAATAGACTGTTTTTTCAAAATAATAAATAAAACTGTTCAGAATAACTAAAAAACACGTCTTTAAATAAATATAAAAAAGCCTTATTTTTCCTTACAAAATACATTTTTTTAATGTGATAAATAAGATCATTTTTATAAATCACTAATTTGGTCATTTTTAAAATAATAAGAAACAGATTTTTTTTAAAATTAATATTAGAAACAATTTTTTAAAATAAAAAGAAACAAACGGACATGAAAAGAAAATATAATTCTTTATAATAATAAATTTTTAGAAATAATAACAAATATTATCGTTCCTTATCAAACCAAATAAACTCTAATTAGTTTGTTAAAACGTTAAAAAAAAAGTAATAAGATGAATTGGATAGATATCCATTCATTGAATAATTTTAAACAAACTATGAACGCCGCAAAGAATTGGAAAAAAAAATAGAATTATCTCATTTCATTATTAAATGGAAACTTTTATAAATGGTAAAATATTCTGAAGATATCTTAAGTATCCGTTGATAATGAAAAACACATGATGATAATGATTAAATTCTAATTATCATCATTCAATTTGATTTCAATATATATTTAAATTTATGTTTGTTCTCCATTTGTTACAACAATCTAATTTCTAAAAAGATGCCAATATACTATATATGTTCAAGTATATTAATAATAAATTATGCTCAAGTTAATCATAAATTATCCTTTACATGATGTAAGTATGGTAATAATAAATTAACAAATATGATTTTATCTTACGCAGATCCTGTCTTAAAAGATAGGATAGTTGTTTATAATTTGGATAATCAACGCATAGGATGGACCGAATATAATTGTAAGTTCACCATTTGAATTGTTATTTTTTGTAAGGAATATACGTTCCTTCAATATGTCTTACAATTGAAAACTCTTTTTAGGTTCTATGCCTGTCAACATCTCTATGACCCTAAGCAAGGATAAAAACATAAATTCAAAAGCAAAACGATCGAGTGCGAGCAGCTTAGAGATAAGGATTCTCTGCACGTTATTACATATAACCTTTGTAGTTTTTCTTATGCACATATTATATTCTTCATGAAGGACAGATATGATATAAATTGTGCTAGAAATAAATAATTTAGGAATGTTTGTATTACATATAACCTTTGTAGTTTTTCTTATGCACATATTATATTCTTCATGAAGGACAGATATGATATAAATTGTGCTAGAAATAAATAATTTAGGAATGTTTGTATGTGCACGTTGATTTGAGAAGTTTGGGAGGCTAATGAAACAAATGACTAGGATGAGTGCATATGTATAGAGAGTTGAAACAAATGACTAGGATGAGTGCATATGTATAGAGAGTTGAAATTAACATTCAGCATTCTCTCGTGGAGTGAATCCAACCACATATAATTTATTATTGTATTATGCTATATGATCCATTCTTAGTACAGGTAAATATGATAAAAACTAACTATAGTTTATAGACAGTGATCTGATTCATTATGTAGCTTTCTTTTTGCCGCTCTAAATTCCAACCATGTCATGCAACTCCAAATATCATTGCAATCTCCTCATAAGCCCAACCCTATTTCATTTTCCCATTATCTTATTTTATTTTGAAATCTCTTTTTATTTTGGTTTTAATTAATGAAATTTGTATCGATTATATATTACCAACAAACCGTAATTTCTATTAAACAATTTAATAGTGTTTTTATATATATAACTAGTGGCTAGCTCAAAATAAAGAACAATACAGAGATTTGATCTATTTATATTGGCATAGAATTGAAAAACATCTAATTTACACTTCTATTGATGCAACTTGAACTTTTTCAGTCTGAGTTGAATGTTAGAAGCCACGTCTTCTCTTTTCCCACTTTGGTTTCTTCTCTATAGATGTTTTCTCATTCTATCATGCTCATCTCTTTTGAATGAAATTTCATTTTTCATTTTTTACATGCTCTTGATAATAAATTTGATTTATTAGTTATTTCAATCTTTGTCATGTTGTATGCATATCTTCATAATCTCTTTAAATTTCACTGTTTGATGATTTTGACAATGTTTCTAATGCATTGGGGGAGTCTTTCACTTTCATAGCTATCTTTCATAGTTTTAGAGAAGATAAGAAGAAAATCCTCGTCTAACTAGATGATGGAATCCATGGTTCCACTCCGATTACATATGTTCCTCGTTTAACTTGTTTTATAGTTATTTTCATCGAATAACAAAACACATGAGAATTATTACAACATGCTATCGACTTCATTGTCGAGTGAAGCGAATTTAAGGTTTAGGCTACTGAGGGAAGTAAATTTAATCTAAGGGATGCCAAACTAAATTATTAAATAACATATTTGACAAAAAGAATTATAACATAATACCTTCAAATTAAAATGGAAAGACGTCGGTTGCAGATGTTTTCAGATTATGAGATCAATTTAATGCAACATGATAAATAGAAAAGCCTACATAACAATTCACATAGCAATTAGATCAATAATAGGAAAACAAATTATTACTGGAAATAAAGAGAAATGAATATTCCTACTGTCTAGACTCCAAGTCAAGCTTCTACAGAGGACTATAATATCTTCTATAAAATAAAATTTGTTTGGTAATCATATTCTTAAAATCTATATTATATTAGAGATGAAAAATAAAATAAAAACTTGTTTGATAGTATATTAGAGATGAATATGGTTTATGTGTGTACTTCATACCTGCATCTTTCTCGTGTTCTTTTGGAAAATTTGATTTGTGAAGTATGACGATTTTGTCATTAATGAAAACATGTTTTCTGTGTGTTTTTATTCAAATAGGAAAAAGGAAAACATGTATCATCTGTTATGCTTTTTTTTGCTTTAAAAAAAAGTAATTTTGAAAATTGTTTTTAAAAATTATATTGCAAAACTATACATTCAAACAAGTTTTTTCTTTTTAAAAACTAAATTAAATAGACCCTGATTCAATGAATTTTTTTAGATACCCCATAATTTTATCCTCCACCTTATATAATAAATTCCACTATCTACTAATTTTCTTTCCATGACTCTAATTGGACCTACAGATACATGTAATGATATAACTCATTTGCTATCATATTTGCTTGAATGTCTGCACATTAGTTTTCTTCTAGAATAACACGGTGTACGACAACGTTTCAATTTTTCGATAAATTTTTTTAAATAGCCACCAAAATATTGACGTAATGATGAAATCTATTTGTACTTATAGTCATCAACTACACAATATGTAAGGAATTTGAAAAATATAATGGTTTTTTGAAACATGTTTGCCAAGAGAGTTTTGATCTCAACATGAAACACATTGGAAATACCTACACTTTCATAGAAGGCAAACTAGAAGAAGCCCTCATAGTTACCAAACTTCTAAAGTCAGTTTTACTTAACTTCTAAAGTTAGTTTTACTTGAATTTGTAAAAGCACTACCATCAATATTCAGAACCATGGTATTTGCATCATCATGCTGCCACTGAACTTCACACGTCGTAGGAGGGCTATTTGCTTTAATTAAAAATGTCATTTTACATTTTTAAGTTAATTTTATCAAACACTTTAATTAACTTAACAACTATAAATTATAAGTTTGCAGTTATCAACTAATTTTTCCCAACAGAGTGTAACTAGTGTAAATCCCGTACCATGCACCGGTAGTTTTTTACAGTAAAATTACTTTGTATATATTTTAAATATTACAAAACTATATTAAAAAATATGTTTATAAAACGTACATATGAGACAATTGTTTAATAAATATAAAATTTTGTGAAGTCTTTATTATTTTTAATAGAAATTTATTAGTATTAAAATTTTAATTTAATTTTTCCAAATTTAATTATTTCAATATTTAGCATATTCACACCATAATTGAATACAAATTTAATATTTTGTGTTACACGAAAGTTTGAAATAGGAGACCTTAAATTTTTATTTGTTGAATTGAGTTATACCATTTTGAAAAGAAAAAAAGTAATGGAAATATTGTTTTCATGTAAAAACTAACAACAGTTTTTTGTTGCACTATACTAATTAAATGGTTGATATTAAGTTAGAAGAAAATTAAAATATACAAAAAAGTCAAGTAGAAAATTGAATAACCAAAGAATTTTGGTGAAGAAGAAGAAGCAAATAAATAAGTTTGTTTTAAAGATGGAGGTTTTCAAGGAAGAATAGTAGAAAGAAAGAGAGGAGAGACAAATGTATCGTGAAGATAATAATTAATGGCCTGCAAATCCTCAACATTAAAATAAAACAAATGATCTGCAGGTTTTGTTGATGAAAACTAAAATAACATATTTCTCCAAATCAATTTTTCGATAATTATTTGTTATTTTATTTATACTGTATAATACATTTTTCAAATAGTTACATGCCTCTTTCAATTCTAAACATAATATTAACTTCACTCAATTTCAAATATTTTATGCATTTATTAGCTATTGATTTTTTGACCTTCCTTAATCTCGTAACATTCTCTTTTATTTTCACAAGTTCACCTCCATCCTCTCAAACTCCAATTACATCAACTTAAAAAAGACTAATTATATCTTATTTTTGGATCTACATTGCATATTTAATTAAATCAATATTGCATATATTCAATCAACTTAACAAACAACATTAAGCTTAATTCTTGTTATTAGAGGATAAGTGTCCTTATCTTCATCTTCTTTTTTGTTTAATATTTGTATGTTTGATTTGAAATTTTTTGTTTACTATTTATGTGTTTGATTTGAAATATTTGTATCGTGAATTTTCGTTGTAATGTTCTTTACATTGAATATTTTGAAATGTCTATAAAAACTAGAAATGTGGGAAATACTCAAGATTAGGTATGCTAGCCCAAATCAAAGAAAATAAGACATTTACGATGTCAAATAAAATTATTAGTCTTTAATTATATATGTAGTTGTTTTACTCAGCTATAGTTTCACTCTTTTTCTAGAAGTTTGGGTGACGAAGAAAAATGAAAATAAGGAATTGAGACAAAAGTTGGCGGTGAAAAAAAATATATAAGATAAATGAACTAAGTTTGATAATTCTATATGTTTCATAATTTATTATGTACATTCTAGATTAAATAATTTGTTTTTCAACAAAATAGTTTATTTGAAATTGTTATGTCTATTTTTGTACATTTATAGATTAGTGTATGACTTTCTCTATTCAAACAAGAAACCTCAACCTCAAATTTATAGTTTATTTAAAAATTTACCCGATTAATTAAACATGTATATTTACATGTTTTCTATTATATTAAAGTCGATTGTATTGAATTTATTTATATTTATCATGTAAAATTTGAGTTTTC
>JBBPBP010000001.1:8359343-8385309 GCA_037974735.1 Cicer chorassanicum | reverse complement strand
AATTTGATCTTTTATATTTTAAAATGTTAACAATGTTATCTCTTTTTTACAAAAATTCATCAAAATTTTCAAACAAAACTCATAAAATTAATTATCATCTTTAATATAATGCAAATTTCATCAAATTTATAACTCAAATTTTCAAATAAACTCATATTTTCATTATTTATATTTTTGAATTTTTGTAATAAAATTAAATAAAAGATAAAATCAAAAAAAAATTAAAGAATTAAAACGTTATCTAAAATTAAGTTAAAGAATAGTAGAAATAGTTGTACTTTTTGATATTAAAAAAAAGAGAGAACACATATAATTGTTGGACAATATTACGCTGATGTACTGCTCCAAAAGACTCCATCCATATATTACATTTTTATTCTGAGAAAGAGTTATTGTTGTTTTATCATATAATAAAATTTTGCATCATTCTAATTGCTTTCATCAAATGTATCCAAATAAAAAAAAAATTATGATTAAATTTCATGCAAAATTATCAAACCTCCATCGGTCCAAACTTTCAAACTTAGAGAATAACCCAAATTCCGGTAACTTTTAAATTGATATTCTTCATTACATTAAGACAATAAATCTATATACGTGGATATACACTTAAATCCGTTATAATTTAAACGGAAAAAATTCGTTACAGATATAAAAACATGAATATTCTAGTTACTTAAACTTTGTCAAATTTGTAGACATATTTTTTTATTTGATATTATTAATTTGGATATTGTGAACTTATTTGTAAAGACGTTTTTTTTTTTCTTCACTTAACAAATTTATGTGTTATGATAATATAAATGGATAAATATTAATTTTTTATTCAAAAAAATATTAAAACTCGAGAAACCTTAACTAACCACTAAATTTTTAAAATTTACTTATAAAAAAAAAGAGATTAAATGTTTATTAATAAGTTTCATCGGGAACAATCTTAACCTTTCTTTACTGGGAAAAGAAAACAGGTTATGCACAAAGTGAGGGTGTATTTGAAACACTGGAGGCGTAAAAAGCAAGCCCAAGTAGATTTTAAAAGACCAGACGCATAAGCCCAAAGTGACTTCGTTTTCACGTTTGGTCAGTGCCTTCTGTACTTTGATCTAATAATGGCTTTATGCCGATTCGCCTACTCTCCTATCAACAATTTTTGTTTCCCGAAATACCCTTCCAAGTACGTCAAATTCCCTTCGCTGCCACTTTCTGCACTCCCGCGTTCTTCACCTACTCCGATGGAAGCTCCTCCCGAAGGTTACCGCAGGAACGTTGGAATCTGTCTCATCAATAATCACAAAAAGGTTCAATCTCTCTCTCTCTCTCTCTCTCTCTCTCTCTCTCTCTCTCTCTCTCTATATATATATATATATATATATATATATATATATATATATAGTTATAAAATTAATAATTGATCATTTCTGTTTATTCAGATTTTCGCAGCTTCAAGGCTAGACATTCCCAATGCTTGGCAAATGCCTCAGGTAATTAATTTTCTCACAATTAAATAAACAAGTAAAGAAAAATATGCATAGAATTATTCTTTAATCTTTATATATCTTCGTGCAATGTGTTATTAATTGTTAAAAGGAGTGATGTGTATAAAGTTTCTAATTATCTCAGTGTGGCATCATCTAGGGTGGTATTGATGAAGGTGAGGATCCGAGAAATGCTGCTATTAGGGAACTAAGAGAAGAAACAGGTGTTAGTTCAGCAGAAGTGATTGCAGAGGTACAAATTATAGAATTATTTACTTGCTTTATAGTTCCTTGAAATTGCATATCGTGTGTGTGTCAGCGTTGTGGTGACTGTTAAGCTTTGTAACCTAAAAGGATATATTTCGATCTAAGCGAATATTGTACGGCCAAGTGCCTCGCCCTAAATAAATAATAATATTCCCTCTCCCCTGTTTATTTCAAAAAATAAAAGAATTTTACAAATTGCATGCTTATTTTACCCTGATTGTTAAAGATGTTCTTGCATGGATTTGGGATAAAATACGATGGGAAATAGATGTGTAAACTTTTGTCATGTTTTCTTCGGATAGATAGATACATTGCAATAATTGATTGACACAAATATTTGTTTGATAGCTATATCCTATCTTAAGTTATATACTATTTATTAGTTTTAGAGACTTTGAAGAGCTGAATCCGGCAAGCAAAGCCTTCTGACGGTGTTATATGTATGGAACTTTGCTAGTTTTCATTGGTGTATGATGCATGAATCTTTGAATAAAAGTCTGTCAGTGTGTTTTTGTTATCTAATCTAATTTAGAGAATGTATTTTCCGGTTTCTCTTTTTTAACTCAGATTTGATAATTTTATGAGTGGTGTAAAGGATTTAAATCATTACAGTCATACAGTTTCTACTTCAGGTTTTGTTTTGCAAAATTACTAGTTTTTCAGGAGGATACCTTATCCTAACTAGGTATTGGTAATATGTCTTTTCTGTTACATCTAGATATCATCAATTCATCATAGTCTGATCTATCAATGTTGATTGATCCATTCACTAGTATCTTTAGTTTTCAGTCTAGCACAAATTACAAAATAAAGCATTTTTCTTTTCTGCTGTATTTACCGAAGTTCATCTTGGTGGCTTTCTGTTGTAGGCACCTTACTGGTTAACTTACGACTTCCCACCAAAAGTCAGGGAGAAATTAAACATTCAGTGGGGATCTGATTGGAAGGGGCAGGCACAAAAATGGTAATCATTCGAATATGCTCACTCTGGAAAAATAAAACTCATAAAGACATCACAACCAAATTATATAATAATATATGAAATCAGTATAACTTTGGACAAGTTCAGGGGGAAAGGGTATTTTTGTTATTGGAAAGGCATGGAATAAGAGTTATTTTGTTTGCCTCTTCTGAATCGTGTTTTTTACACTCTGATATATGCAGGTTTCTTTTCAAGTTTACTGGGCAAGATCAAGAAATTAATCTTTTGGGCGATGGTACTGAGAAACCTGAGTTTGGGGAATGGTCATGGATATCACCAGAACAAGTAATTGAGCTGGTGAGTACATATGATTATGATAACATTTTGAATACCTGCTTGAAACAAGTAAACATTTGGTTTCGTAGCCGACATAAAACATATGACTTGGCTTGGCTTATCTTCTCTGTGTAGGCAGTGGATTTCAAGAAGCCTATCTACAAGGAAATCCTTGCAGTGTTTGCTCCACATCTCCAGTAATCTCATCTCTGTTAAAAATTTAGGGCTTCCAAATGAGAGTTGTCGTGGATGATTATGCAGGTTGCTATAAAATAACGTATCACATTCACAGATAACTACCGAGACGGACATTCTCCTCCTGGCCATAGGGACAGGCTGAGAAGGGGGATATTTACTGTATTTATATGGATCTGTCCATTTTATTTTCATGAAATATAATAAATGATTGTTATTATCAGAAAGTGTATGAGTTGTGATGACTTAACCAATAAATAACACAATTTTGATTATTTTTTTGACAGAAGACATTAATTGTATATAGACGTGACGGTAGATATTTATTTAGCGATGTTGATCAACTTTAATGTGTTTTCAGTTAAAGCGAGAAATCCATATTGATTTGTCGGAGTTATTAATGTTGTGCCTCATTCATCAACTAAAGCTAGTTCTCCCGAAGAAATAAAATCTTGTTCTGAAATTTGTCACCACCATGTATCAAAATTTTACAGCTTCTCATCTGTCCATAAAAATCCATAACATTGCTGATTATTGATAAAAGAATGGTTGAGAAGGGGTTTAAATCAAGTATTTACCCCAAAAACCTCTTTGCAATATACACCAACGAGAATAAGCAGTGAAAAATTTTCCAATGTGGAATTTATGTTCAGTCTTTGGTTAACTCCACGCTTTTCAAGCAAGCGCTAGGGTATTTTTCTTCATCACTAGTCTTTGTAAATTAAAATTTAAAACAATACCCCCATGGCCACACAGGGGTTTTATACAAAGAAAAAAAGAATGTAGTCATAAGATAAGAGTAAAGGTGAATGTTTCACTATCTTTCTTTTTATAATTGGAAAATAAAAGACAGCAAAACATAAATCAAATTCTAAACCTCTGTACTCCTAAGGCATCTGCTAATAAAGAACTAGATAGATCAGGGACAAGTGCTCCAAACCTACATTTTAAGATCCATGTTGGTACCAAACTTTGCTAATCAAAGTGTACAACTGTTCTCTTCATGCATAGAGTGATGAAAAAGACAACTTCTCGTAGCAATTTATGAAGGATCTGAAATGCTTCACCATCTGTTTTCTCTTCTGGAATGCAGGTTATTTTAAAGAAATTTTAGGAATAACATTGGGCCTAATACAACTAGAAAGAGAGTGACTTTTAGAAAAGATATTTTCCCTTCGACGGAAATTAAATACTATAGCGTCCTTCTGTATATTCTTTTTTTTTTGCCTTGAACATCAACTCTGTAAATGACTATTCGTTAGCAATAGTATCATTTTGCAAACTAATATCTGTTGTCTTTTCTTCATCTCTACGATTTGTTTCGCTAACATATATATATATATATATATATATATATATATATATATATATATATATATATATATTTTAAATCCTACAATATCTCTAAGTCATGAGCAATCATTTGATGTAAATTATACTCATTAACAAATTCACGGGGATATGTTATACTTGACATCATAGCCTTTGAGTTGACTTCCAAATAAGAAGATATTTTATAGTTTTGAACTTTATTCTCCTTTAACACTGTATCACTTCAAGAACCAACAAGACACATATTTGAATATTGATGATCCTCTTGTGCATGATATGTGCTAGTCAAATTAGATAAGTGAGAACCAAAGACCTCATGAATTACATTATTAGGATCCTGAATTGGTTGGACCTCATATTCTTAAAGTATCTCTAGAATTTCTAATTCTCCAAAATTATCTGAGTCCGATCTCTCAACTCTTGTAACATGTACAAATTGATCAAAACTCAGCAAAATGTCCCAATGTTTTTGAGTTGTCTGCTTCATCAAGAGATAATGGGGTGCCAATACCTAAAACAATTGTGAAAATAATCTTCGACCTCCAATATTCCTGAGGCATATTGTAGATACAAATCCAACATTGAGCGTTTATGTTTCTTACCAAATCTGAATCGAAATCTTTCGTTCAAGAGAAAACTCTCTCTCTCTCTCTTCAAATATTTTATTTTTTATTTTTTATTTCTTTTATATATATTTTGTTTTAGTTCTTAGATCATTAGAGATAAAAACTCATGTCTATAGCATTGAAAACAAAGAAGGAACAAAATGTCATTTTTTATCAAAGAAATTGAATAGACCCTATCTTTAATTTAGGACAAAAAGAAGGGTTACTGAAATTGCAAATCTTAATGTTAACAACTATATGATACTGGATTTTATATTTTTGTGATGATATGAATTTGATGTTACTGGAATCGTTTATGAAAGATCATCTAGAGTTTGATAAAAAAGATTGGTGGAGATTTTTAATTTTATTGATTTCATTTTATAAGAAATTAAATTTTTTGGAAAGAGATTGAGAGTGATGGTGGAGAAAAGTAAAGAATATGAATTTGGATGAAGTTTTGGTAGTGATAGGTGATGTGGAAGGTCACACGTCCGAGAGAGATTACATGTGTAGGATGTATCGGTAAGGATGTGAAAAATTCAACGGCAAAATTTCATGGTCCAGCATGAATCAAAAGATGTTAAGGTCCAAGCTAAATGAACCCTTGTACATAAAGATTCCTTGCACATGCGAAGCATTTTTATCAGTCTTTAAGGACAATATGTTTGTTATTATTACAAAACATAGACCAAGTTAGAAACCTCGAACCAACCCTTAAAATGACACCCTTTTTAGTTCCTAACAAATACTAGACATGAAAGCATGGTTGTACTTTGTACGAAATGTATTGCATGGAGTTAACATTTCCTACGGTTGTAATCTCAATTTCCGTTGAAGATCGAATGACTATGATTTTAAATTGTATCATAAATCAAATTTTAGAAGTTCAAACAATAACCATCCGATCTCCATCATCTAACAATAGACGTATGCCGACTGCAGCCAATTTGGATACGTGCTTTGTATGAGCATGCATGCAACAACTGACTAGTTCAAATGTCCAATGCTTACTAAGAAAAGATATACCTATCTATCTATGAATATAACATTTAGAAGTTGTTAATTATGGCTCAACCACAATCTTGGAAGTTCAAAAAGCACAAGAAAAATTTCCAAGATCCTCCTAGCTGCAATCTTTTATTGAGTGATGCGTCAAAACACAGGACTAGAAAACGCATCTTAATGTCCTCTACCATAACAACTAGTCTGTCTGTCAGTCAAAAAATGATTATATTCAACAATGACAGCATGAAACAGACACATTCAAGTATACCACAGGACAGTTTCTATTTTTTTGTTGTAGGATCAGTCCTTGTGCTTCACTAGCACTACTCTTAAGGATACCAGATAATTGCATGAGGAAGAAATTATACTTTTATTTAAAGTCGATCATAATAGTAAAACAAAAACGATGCCATTTATCTGATCAAAATCCACTTTTAAATAGCCATATATTGTTCAAAACTGATTAATACATTCCATGCAAAACAGTTTCATGTTCATTCAATAATGCATAAGCCTTTTCAGCAAAAACTCTCAGAAATAAAAAGAATTAACTATTGAAGAAATTACTTTCCAGTGGTGAAGTTGTTGTAGCTCAATGAATTCCTGAGAAGTCTACACTATGTCCAACTTACAAACTCAATTTCCTTATGAGTGAATCATAAAACCAGTCCAAACTCGAGCTAAAAAGCTGTGGACAAAACAGAACCAGAAACTCTTTAGTTCTTACCTACCTAGGATATTTTGTATGTGGTCTGTAACAATGTCAGCCACAATCTCAGGTGAGAACTCTCTTATCATGTCCTCTCTTGCCTTTCTACCTTTGGCTTTAGCCTCAGCGGGATTATCCATTACCCGTCTCATAAGAACCCGAAGTTTAGACTCAGAAGGTTCAGCCCAAAGATGTCCCTTGAACGGACCTTCCATTACTTCGCTCATTCTATCTACTGGCAGTGGATAGCTATTATCCTCTGTCAAATATTCAGTCGGTCCAGACCAATTTGTAGCAATCACTGGCAACGACATTGACATGGCTTCCACCGAAGGTCTTCCCCATCCTTCCCCTCTCGAAGGAAGAACGAAAGCATCAGCTGCCCTATAAACCCTCGGCAGATCGCTTTGTGCAATGTGTGCATCAATAACATAGACCGAAGGCCAACCACTAACCGGTTCTCCAATATTAGTACTCTCCACAAAATCCAATATTTTGTTTCCAAAATCCCTATCAGTATGATATGGATTTGTTAACAAGTATAAAGCAACACTATCATCTTTCGAAAATTCCTTCAAATATGATTTTAACAACACATCCCACCCTTTCCTATATTCCCACTTGAAGATACTAAGAAACACAAAACCCTTACTCACTCCAGAACCTAATATCAGTTTCGCTGTAGAACCAAAATCCAACGGTGTATACTTGACAGGATCAAAGAATTCCACATCAATAGGTTGAACAATCTTCACAACCTTAGAAGCAACAACCCCACTTTCTATAAATGTAGACTTATGAAACTCAGTAGGAACCCAAACATAATCCATTCTATTACATCGCTCGACATGTTCGCCATTCACTCTGTCAGTCTCAAACATAGTCCTACCAATTACAGACTTAAAATGACGGTAAAACGACGGTGGACATGGAAGTGTTTCAAACAATGGAGGGTACCAAGCACCAGGTTCACTATGACAAATCACAATAGTCTCATTCATATTACACTCCGTTTGATACAATTCATATGCCAAATTCTTCATATCTTGCGGCAAACCTTCCCAAAATTCCAAAGATTCAAGATCACCGTGGTGATCAATTGCTAACCTAAAAGTATGAATTTTTGTGTGATTATGAAGTGCTAAAATATAAGACCAACCTTCTGAACTATACCCACCACCTGAAAGAAAAGGAGCCATCCATAGGACACAATGGGAGGGAATAGAAACTGGTTTTGGGGGTGAAACTGAAAAGAATGACCCAATTGAATGAAAAAGGGTTTGTGATGTGAGAGAGTATTTCAAGTAATGAACTTTATAGTAATTTGTTCTTGTGAAACAACCTAAGGAAATTGCTGTAATTAGAATCAATAAGGGTAATGTAATATTTTTGAATTTTGATATGAAGGGGTGGGTTTTTGGATTGGGAGGAACATGGTGTTGGTTTGATTCAACGGAATTCATGATATGTGTGTAGGAATCACAGTATATGAAGAAAATGAGGAAAATTAAATGACAGCATGTTTAGAGAGAGGAGAAAAGTGAGAAACCTGAAGGAACTGTATCTTCACAGAACAAGTGTTGCACTGTTGGCTCTCTTCTTTGCATACACCCACCAAAATCAATATCGTTTTTGTTTTTTCTGTTTCGTAGATTTGGATCCACACTGAATTTGTTTTCCTTTTATTTTATTAAAACTTCCAGTTGAAATTGAAATAAGGTGAAATTTGGGAATTCGTTTACCAATTTTGGTTTTGATTTCAATAAAAATTCATTTAGCTATTTTTTCTCTTCTTCTAATTTTCACCCAACATATCAAATATCCTATGCATATTTCAAACATGTAATCCCCTCATGTTTTTCTTTCAAAAATAAAAAATCCCCTCATATTTATAAATAAATTTTAAATCAGTTTGACAAGTATTATTAAATATATCTTGTAATATAAAACATTTTAAAGAAATTCAAATATTCATTTTTCTTAAGTTTAATAATATAAAAAATGTAACTTTAGTTATAATTAAAAAAATTAATTTATATATTAAGATAATTTAATTTTATCATACTATGGATGAATCTCAATCATAACTATTCGATTTAAATTTGTACGAAATACACCAACGTTGATTGAACTCAGGACTTTGTTGTGACACACAAAGAACATAATCACTAAACCAACAACAATATCATATCAATTGTAACCAATTATAAATACATATATTATCCAATATTTCACAAAAACTTTGTACAATGTTTTATCTACTTGAGCAACATCACTTCCTCTAAATTTTGTTTATAAAAAATATACACTATAGTATATTTAAAAATATATATATTAAAAAAGTTGCCATAATTTGCAAGGCTTAAGAAAACTATATAGTGTCATCTACAAACTACAAATGCTTGATAACATCTCTCATTGTAAGTCTCTTACGTGGATCCGTTTCTGTACATGTCAAAGCCACCAAAAGCGCGTTGGTTACTTCTTTCATCACATTAGCATTAGAACTTGAAATTTCATTGGCAAGTTCTGAATCAACAATTTCATCAACAACTCCTGATTCCTCCCACAAAGATCTTACCCAAATAACTATATCCATTCCTTCCATAAATGATGGATCTAATGCCTTCTTTCTTGATATCAATTCAAGCAAAACTACTCCATAACTGTATACATCAGATTCCTTTCCCTTTGCAGTTGTATAAGCATTTTCTGTCATGTAACAATATTTAATCATGTTAGTCCTCATAATAATCATGAAGATAAAAAAAAGTTGCAAATAAAAGATTTAGTTATGTACCAAACAAAGAGTTACAATTTGTCTTATCATAAGTGATATTTTGATACACAAATTTGACATCAATTTGGATAGTTAACGCAATTCAAATATGTGGTTGGTTAATTATGTATAGTCAATAGTTAATGAATATGACAAGATGACGCAACTCATTAACCATCAACTCGACATTATTAACCACGATTTTAAACGTCACTAATCATAATTGATGGTGTAAAAGAATTTACCTGGTGCAATATATCCAAGTGTGCCAGAAACATTTATTGACTGTGTTGAGGTAGAATTAGAAGATTGATTCAAAAGCTTAGCAAGACCAAAATCAGCAACATGAGGCTCCATTTCAGAATCTAATAGTATGTTGCTTGTTTTGATGTCTCTATGTATTATGACAGGTTCACAATCAAAATGAAGATAAGCCAATCCTTGAGCAATTCCAACAGCGATCTTCTTCCTCATACTCCATTTTAAGGATTGTGGCGGATTCTTCTCATGCAAAACATCATAAAGGCTTCCATTTGGCATGTATTTGTATGAGATTAGACCATAATTTTCTCTCAACCAAACACCTTCTAGTCTTACCAAATTTCTATGCCTAATCTTTGAAAGAGTTTCAATTTCTCTCATTATGCTTACGCGTTTCCTTTCGTTCTCGCCAAATACAAGCTTCTTCACTGCCAAAATTTTGTCTGGACCTATTGCAGCTTTGTAAACAACTCCTTCAGCTCCTCTGCCTATAATATACTCATCATTTAGATTCTTTGTAGCTTCCATCACTTTCTTGAGAAGGTCTGAACAATCGTTTTCCTCGTAGATGATATCTTCCTGCTTAGACTTTCTGAGTAAAAATATATAAATTAGTCCAAACAAGATCACGACAAATGTTAAGGATCCAAGTGCTATCATCACAATTGCAACTTTACTGTGGCTTTTTGATTCACATAGCCTTAAAGAGCTGCTTCTTGTGAAATTTGAATCATCAGTTAATGAAATGCTAACACACAGGCCAGGATTGCCTAAAAATGATGAAGAAGAATTTGATAACTTCAGCAGCTGTTGTGACACAGGTCCTTCAAAAGAATTGTATGAAATTTCCAATTCAGATAATGAGCTGAGCTCATCAAGAACTTGTATGCTTCCTGTCAAATTGTTCCAAGATAGATCCAGTTTTAGCAGATTCTTCAGGTTTCCAATCTCACTAGGAAGCTCACCCACTAGTCCATTTGCACTTAGATTTAAACCATACAACAAATTCCTCAATGTTCCAATTGACTTAGGAATATTTCCTCCAAAACTATTTCCACCAAGTTGTAACTCATTGAGCTCTTCATATTCTGACAAGAAAGCTGGGATTCCACCGCTAAAACGATTCTCTCTGAGATTCAAAGTTCTTAATGTTGTCCAGCTTCCCAAACTCGATGGAAATGAACCATTAAGGAAATTGAATCCAACATCAAAACTACTCATTTTGGTACACTTTGACAGTTGATGTGGCAAAGGACCTTCCAAGTTATTGTGAGAAAGATTCAAAGTCTGAAGATTCAAAAGGTTTCCAAGCTCTAAGGGTACAAAACCTGTTAAGCTGTTCATGGACAAATCTAAAAGAGAGAGATTTGTGCAGTTTCTCAAACTTGGTGGAATGGTTCCATTGATATTGTTCTTGCTGATGCTCAAGTACGATATATTCGGATTAGTTTCAAAATCAGGAAGCCCGGTAAAATTATTATCTTCAAGTCTCACCCTTGTGAGAGTTGTACACCTTCCTACATCAGAAGGTATGCTTCCATTAAACTGATTGCCACCCATATTCAGCTTCACTAATTGCTTTCCAAAACAAAGATTTGGTGGTAATGTACCACTGAACATGTTAAACATAAAGTCCAACTGCACCAAACTGCTATTAATTCCTAAGGTTTGAGGTATAACTCCAGAGAATTGGTTGTTAAATAATGATATGTTCTTTAGATTTTTAAGCTCTGTCATCTCAATAGGTAACTCCCCCAAGAGACTATTATTGTACACAAGGACCTGCTCAAGGCTATGAATTTTCCATATGCTAAGTGGAATTTCCCCTACCAAAAAGTTATCGTACAATCGAATATCGCGCAATTTTCTCAAGTTTCCCAATTCACTAGGAATTTCTCCCACAAGTTCATTGGTATACAAATGCAACATGTCCAATGATTTGCAATTACCAATCTGTGGAGGTATATTCCCAGACAAAAGATTATCTGGAATTATTAGCCTAGTAAGATTGTGAAGGAGACCAAAGGTTGATGGTATACTTCCATTTAAGTTATTATTAGCAGCATAGAAATTTATTAAACCACTGCAATTCCCTAAACTTGATGGAATACTGCCACTAAATTCATTGTATGAAAGACTCAAATAATTTAACTTTTTGCAATTTCTCAATCCCAATTGAATGCTACCTCCAAGATTATTAGAATTGAGACTTAAATCAGAAAGATCTATTAAATTGTTTAAACTCTCAGGAAGAGTTCCCTCCAATCGATTTGAGTCCAAAACCACAAAACTCAATTTACTACAATTTCCAATGGACATAGGAATTGTACCTGACAACAAATTATGCCCAAAATCTATTGAAAATAGCTTAGGGAGGTTTCCAATACTAGAAGGAATGGAACCACTCAAACTATTATTATTGAGATACAATTCTTCCAAGGGATTAATTTTAAACAAGGATTTAGGAATTTCACCACTGAAATTGTTTACTGAAATATCCAAGTACTGAAGCTTGCTACAATTGCTTAATTCTAGTGGAATTTCCCCTGATAGATCATTAATTGACAAATCTAGGGTTTGAAGGTGAACCAAATTTCCAATTTCAGGTCCTAACTGACCAAAAATAGAATAATTACTTAGTTCTAATGATATTACATGGAAAGCATGATCACATTCCACTCCTTCCCATGATGAACATGGAGTGGAATCAGAGGGTTTCCATGTGGAGTTTATGGTATTAGGCACAAAAGACCAATGCTTCAAGAGTGATAACAGAACCAAGCCCTCAAAGTTCAATGCAGAAGTAACATATAACAATGTAAAAAATGCAAGAAGCAAAACTAAGAGATACTCCATGGAAAAAATGATGAATGTTTTAAGGGGGTGTAAAAAGCAGTTACCTTATTGCAGTTTGCAAAAAGATTAAATCAAGGTGCTGTTTTGGTACTTAGAAGAATATGTTATGCTATGGAGGAGCTGAAATTCGTTGAATACAATATTGACCATGCAAAATAAAAATATATGAAAGAAGGTTATAATCATTGAACTTTAGTGCAATTATGAGGAATAAGATGACAACAGATTTACAAGTTGGTCGTTGAATTTTTTTGGATGATTTCAAACTTTACGGAATATTATTAACTAATAGGGTAGTTGGGTGTCCACTTGGCCACTTGCTTGGTGCAGAAGCAATATTATTATCAAAGAGTAATCAACTATTTTCTGCAACTTGCGCACTGTGTTCTATTTATCAAAAATAAAACTATGTATTATATATTTAAATTTTTTAATTACATATTTGAAAATATTTGTGACTAAGCTCCTTTAAAATGAGCAACTATACTTTATTGAATAAAGTGAGAAATATTGATTGTTGATAATTAAATTAATGATTAATATTATATACATATTCATTAAATTAATCAATCGTGAATGATTATAATATTAACTATTGATTTATTTATTTTATTAAATTCTTGAAGCTTTTATATCACTCTTCATTTAACTATCTTTACATTTGTTGTACCATGCACCTTCTCATTTTCTCTTGAGGATCCATACACATTTATTATATTCTATGTGTCTAGAAAATAAGTATATATTTTTTAGATGAAATGTGTTATATAATTTGATCTCTCCTCACTTTATCAATGTAAATATTAATTATCATATTTTACTTTTACTCCAAAAACAATAATGTATACACTACTATTAAATTATTATATTTTTTTATACATTTATGACAATAGTTAATTAATATTAGCACAATTTTATAAAATTGTTACGCATATTCATTGCTTTATTATTATTTTTTATAACAAATTTAACAATTGAAACAAAAACACATATATTAATATACTTCTTAAGAGAATGTCTTAAGAAATTAAAAATAAAAATATTTTCTTTAAAGTTGTATATTAAATTACTTAAAAATCTCAAAATTGTTTTTCAAATACAATATTTTTTTTTATATATTATAAAAAATACATTAAGAACATGTTAGTAATAGCTCAAACAAAAACACAAGAGCAATGTTATCCTTATTATTATTACTCTCCCTTGCCAGGGATACTCATTTTTTTCAAGACTAGGCATAAAAAATGGTGGAATTCTACTTGTGATTTCATCATATGTATAATTGTCCTTGTCCACCACCCAAATTGTCAAGAGTGGCTTCGTATTTTACCATTTTTTTCTTTGTAAACGTGGAATAGGAATTTTCTGTCTTTATTTGTTGAAGTATTTGGCATCTATTTATTCAAGTCAAATAGCAACAACTCCTTCTCATACGAAGCAAAGTCAAAAATCAACGTTATTATATAACTATGTGGTTGAGGATTAAATCAGATGTGGGCCTCCGCTAATCGGTATGATTAAATGACCATCATCAAAATATTAAAATGGTGGATGTTGATCCAACTTTTATATTTATTCATTTTTATTGAAATTTAATTTTTGACATTATATCAAACCTTACATCCAGTAATATATTGGAGGACGAATGACCAAATACTGAGAATATTTAAGTGTTAAATTTAATAGTTTGTTTTATGTGGACTTTGGAGATATATTTATATAGGTTAGTAGTTACGTCTAACGTGTTGATATCTAATCCATGTATACCATCACGATAACTGAATCGAAAATCTGCAAGCCCAAAAAAACCACTTTTTTTAAATGGATTGAATCAGTTTTTGGTTTCTATATTAAAAATTGATATGATTCAATCCAAACTGAAAATATATCCTATTATATATTGAACGAAAAATCTATTAAATGTTTACTTAATGTACATTTGTATTTTTTTTATACTGTAAACATCATATAATTTTTTTAATGGGTGCTATTTTATTTGCTTGATGGTGTTTGATATTTTTTCTTTTAGTTATTAATCTATTTTGTAACTAGTGTTTTCTATAGAATGTGGTCATAAAAAAAATTATCCTAAAAGATAATACAAAACAATTTATTGTTTACAATAATCAAAATAAAAAATCAATCTAATTTAAACTGATAAAAATTAGATCGAGTTAAATCATATTTAATTTTAAAACTAAATGGATTGGATGATCAAATAATAAGACCGAAGAGTTTGGATTAAATGATTTTTCTCTTAAAATTGAACAAATTCAATTTATGAACACACCTAAGTACATCCCAACTACCATTTGTTTTCAAGATTTGGTAGTTGGGATGAAAGAGTTAAATAGTTGAGTGATAAATATATCATCCTAAACATTAACAATTTAACATATATATTTACTAAAAATCAATATTTGCAATTCCAAAAAAATTATCGTATTGTTTTTAATAATTACTTATTTTAAAAATTTATTAATTATAATAATTTTTAACACATTTTGAAAAAGAAAAAATACTTCATAAATATTTGAGTGAAGACCGATTTTAGAGTTCATTGTTAATGATTATAAAAATAAAAAAATTAGTATTCAATAATTTATAGATTATTTATTTTTGATTTTTTAAAAATTAAGAAGTTGTTTTGTGTTTGTCTATTATTATAACGAAAATCAAGTGTTTTTTTTTTATAAAAAAATTAATTGTAAAAATAATTTTTTATGAAAAGATATTCAACAATTTCTCATTTTAAGTAGCTTTTATATTGTTTTCATATTCTTTTTTTTTTCAAAAACTGTAACAGATAAAAACTCAAGAAGATTATTATTTTTAAAAATAATCTATAACAAACGGACTCTTAATCTCCGATAAAATTTGGGAGACTTAATGTGGTAACTGAGAAAAATAAAAACAACTTTTAGTATATGTAAAAAAATTAAGACAATTTCGTCCCTACACGAACCACCGTTCAGAAAAGGAACAATTTGATCTCCAACGATAATTAAAAAAACATTTTAGTCCATGCCAACAGTTAAAAAGAGACAAGCTTGTCTCACAAAAGAAAAGGTCTTTAATCAATTTCTTCTTCAATAAATCGCATATTTTTTTTTCTTCTTATTTAGCATTTCAAACAAGGTGAGTTATTCGGTGAACCATCTTTATGAATGGTCCACCATGTATTAATACTTAAAAATAATCGAAAATTCTATTGATGATCGACAATGCTCTTCGAAAATAATAATTTGTAACTTTCATTATTTTTTATGAATAAGACGGTGACCTGATTGATATCGATTCAATACGATATACAACTTTATTTATTTTTATTTTTATCAAACAGATATTATTTAAGTAATTATCTCAATCATAAAAATGAAGATGACCATCAACGTTTACGTCTAAATGACAACGTCTAAGTTTTAAATATTTTTAAAAATTTGTCTAAGATGAACTATAGTCCATGTTAGAATTTGCCTTCAAACAAGCATCGTCTACATAGATATATCATTTTAATAAAAAAACTAAGTAACTTACATTTTATTTTATTTATATTGTTGGTATCATATTTTGGATATGTCATGGATCTTTTTTAAAATTGTGAAGTATTGTTAATATTTGATCGAGTATAATTGTCATTGAGTGAGTTTGTTTGAAAGCTAAAGCATAAAAAGGATAAAAAGAGATGATTTATTGTGACTTTGTTTGAAAGCTAAAGCATAAAAAGGATAAAAAAGATGATTTATTGAAAAATATATCATGCCGAACATGTTTATGTTGTGGAGACTAAATTGTCTCTTTTAAATTATTTCTAAAGTCGAAAAAGTTCCTTTTTAATTATTATTATTATTATTATCATTTTTTTTTTATGGTGGTTCAGGCATGGACTAAGTTATCCCTTCTTCTCATGAACCAATTTTGATCTAACAATTTTATTTAAGGAACTAAAATGAATCTGTAAATATCTTTTTTTTTTTAATCTTAATCTGTCGATTTCAAAGAGAAATTGACGGTGATAATTCAATATTAGCTGAGAGCTAAATAAAGTATAATTTTGAATTATTCTAGTAAAAAAAATAACTCAAATATTTCTGATAAACTCTCCTTTAATAAATATGATATAGTGAGAATATAATTTTGTGCGCCGAATTTTGCCATAATTGAATATTATAATATTATTTCTCAAATCATCCTCACAATTATATACACAATGACATGTAGTTATATGTTTGTCAGAAATTTATTTTTCACAAGATGGATTTATGATTGTTTTGTGCAATAACACAAAGTATAGACCATCTCAATCTTTAGAGTTGGAAAAAGCTCTAGTGGCGACTAACTTAGTATATTTGAAAATGTTTGTGAAAATTCGTTTGTCTCTGTCTCATTTTTAGTTTTACAGCGATCCATCCTATTTATAGGGCTGGGCCCCTTTCATTTGCCCCATGTCGAATTTTATTTTAGGTACGTAATATATACTGAATATTCTCCGTACTTGTTAATAACCGAGATAATATGAAATGGAAACACGTACCACGACTCATATAGTTTGTGGGGCTAGTCTGATTTGGTCGTGCTCTTCTCTATCCGACCACTTCTTTGTGGGTTAGTGTGCTTAGCATTATTGTGTTGGCATGGGCTAGTGTCGATCATCTATATTGTTTTAGGTTAGTCAAGTAGTCCAACTAGATTAGTACCAAACACAACATCTAAAATTCATTTAAATTGATATCAAAACAGTCTCAAACATTGTTGAATGACACATATATTTAGAATGACCAAACAATAACAATTAGAGAGTTACTGCCCAATGATTCTATTTTTGGTGCAAGAATAATGATTTTTTTTTAATAAATAGATTTATGCATTTGTTAATTTTCGAAGTTTAATTTTCAAAAATAGAGATAGGACGTGCGACTCACTCTAAGGAAGGGAGTGTATTTGGAAGAAAAAGATGACAGGGGGCGTGAAGAGTAAAAAATAACTAAAAAAACCGTTGGAGCAAAATAGGGTTAGCCCAGCCCAATAGCATATTGTAGCAGGCATCTGAGTCGGGCCTCCAACGTTAACGGTAAAAAGCAAAAGCAATCATTATGTTACTGATTAGAAGTAGAATAAGTATTTGGCTAAACAAAAAAGAAACATATAACCGAAATAGGAATATACGGAGGAAGTTTCCCTGGCAGTGACGAACACAATTGGTAATAGTTATCATCTTTGTTAAGCAAAGCAGAACCCAAAATCAAAAGTCTCAGCGTTGTCTGGGTCATTTCTCTAATATTCTATTGTGCTCTCACAAACACACAGGATTCAATTCAATTTGAAATTTGAAAGAGTGAATTTAGATCAGTAATAGCGATGAGGAGAGTATTCGGCGTCAAAAAGAACAATGATCCCCCTCCTTCACTTGAAGATGCCAACGATAGGGTAATTTCCCTTTCATATTATTATCAATTCATTCAATCGCCGCTAGGTTAGGGTTCTTTATACTCTCTCAGATCTCTTCAATTTCATGCTGCTCTTCGCATTTTCAAATCAATATTATTATTCTTTGTCCCCATCAATGCATGTTTCACTACATAGGTTTGTTAGTTTTTTTTTTTAAATTTTTCTATGTTTAGTCAGTTAACCTAATTTATTTGGATTTTTTTGTTGATAAACAATTCAGTGCTTGGTTGGTAATTTCAGTTATGCCATTAATTGAAGTATAATTGTTGTATTTATGTTGCAGATTACGAAACGGGGTGATACGGTGGATGAGAAGATTAAGAAGCTTGATGTTGAGCTCAATAGATACAAAGAACAAATCAAGAAAACAAGACCTGGTCCTGCTCAGGAAGCTGTTAAAGCTAGAGCCATGCGAGTTCTTAAACAAAAGCGAATGTCAGTACCTCTTTCTTCGTTTGCTTATAGTTTATTTGTCGAAGTTTAAGTTTAATTCATATTATTAAGCCTCCGTTGTTGATCAAAGATGGAAATTTATGGCTAGGTTTGAGGTTGTTGTCATATATAGAATAGGACAAAACCCGGTTACTATTGCTAGGTTTGAGGTTGATAGGGTATATTCTGTCAAAGGATAATATATCATTTACTCTTCTGTTGCATAATATGAAACATCTTTTAAAAAAAATAAAATAAAAATTTAAAGATCAGTGGTGTGTTATCATTTGTTCATTTCCATTTTTAGTCTTCTTAACTTAAAAATGGGTATATTCTGCAGATGCTCATGCAATTGGTCAGTCAGTGTCAGACTAAGAATACTTTGAATTTTTACTTTTAATACGCTCAATTGCTTTATCAGTTATTTTGCAGCTAATATGTGTCCTCAACTCAAAAGACTATTGGTAACTAAGAGGAAAATTAAGAGTACTTGGCATTTTTACTTTCAATATGTTGGAAGTTGGACTTTAACAGAGCAAATAATTTCTAAACGTATTCATGTATCAATAAACTATGCATGAGGTGAGTATTATGTAGCTGTTTTCATATGTCAATTTATTATGCCTTTGGTCAGGTATGAAGGTCAACGTGACATGCTGTATAATCAGACATTCAATCTTGATCAAGTTCAATTTGCTGCCGAAGGAATTAAAGATGCTCAACAAACTGTATGTATCCAAGAGCCTAGTTTTTTTCTGTGATCATTGCATTGAACTTTTCATATATCCATCTGTATAACATCTCAATTTGTACAAAAATATGACGATGGTTTAATTCATAATTGAAGACATGTATTACAAACTAATTTCTACTTATTACATCAAATAATTTATGGCACAACTTCATCCTTCCCTCTCTGATAGCAAGTGTTAAGATTGGAGGCTTTTTAGCAGTGTGGTTTTTGAAAGGGGAAACTTATTCAATTGTGTTTTTTGTTTTATGTTTTATTCTGAGGGTGAGCGTTGGTAAGTAGGTGCTTACTTGTTACCTGGTGTTCACTGATCAAGAAAACGACCTCCCAACTAGTGGGATACTGCTTTGTTTATTTGATCTTTCCTCGACCCTTCAATGGTGCGAGCCTTCTGCATTGCCGTGCTACCCTTTTGTTTTATATTTGTCATTTGGATGGGATTTTCATCTTTTTTTCTTTCTTAAATACAAATTATTTGGATGCATGTAACTATTTGTAAAGTTTCTACAAATTTGACAATGCCAATTGTATGTTATATGCTATATTAAGTGAAGTTGACTGGGGTAACCGTATTCACTATAAAACATTCGTTTGTCTTGTTAGCGCTTTAAGGGGCATGGTTCGAGGCGGAGCTTTATCTGTACCCTGTTTGGAACCTGCTGCCTACCTCATGAGAGGTAGGGGATGAATGGTTTGTAATTTGGGAGGGTTCTCTTCATAACAATGTTATTCGCTATGCGTTATACTTCCGTTATAACATTATAGTATTATAGTATATATTTAGGTTTTGAGAAATCGAATGACCTTGAAGAATATTTTGGCAAGTAGATATAGATTTTAAATTCATTTGCTCACAAATTTCTCTTTCCTTCCTGCTACCCATCCTGCTTTTAGATGTCAGCTTTGAAGTCTGCAAACAAGGAATTGAAGGGAATGATGAAAACTGTGAAACTCCAAGACATTGATGTATGTAATTGTCTTTCCTTTTCTTATAGCTTTTATCTATAGCTAACATTGAGAATCTTAGGTCTTACCGTTGATCGAATTTGTAGAACTTGCAAGATGAGATGATGGACCTGATGGATGTAAGTAATGAAATCCAAGAGACTTTGGGTAGAAGCTATAGTGTTCCTGATGACATTGACGAGGAGGAACTTATGGGTGGTGAGTTAAGAATTTCTTTAAGCTTTTGAAATGTATGTTGGACACCTTTCTAGCTATAACATGGCTAAACAGGTTGGGTAACTGTATGGCATTGGGATTTTGTTGCTTTTTAAAGAACTAAATGATTGCTATTTTAGTTGTTTTGAATCCTAGTTTGAATTAAAAGTCAACCAATCTTCTTAGTGAAGTGTCAGAAGTTGCATTTTCATTTGTGGGTTGGATGCATAGTAATACACTTATATGGAATGAGCAATCCTTCAAGTTAGAGAATTCTCCTTTTTTGGTGATTAAGTGTCTTAAGTTATCTTTCTTTTCTGTTTTGGTATTACAGAACTTGATGCATTGGAAGCAGACATGGAAAATGAAACTGAAGGAGTCCCCTCCTACCTCCAACCTGATAAAGAATCTGATTTGGACGCAGAACTTAACTTACCTTCAGCTCCAACAGGACAAACAGCAGCGCCACATGGCAGATTCAATGCCCAAGTATAGTATTTTGCACTTATTTTATTGTCAAAATGAAAATTCTTGTCCTTTTGTCGTTTTGTATTTATAATTTATAACTATACTTAAAATGAGGCACTTTTTAAGGGGGAAATTTTTGCTCAAGTCTTATTGCAAACTATTTGATGTTAAACTTATAACAGGTGATTGTGTCTTTATAGAGATATTTTGGGTACATCATGGTAGAACTGTAGAAACACTTTTCCTCTTGAGTAGGGATTTTCATAGCAAGATGTTTTTCAATTTTCTTTTATAGATGACCTAGGTAATTAGATTGTAGGGCAAAGTTGGTAATTTGATTGAAAGTTTTTATAGAAGAATTTGGTTTTGGTTTCTAAAGCAGCGAGGAAAAGATAGCTAAGGCTGTTTAGGTGCTGGACATTGTTCAATATTGTCCAAGATTATTGAATCTTGTTTTTCTGTCAATTGAAGGTTGAAAGACAAATGTAGGAATCATAATTTTGAAAATTAGCGTACAAGAGTTACTTGAAATTGAAGCGAGGCTATTTAAGCTCTGAAACTGGCTATAGTAGTTGAATAAAATCAATAAGAAACTGGATAGTAGAAGGCTTGTTCAATGCATCATCTACCTAGTTGAATAAAATCAATAAGAAACTGGATAGTAGAAGGCTTGTTCAATGCATCATCTACCTATTTCTTCGTTATAATGAAGAAACAGCCTATACTTGGTGTCATTTTTGTGATAACTGTAATCTCATAGATAACCTGTGGATGCTTGAGGTTGGATTCTGATGGTATAGTTTGTTAGAATGTGCATACGTTCCATACACTTGAATTATGTTCTTTTAATTATTGAAAGGATTCGTCATTGTTATTAGTTGTCAACCTTTGTATAGTTACTCAGCCTCTTTTAAATGGTCTACTAGTTCTTATGGACCAGCTATTCTGGATGCTGTTTAATAGAATAATCTGAACTGAACTATGTAGTAAATTACTCTTATTTGTTTATACATTTTATTTAAATGTTATGTTATTTTTTCCTGATTGATTACTTTGACATTGACAGACTGAGGATGAACTGGGTTTACCTGCTGTCCCTCGGGCATCTCTACGCGGTTAAAGAATGCTTTTTATTTCCTTGGCGTAGCAGGTGCATACACGAGCAAGACCCTGTAAAGATGTGCAGAACTTGAGAACGCTGATCAATTAATACAGTGATTTCATTGACATTATTTGTATGAAAGCACTATGACACTATAAAAAAAAGGAAAATTTATTACCGGTGTTTGACAAAAACTTGGAACTCAGCAGCTATGTTTAGAGGAGAATATGTGCACACCTTCGTTATACCAATTTTATTGTCTGAATCGTAATTTTTTTTTTACAGATTTCTTATATATTTATATTATTTGAACCGTGAATGTGATAAATCGTCAGGAAATTCCAACAGAAGTACTGTGGTTTATTTGACTTTGTAGGACAGTTTCCATCAGAAGCTAGTAACAGCCACAACAAAAAAAATCATCAAAAGGTGCATTGATTAATCAATGCAGCATGGAAACGTACGTTAATTCATCCAACTTCGAAAATCTTGTTAGCCATGTGATTCTTATTAATGGGTGGTGAGTAAAATTGTTGAGTAATGTCAAATCTAATTACATAAAGGAAAGTAAGTACAATAGAGTTACTTTTTTTTTCTTTTTTCTTTTGAGGGAATGGAGTGGAGTTAATAAAAGTATTAATAAAATATCACACCTCATTAGTCTATGCTGTAGTGCGGGATACCTAGGTTTTATCCAAAGAATATTACACCGAGTATTTTTTTTTCTTCTTTTATCCTTTATTTTCGAACATGATTCATTCCCTTTTTGTTTTGTGTTCAAGACATGACTGACATCCTATTTAGGTAACTTGTTTGGATGCACTGAACATCATTTTGTTATTGGGCCATGAACTACTGTTAGAGATACAACTTTTCTATTTAGAGACATGATCAGAAATACAATTCAAGTTGAATCCGACCCATCTAAACATTTTTAGATATGGTCTGAACAAGAACCATACAATACAAACTCTGCTTAAATAGAGAATGGCGGTTTAAAAAAATGACAGATGGATTTAGCCTACACCAGCTGCTGACTCCAAAAGCATCAGGTAGGCATACATAATGCTTACGTACTAACACTACCATCACTACATAACAACTCCCCACAAGTTGACATTTTATTCCTTTTGTCTATGTTTGCACCTTGCAACTTATAACCAATTTGACTCACGCAATATAATTAACTTTGTCAAAATGTATACTTTTGTATCCTTCCTTTGATCCTTTTTTCTGTCATAGAAATTGAGCTCCCCCAACACAGAAAACCATGAGCAACAATACTTCCAACTCTGACAACCCTTCAGAGAACTCAAATATATTATCGTATTATTATATTGGATTGTCATTTGGCTTTATCATCTTGATGATGATCATAGCTCTGTTTTCAATTTACTGTAACCGCAGAAACTGGCAAAACAGCCTGCAAACTAGAGCTGGCAGCAACAACAGCAATTCTAACAGAACCATAATCTTCATGGACACAGATACTGAAGTGAATATTGAAGTATATGAGGAAGAACAAGATACCATTTTGAATAGTTATCCCATGTTGTTGTACTCTCAAGCCAAGCTTCATAAGCCTGATTCAACATCACTCCTTTGCTCAATTTGTTTAGCAGATTATAAAGATTCAGAGTGGTTGCGCCTCTTACCTGATTGTGGTCACTTTTTTCATAAGGATTGTATTGACACTTGGTTTAGGCTGAATTTCTCATGTCCCATGTGTAGGAACTCGCCACTTCCAACACCACTTGCTGAAGTTACACCCTTGGCAACTACACATAATTGAGTATTAGAAGCTCTCAAGTTTTACAAAGCAATATAGCAAAATAAAATGGGATAATGTGAATCTTGTATGCTAAGAAATTTAATATTGCAGTTGTGGCGGTTTATGCAGTGGCATCGGTTCACAATTTTGTTGTTATTGTAAATCACATAAAAATTTGAACTATAGCCACAATATAGTGGGTGCAACAACGACATTGAACGGCAATTTCAGACCCAAGTGTTTTTATAATGTTAACACAAATTATTATTTTTTTATCATGGATTTAGAGGATATTCTCAATGGTTGGAGATATTTAAAAGTGATGGAGGGTTGTTAATGAAATAGATATACGATTTTAGAGAGAAAGAGAAGTGTGATTTTGAAGATAAGTAATAAAATTATAATATTTGATGTTAAAAAAAAATAAATTCAGGTCACAATGATCAAAATATATGCGCATTTAATTAAAATTTGTGATATTTCAAAGTCTCGAGTCTTACGTAGATGATTTTGAACTCTTTAAAATCGATATATGGTTTTGATTAAACGTTGACACATGATAAATAAGCATCACCATTTTTTCTTTGGTCCATTAATTATTTTTTTGAGATATAAATCATAAATTTCTTTGGCCTTACCTTGAAACCAAGTAAGAGGGATGATATCTAACGTGTTTCCAAAAATACTCGCCCACGTTACGTTACTTACTATCATACTTGACCACATTTTTAAATGGTTATATTTTTAATTAATTCACTATAATCCTCAGTCAAACTCGATTTTATCTTACTAAAAATGGTCACATTAAATAGGGCTCTTAGTTGGCCAATTTTATGCTCTTGTCGTTTTGTGTCCCTGTATACTTTAGGAAAGTTTGCAAAATAATGCGGATAAATCTTTAAAGACACCGTATGAGAGGGTATTTTTTTAGAGTATGAAAAGACGATACATGTAACTAATATATTTTTTATTTTGAGAATATTATAAAGAGATAAAAAAAAAAGATCTGAATAATTTATTCAAGTCATTTAACTTTAAACGTTATAAAATTGAAAATCCTCTTTCAATATATTTTTTTTAGTAAAATTGAAAATCCTCTTTTAATATATTTTTTTTAATAGCTTAATTACAGTTTTAGTCCCTTTAATATTATCAATTCACGAAAATGGTCCCTCTATTTTAAAAATCGATAGTTTTAGTCTCTTAATTTTATGATATAGAATCATTTAAATACATTAATTATTCATAAGTCATTAATTAAATTAAAAGTTTTAAAAAATTCTAAAGTTGAAAGCTAAATTTTTAAAGCGTTTTATTCCAATTTTATGGGTGTTAATCATTTTACATATCATATGTTACGTTACTTAAAACATCTTACATCATCATTTTTTAGTTAAAAAATTAGACGGAGGGACCAAAACTGTCGACTTTTAAAATAGGCCAATCAATTTCGCAAATCAGTAAAATAGATGTATTAAAATTGCAATTAAACCTTAATTCTCCATATTTACGAGGATTTGCCATTACAAACTCTCAAATAGAGTCTAGCTAACATGAAAATGGCTAAGTCAAGTTTTCTATCTTGCATCTTTACCATCCTTTACAATTAGAAGAACTGTGCACAATTAAACCCATTCTTACTATTGTTTTTTATTAATATTATAATAATTGATACACCATGATAATCAAAGTTAATGCAACTCTAATGACAATTACTCTTTATGTAGTATCACATAAATTAAAGAGAATTTATATATACGAGATGAAATCAAATTACATCAATGTTATATAGCTAAATAATATTTTGACGAATACATATTTTATAAAATTCTCCGTTAAATTAAAAGTTTATATTATATAGATCATTTATTTAAATTTAGCCTAAATTTAAAATTATTTGATAGATTATTGAGACTTGTTAAATTAACGACATTTGACAAAAACACACAAGACGTCAATTTTGATGTATCTTGATAACATATCAAATGATTTTAGAATAATACAACATTCTAAAATATTGTTATTTGACAAATAGGTAATTCATTTGAAAAAACAGTTATCTTAAAATAGGTAATTCATTTTAAAATG
>JBBPBP010000001.1:8334688-8355740 GCA_037974735.1 Cicer chorassanicum | reverse complement strand
ATATATATATATATATATATATATCAAAAGAGTATTAGCAACACACTTTTTATCACGCATATATTTCAAAACACTTTTTTATTAATTAAAATTTATGAATCTCATCCAAATTTAATGGGACTTTTTGTGAATTTAAACTAACAAAAAAAGTGTATTAAAAAACGTATCATAAAAAATATGTTGCTGGTATTATTCACGTGTCAATTAAAATACTTCACGGATTTGAAGAAAATAAAAACCTCACATATGACTTAGAATGTTGCTGAGGATCATAATAATAAATACAGTTTTATTATTGTTACACGTATTTTTCTTCCACTTACATTTGTAGGTGTGAATAGAAAAACTACAATAAATAATAATTATATAATAAACAAACTCTATCTAACGTGACTCATTTATACGTAGTTCAACATGATTTGAGTTTTTATACTAAAGGTAGGCCTATTTTTTAATCTATACTTTTATTCAATACATTAGAGAATAATATTATGTAAGTCTTTTTACTGTTGAGAGTGCAGTCACTTTTTACTACAGTCCAAGAGAAAACCTAGATATAAACTGAATCCGATATAATCAATTGAAGCAGAGTAATCAGGTATACAATCATTTACAATTTAATTTTAAAAGGGTTAGTATATAAGAAAAAATGAGGTGCAAAAAGAAACTTTATCTAATGTGGCTCATTTATATGTAGTTCAACATGGTTTGAGTTTATACACTAAAGGTAGGCCCATTTTTCAACATATACATTTGCCCATTACATTAGAGAATAATACTATATATGTCTTTCTACTGTTAAGAGTGTAGCCGCTTTTTACTGCAGTCTAAGAGAAAACCTAGATACACATCGATTTAGATATAATCAATTGAAACAGGCTAATTAGGTATACAATCTCTTACAATTTAATTTCAAAAGGGTAAGTGTATAAGAAAAAATGAAGTGCAAAAAGAAACTTTATCAAATGTGGTTCATTTATATGTAGTTCAACATGGTTTGGGTTTATACACTAAAAGTATGCCCATTTTTCAACCTATACATTTGCCCAATACATTAGAGAATAAAACATATAAGTTTTTCTACTGTTGAAAGTGCATTCGCTTTTTACTGCAGTCTAAGAGAAAACCTATATACACACCGATCCTGATCTAATCAATTGAAGCAGACTAATCAAGTATACAATCTTTTACAATTTAATTTTAAAAGGGTAAGTGTATAAGAAAAAATGAGGCGCAAAAAGAAACTCCATCTAATGCGGCTCATTTATATGTAGTTCAACATGGTTTGGGTTTATATGCTAAAGGTAGGCCCATTTTTTAACCTATACATTCGCCCAATAGATTCTAGAATAATACTATATAAGTCTTTCTACTATTGAGAGTGCAACAGCTTTTTACTGCAGTCTAAGAAAAAACCTAGATACACACCGATTCAGATCTAATCAATTGAAGCAGGCTAATCAGATATACAATCTTTTACAATTTAATTTTGTGTTCTAAATCCTACATGATTCAATTATATCATAGGGTTGTGTCTATTAATTTTTTATTTTAAGCACTACAAAGATTTTGAGTATTATGATTATTTGTTATAGATTTTGAAACGAGTGTTTTGAAAGAGTAATATAGAGATAGTCACAAATTCAGTCAAAATATGAGAATCAGATAGATCTAAAATTCAATTCTGATAATTTTATCGATAATTTTTTTTGAACAAATTTTTACCTTTAATTAAAATTAAAGAGCTTCAATCCCAAATCCATATACCAAAATATTTGGGTTTAAGGGTTTTCTTGAGGATTTTGAGTTTTAGGGTTACAATTTAATTTATTTCTATTTGAGATGGGTATTGACAACAATATTATTAGACTAAGCTCAAATTGATTGTTAATTTAGTCTATTTAATTTAAAACATATAATTCATGTTGTGTTCAATTTGTGTGAGATCTTTAATGATTAACTATTGGAAATTTATATTATAATTTAAACAAATTTTTATAATTTTTAATGTTTTTATTTTCCAAAATTTAAAGAAATTTATTTAATTTTCATTATTTGATCAATGATTCTAAAGAAGAACAACGAGTTTTCCTCTATTGTGTTGTTGATCAATCTAATCCTTAAAAATGATGGTCAATTGAGGTATGTTTTTGTCTAAATTTTTAATTTACTAATAATTGACACAAATATTTGTTAGATATAAAGAAGAAAGGGCTAAAGTTTTTTCATGGAGTAATATATTCTTCTTATAACCAATTATGAGGCGCCTTATTTGTAAAGGTTCATGTATCAATGTTCAAAGGATATTAATTTTTACAAATTATTATATCAAGTTATTATTTTACAAATTCAATTTTTTTCTCACCACCCCAAGATTTTTGGAACAACCAATTCAACTTTTTCCGTACACAATTTTTTCAAAATTTTTTAGAAAACTTAATTTATGTTCTTCGGTACAAAAGTTTAAAAACTTACATTACTGAAAAAGTTACAAAAATTATTTTTAAACTATCTAAAAACTTGAGGCTTCAAATTTTTCAGAATAAGTTGTGTACCAAAAAACTTATGAAAAAGTTTTCGAGTACAAACTATTTTTTTAAAAATATTTTTAAATTTTTGAAAATTTAGGATTTCAAATTTTTCAGAACAAGTTGTGTATCGGAGAATTTTAAAAAAAAATTTCCGGTTCAGACATATTTTTTTTGAAAATAATTTATTTTTAAACTTTTAGAGAATTTAGTGTTTCAAGTTGTCTGGAACAACTATGTACCAAAAAACTTGAAAAATGGAACATTTTTTCTTTTTTTAAATATATTTTTTTATTTTTGAAAAGTTTGTGGATTTCAAGTATTTCCGAATAAGATGTGTACCTAAAAATTTGAAATTTTTCTTTTTAAATTATAACTTTTATATCGAAAAAAAAAATTGTGAGTGAAAATAATTTTTTTAAATATTTATACGAAGATAAAAACATTATTTCATAACCATTATGGAAGTAGGAGTATAAGACAATGGGTATGTGTGGTAAAATTTACTTCCTACATACGTTGACGCAGCAGCAATATAGAATATATTTTTGTCACAATAGAACAAATCCAAACATAAGAAGATAAAATTGTGGACATACAGATTTCCCATTACGGAAAACACCGTAATTAATTAATCAAAAACGCAATGATGAACGTCACTTCACAATACATTATCCATAACGGAAAATCATCACATATACATAAAAAAAATCGCGCTTCCTTAAAATAAAAATATTAACCAACATATAAACACTACAAATTCTCATAAGTAGTAGATATGAACATTCATGATGAAGAATTTAGAAGAATGGGTTATTTCCTCTTATTTCTACTGTGCCTAATAATTGTAACCCTTTTAATTACAACTGCATCTTATATATGCTCTCTGCCAATTGCTTCAACTCAATCACCTTCTACTCCTCAGCCTGCAGTTATTGGACGTGACACACACTCCAACCACACAACAATCACTGTATTGGCTGTGGAACCAGGTGAAGTACTACACTTGGATCATACTACTACTATGTGTAGAAGCTATGATCAAATTAATACTCTTCCATTAGAAGGCAAAATATGTGATAAAAGTATTAATAATTCAAGTAGTTGTTGTTGCTCTATATGTTTGATGGATTACAAAGAATCAGATTTGTTGAGAATGCTTCCTGGCTGTGGTCATTTCTTTCATGTTACTTGTGTTGATCCTTGGTTGAGAATGAATTTGACATGCCCTGTTTGTAGGAAGACATTTCAATCGGTTTAATTAACCCGCACAATGTGTTTTTGTTGGATTTGGATTCTCGACCACCGCTGCACGGTGCATTAGTTGTACGGACTGTGATTTATATTGAAAAAAATTATCTCTAGATCGATCTAGTGGTCTTTACCGTTGTTGCACTGTGGTACTGATGTAAGATATCAAAACATGTTTTTTGTTTGAGTTACGGAAGAATTATTGATTAGGATGTATATGAAATATATTTCATATTTAATTCACGTGACAAAATTATTTGATATTGGACGCTTGAATACTCCAGTGTGCAATTTATTTATACTCCAACAACGAGGCCTTATTGGTATTGGGACATGTTTTCCATTTTTTTATAGAGAAATTTGTTAGTGGTTGTATGTTAAAGGAGACAAAATTTGCTAGCACTAGTGGATCTTCTTCTTAATATATACTTTTTGTGTCCAACTCTTACCATATTTGGGGATCTTAAACTACACTTATTTATGGTTTCTTGTCATATTTATAAAATTAGATTTAGATAAGATCTTTGAAGACACTTATTTATGGTTTGTCAATCATAACTTATTACAAATAAGTGATAGAGTTCATATGCTTAATAAACTTCAGTTCCGCATTTTCAATTTTTTTTTAATGTAGATTAATTTTTTTATTTATTTAAAAGAGAGATAAATCCTATCATAATTAATTCAGACAACTGCGAAATCTTAATTTTGAACTCAGAACAATACGTCAAACTTAACAATATCGACCAACTCATTTAATCAAATAAAAAATGCGGTGTTTGTTTCACATTAAAAAAAATTACATTTTTTGGAAACAACTTTTTTTTAAACAACTTACCTAAGAATATGAAGTTGAGGATTTAATTTCTGGATGTTTTTTTTAAAAAAAAAAAAGTGTTTGAGCCTCAATTTTAAAATATTTTTTTAAAAGATTAGTAGTTATAATGGTGTTTTTTTTAAATGTATATAAAATTTCATAGTAATTTACTTTCTTTTTAATTAGAATCAAAGCTTGGTAACATACTGCAGTGTGGCTATGCGTTAATGCAGACAAAAAAAAGAAGACAAGATAACATGAAACCGTTGCCTATGATTAAAAAGTGGGAGTTTAAAGGAAGATATTTGATAAACATTATACAATTTGAGCGAAAGAAATAGAGAAGGTGATCGTGTTAGAATGAGTATTTGGAAATGTGTAAAGTCTATGTAACATTACTCGAGTTTAAAACATTAAAACTATAAAGTTGTATCGGTGTTTTATCCATTAATCTTTCTCCTTCTTTTTGTCGTTATTGTTGTTAAAAACTAAATTGAGTATTGCCTTTTTTGTCAAGAACTAAAATTAAATATAAGATTAAATAAATAAAATTTTAAAATTTTGTTTTTAGTCTTTATAATGATAAATCATTTTTTTATTCTCAACAAAATTATTTTAATAATTTGAAAATGAACTTCATATTCGATTTTTAAACCATACTTTTATTACTTTTATTTAGAATTTATAGCCTTTTTTTTCCACACAAATATCATTCAAATGTCTAAACAAGTATATTGAATGAATCTAATTTCCAAATGCAACAAAAAGTTTACTCAAAATCAGATAGTGAAAAATCAAAATATCCCATTACATAATAACAAGTAAATGAGAATCCCAATTCAATTTAATGAAAACCAAAATTAACTCTACTAAATCACTAAAGATAATCAAACTGATCTAAAAACACCCTAAATGTCTTGCACACATGACATCCCCGTCTTATTATTAAAATCAAATGTGTTGACTGCATGCAATCTTTCTTACATTACCCAAAATCCTATGAATGTAGCAAGCATAGCACAAAGAAATGCCACATCAATATCAAAATTTTTCCCTTGAAATGAAGATGGAGATCCAGCATGATCTGCTGCAGGAGTAGGAGAGGGCACATTGGTAGGTGGTGGAGGGTTATTGATGCTGCCACTAGGTTGAGGAGATATTTGTGGAGATATCTTTGGTACTTGTTGTTGTGGAGGTGATGCTGAGGGTGTTGGGGGTATTATTGGTGCACTTTGATGGACATAAATTATAATCTTTTGACCTAAACTACAATAATTTGAGACACTACATATGAAATAGTACACACCTCTCTCCTTTAATGGGAAATTTACCGGACTACTATTGAATACCTTCAAAGGTTCAAGGGCTGTGCAATGCTCGTACTCAGATTGTGATACCTCAATTAAGTTGTAGAATTTTGTGTCGAAGTTGAATTCTGTTTTACCATTTCAAATTTCATTAGAACAATTGTATTAAATGTACAATTTTTAAAATAATAAAATATTTTGTATATACTATGAAGGATGATAATTTTAAAAAAAAATCAGAAGTGAATGAATGTAATATATGCATCTATGTTTTGTTGATGTCAAACTCTTTCAGTGTGTTTATTATTGATTCTTTATAGGTTTTGTGTATTAGAATTTTCCGCAATTACTATAAAAACCGTTAGATTTAGAAAAATTTAGATCTAATAGTTGCTACAGTTGTTGAACCGTCGTAGATAATCAAAGACTAATATTTCATACATTTTATAAGATATAAAAACTCGTTCAATAACCCAAATTAACTTGCTATATATGATCAAATTAATCTAAAAGTACTCCTAATCTAAATGATCATATATCCCAATTTTGAAAATACTATTTAGTTAAAATACAAACTTTTAGAAGGATGTCAAATATATTATATGACACATAGAAAAGTGTATGTGATATGATAATGTAAAATTAACTTAATTACTTTCCTCTTGATAATTTCTTTGATGAAGCTAGAACTAAAAGATTGATATATAAGACACAAATTTTTTAGGACAATGATCATTTAGCACATGAAAGATTGAATTGAAATCTCTTACATATATATAATGTTCCTAGCTAGCATAAATATATCAAAGCAATAGTTTAAAAATCAAAATCTTGAAAATTAAAGAAAATTGTTTAGGCTTTTACCTAGAGAATCTCCTTCTCTGAGGAAATATGAGTCTGTCCAATTAGTATAGTATGTTGGATATGGTGGAATCACCCAACCAGCTGAATCCCCCACTATGAATTGTGTAGCAGAACAATGATGAAGGAATGTTAAAAACAATAATGAAAGTAAGAGAACAAAAGGGTTTTGAAGCTGCAACATTTTGAGCTTTGAAGAAAAGATAGATTGAGAAAGATGGCTAGGTATAGATAGGTTAAAATGTGGACATGGAAGTTAAACCATCAAGAGATGTAACCGTATATTTAAAGATGGGAGGGTATTATTAAGATTTATTGATTATTTTTATGTTACAGAATACAGACAGAAAATGAGACTAAATAGTCACATAAATAATTAAGAGTAAAATAAATGTGAAAAAAAAAATATAAAAACAGATTAAGTCTAGCATACACAATGTAGTAATATAGTCTACACTATACATCAATTTATTTTTCATTATTTAATTAATAAGTCTTATCATATCTAATTTAATTAAATAATATAATTCATTATTTTAATGGTGGAAACAAATTTATGTATGATCGAAAACTTAATTTGCTTATATTAAACAAAAACCAAAAATTTGCTTTTGTATATTAGACAAAAACTTAATGTGCTAATTAAGTTTTAAGATCACATACTAAGATTGGTGTCCGATTTATATCACTGATTCCAATTTTAAAAAATAAAAGTTTAAGAGATGAGAAATTATAACATTCTGAAGTCATGAAGTAAGTAGATAAATAAACTTACAAAAATATTTTTTAATTATTAATTGAAAATAGCAAACTTTTAATAATATCATACCATGAGTTCAAGTATTATTAAGATTTTGTATTTGGTCGAATTCATTCTAACAAAATCGACTTGTAAAATATGGATATTACTCTTTATAAATGGTGAGTAATCTGATCGAGTAGATTCTGATATCATATTAAAACGTTACTATAGAGTTCTATCTCTCATAAATATGAGATTTGGATTTTTCTCAATATATTATATATTTTAATTGAGTTGTTTGTTAGTTAAATGGATTAATTAATTACACTGGTTACTAAACTATTTTATACTATTTAATTGTTTATCTAATTGAGTATTAAAGATTACGTAACTTTGATATTATTCAATTTCCATATTTTCATTTCTCCGAGTAGATAGACCATTTTTTTTTATAACAAATAACGTAATCTTTAATGCAGAAGTTTAATGTGTAACTGCTGCTTTTGATGAATTGATGTCTTCAATATGTTCAAAACGAATTATTATGAATTTGTTTCTGCTGATTAAACTGCAAAAGATAATAAAACCATGGAAGTGCAAGAAAACACACATATAAAAAATGTAATAAATCAGGGATGGATTAGGTAGAAGCTGTAATTTTTTTTTGCAAATCCTTTAATATGGTATGCACATGTTTCGTCACAATTTTGTGACTACATATAGTCCATCATATTTAGATTGTCCGTTCGTAATCAGATAATTTAAATTTCAATGTAGAAGAATCAAAATTTATATTAAAATATAAATCGTCTGATCTTAATTAAATAGTTCATATCAGTGCAACTACCATGAATTTAAGTCCCTAGTTTAGTTGAGAAAAATGGAAAATAGAAGGAGAGGAAGTTCATGAATATTTTTGTCTAAATCAACTTTTGGAGAATAGAGGTGGGGAACAAAATTTCACTTCACTCTTTAAGAGAGCACATGGACTTAAAAATTAGACATTAAATTTCTGTCATTTTTCAATTCAATGAATAAACTAATGGGAGAACACACGTTGCAGCTAAAAATAAGAGCATACCACACTGACTTTCTGATTGAAACCTCTTTAGAATATTCATACCTTTCAACTAGTAGAATCCATTTATTTCAAGGTATGAAAATAAAGACATTGAAATTATACAGAATCTGATATTAAAACAACTTTAGATTTCATCAAAGAAATAGTACAAACAGCCAATGAAGTACTTAGCAATTATCAAAAAATTGAAAGAATGAAATCACCACAAGTTCAATTACTTGCAAACTATGCTAATGTAAACATAACACAAAAGTATATATAAAACCTATCACTATAAATTCAACAAAATAAGTATGAACAAAATTCTCAATCTAACCACAATAGGGACACACAATCAATCCATTCTCATTACACAGTAAACACTGATTCATCTCTTCATTTTCAGCAATAACCTTATGACTGCCATTACACTTGAAACACATCACAAACCTTATTCCACCACAACCATCACAAGGACCATTAGACCAATCCATTGGAACCCCTTCAAAGATTTTCTTCAACTTTCCTTGTTCATGCAAACTCAAAACTTCTTCAGCTGCACCTATATATCTCCCCTTAACAAAAAGCCTTGGAGGCACAATTTGCTCACCCAAAATGTTCCACAATTCATCCCTAAACTCCTTGTGCATTGATATGTCCCTCTCAAGATACAAAACCTTGAAACTTTGCAATAAGAAACGAACTTTATTGCAGTCTTCGAAAGTCTTTCGGATTCCTCGAAGCGATGTTGTGTAGAAAATCACAGTACCATCACCACCTGGTGGACATTTCTCTTCAAACAACATCAAAGGGTCCAATTGAAATACTAATTCATCTTCATTTTGTTTTTCTTTCTGTTTTGACTCTGCTTCAACTCTGAGCCTTCTCTGTTCCTCTGTCAATCTAGAATGTTCCTGCACAGCTTCCTGGAACGCAGCGAGTAGATTCGGATCGAATAGGCTACCGGAATTCAAATCCGGTTTCCGGAACGATAAATTATCGGTCTCCGCCACAAGGGTTTTCCTTTTTCTATCAGAATTAGGTCTTGATGAAAGTGGTAACTTTTTTTCTTTCAAAATTTCACTCTGTTTCAACTCTGTTTCTTCTCTGTCACCACTCTGCAAAACCAAAACACCTTTGTGGTTAATGTTCTCTTTGTTTTCATTGTAATCAACATCCAAATCCATTTGTTCTTCTTCAAGATCTCTCATTAGCTCTGACACATCAATGATTTCTGGTTCTTCCTGCAATTTCTCTTCGCAATTCTGGACAGTTTTTTTGGATTCATTTTCTCGGGAAACAAATGGGTTGGGTATGTTGAAAGATGAAATCTTTGGGAGAAAATCTGCATATCCATCAATGGATTTTACCTGAAAAACTCGATCTTGTTTTAGATACCCGATCTGTTTGATTGATTTGAGCTTCTTCAGCAATTTTCCTTTCACTCCTTTCATTTTACTTGGGAATTATCTGCGAAATGAAAAAGAAAATTGAGTTTGTGAAAATTAGGTTAAAGAATTTGAAAGCAGTGAGTGTGATATTTTTCTTTGGATTTGTCGAAGAAAGAGAGAGAGAGTGAAGAGTGATGATAGGAGAGAGAGTTCTAACGGCTATAAAACTTGCCAGCGTCTTTAACAAGTTTTAGAAAAACGTATCGCCAATGAACGCCTGCCACGTGTTCACTAGATGAATAAACAGCTCAATTTGTTCTTTTCGTTTTCAATTTTCAATGAAAAATCTGAGTTATATTAAAAACGAAATATAAATAAATATAACTTTCAGTAAAAAAAATAAAAATTTCAGCAAGCAAACTTGGTATTTGGTCAAACTCGAGGTCGATCCAATCTAGTGATAATTGAGTTTATTTGTGTACCCATCACGTTTTCAATTATAAGACATGAATATTTTTAATATTTCCAAAAAATAGTAATTTAATGAATTATTTTCTATGAAATTTCCGAAATTTAGACTAAATATCATAATTTAAAATTTCAACACTTTTATATTCAATAAATAAAAACTATAATCATAAAAAGAATAATTAAAACCCATAAATTAATTTATAAAAAAACTCATAAATTACATCAACAAAAATAAAAAAGTATTGTTTTTTTAAAAAATAAAAAAGACATTTTTAATAATTTTTTAGTCTTGCCTTTTGTCAATAAATTAACTGATTAATGGTGGCGGATGTATGTCAATGTAGGTGGTGTCGTTTCATCAAAAGAGATACGTACATTATAGGTGGTGTCGTTTCATAAAGAAAGATATACGCAAAAGACAATTTAATATTATAATCACTCTTAAATATTGTATTATAGTAGTGAAATTTAAAAATTAGAGATACCTCATATAGGATTGAGGACACTCCTTTATACAAGTGATTAATGGTTTTTCTAATGAGTCTGTTATGTAGATAACGAAGTTACATATTCAAAAATTCAAGTTCATTACACTTATTATCGAAAAACAAATAAAAAATGTCAAATGCTAAGAAGTGTCATAAGAGCTCTTGTTAAAAACTAAAAATGAAAAAAAAAAATCAATTAGAAATGTATTGAAACTTGTGTTTTCAACTTTTAAAAACTTAAATTATTTTTTTCTGTGCAAAACTTCTATTTTTTGTTGCCTTAGAGCACTAGTTAGCAAAATCCACAAAAAAAAAAAAATTCTTGTAATATTGACTTGAAAAAGCCTATGATACTTGGATTTTTAACTTTGGTCTTTAACTCTTTGATTCTCAAGAAAATGGATCTTGAAATTCAACTGAAAAAATTAAAATTTGACCAAAACTTATTTAAGCAAAGATTTAAATTTAGGTTATTCTAAATAATTTTCCTTTTATTAAAATTTACTAATTATTTGAGTTCAATCACTTGATTTATTGAAATTTTAATTTACACCTTTGTTTAATAACAACATTTATTTATAAATTGGATATCCCATATTTGTAGTTGAAGAAAATATTTTTTAGAAGGAATAATTATACTTATAAGATTTTTTCCCACCCACTTTGTCCGCTCTTGTAGTTTTAGACTAATTTTTAAAGAAATCCAAACCATCAAATATCTTTATATGATTTAAAAGGTGATCTCATGTGATAAGCACATAAATAGAGCTAATTACGAGGGAATTAAGGAAAATTTCAAATCAATACTTTAGAATAATTTTTTGTTTTATTTATGTTTAATTTGTATTGTAATAATTTTAGTTTTATTTTAGTTAAGTGATGTAAGCCTGATATGAGTATAGAGATTTAGCTTTTGATCCATTTTAGGGAATAGAGTAAATATTTCTTTAAACGAGTCTCATTTTGGACAACTTTGAAATGAAATAGAATTTCTCTTTAATGAGAATATTGAGTGAGTTAAGTCTCCTTTTTAAGCTCTTAGATTAAATCTCTTGATTTTTATCGATGATTTTCTTGCCATTGGTGATTCCTCATTAACTTATCAATCATCATTGAATGTGACACATTTTCCATCTTCTCAACCTGATGCATTTGTTGTTCATTTTCCTTTTAGGTGAGTAAGAGACACGAGGAACCGAAGTGTATTTAATTTAATGAAGAGAGAGCTCTTCTACAGTGGAGTCATTCATTAGAAATGGGAGCAAACCCTCTTGAGAATAAGTTTAAGCATCAAACGAGACTAATTTAATTAAAATATGTTTAAACATGAAAATAGTTCCTTTTGCTAAAATATTCAAGTTGTCTTTTTCACTGTATTTGATCGAGTCACACGAGTTTATAATATTCTCATAGTAGAATTATGCTACTAATATATTTTTTAACACACTTATTTTGATGAGTCAAAATCTACCTTTCAATGTTATATGGGACTCATGTGATTTAGTGAGATCATGTGATTGAGATCATGTGATTTTAAGCAAATAAAATAAATTAAAAAATGTGTTTATAATGCTTCTCTTTGAGAGCATGTTCGGTCCATTAGGTCCTATGAGACCGGTCCAACTTATCTGAACCCATTTTTAAAACACAGCAAAGAATGGAAGAACCAGTTAGTGAGATGAGTAGAAGGAATGACTTATAAAGACGTGTGATTGTGGGATAAGTAACATCCATACATTTATTTGTTAATTAATTATTGTTTTGATTTACCATATTTGTGGTAACAACATTTGGAATCACAGGTAACTCGAAGTATGTAAGCAAATCCCTCTATCGCATACAACCAATGAGTTATCGCCTCCAACTCCAAACCATCGTCAGCACCAACTATCTTCCACGTCACTTTTTCCGTTACACTTCAACATCATCAAGGTTCATCTCTCTTCTCTTTCACTTGTAATAATATTGCTATTGCATGTCTCTCTGTTAATGTTTTATTTTTCTCTTTTTCTTTGAAGGCTATCATTTTCTACATTTTGTTGTGCCAAACTTTTGGAAATGGAGGATTTTAAATTCGGTTCAGAATCCTCAGTGGCTCATCCTGTTTTACTCCACAACAAAATTTCTGCAATTCGTTTGGCCGGTCCTCAAAAGCTTCAGGTTTTTATTATTATGTGTTTAATTCATTCTAGATTCTACTCGCATAACACTAAATTGGGAATTGAAAAAAAAACGATTATTTTTTCATGTTTGTAGGTCATAGCTGATTTTGATGCCACATTAACGAAGTTTTGGGTTAATGGAACTCGTGGTCAAAGTATGTTACCTCAACATTACATTTCCCCTTTTTTGCTCCCTTAAGTCCAATTTACTTTCTGAACACATTGAAATTTTTATTTTATACGTCGGTGACTGAAATAATATTTATTTATGAATTTTTTAATTGTGACTGAGAGAAGGTAAAATGCATTTCCTGAAACATTGAAAGCAATGTTTTGACATTTTTTTCAGAATCTATTTCTATAATGCATTTTCAAAACTTTCATGATGTTTCCTCTAATGTTTATTTTATCAATGAAAATGGAAGTGGGAAACATCTGAAGTAAATGAGGCCCATTACATGTAATTTTTTTGGAAATTTGCTATGTATGTACTACTATTATATATCTAATAGATTCATTTGTAGGCAGTCATGGCCTTTTACAGCAGGATAATCCAGAATATGATGCCAAACGGCAGCAGTTGTATGAACATTACCATCCATTAGAATTTTCTCCTACTCTTGGATTTGAAGAGAAAAGGAAACTCATGGAAGAGTGGTATGTCACTCAGTTTCTCAATGCCGGACTAGGCTCTAAGATGAATACTAATATTCAGTATTGAGATTAATTAATGCTTGCTGCTGAAACTTATAATTTGGTGTATTAGGTGGGGGAAAACGCACGGTCTTCTTATTGAAGGAGGACTTACGTATGAATCAATAAGACAATCAGTTGCTAATGCTAACATAGCTTTTAGAGAAGGTGTTTCCGAGCTTTTTGAATTTTTGGAGGTGTATTTTCCATCTTTCTTTGGCAAATATAAGTTCTTACATCTTGATATGTTCATTTTGTATTGAGCGAATTTATGTAATGGAATATATGTATGTGAATATACAATAGCTGACATTCGATCCCTTTTCGGTTTTGTTATTTTCAGGAAAGAGACATTCCTGTATTAATATTCTCTGCAGGGCTTGCTGATATCATCGAAGAGGTCTGAAAAGTCATTTTTGTTTTATGATGGCTAGGTTACTAAGCATTTCACTTCACTTTCTTGTCTGTTATTGATTGTGCCTCTCAATTTTCTATGTATTGCCTTTTCAAATTATAACAGGTTCTAAGACAGAAGCTTCACAGATCCTTCAAAAATGTGAAGATAGTATCCAACAGGATGGTATTTAATGATGACGGCCGACTTGTATCTTTTAAAGGTGATTCTACGTTGCTAACTTTCATTGATTGTGTATTTGTTTGCCTTTCATCTCAGTGTTCATATCCAAATACATCTCTCAGAGGATGAGGCATTAGTCACATTATGCAGTTTCTTTTAGGTTTCACTGTTAATATAGAAAAGCATATTTATATTACAATAGTTATTTGTTTCTGTTCAAGCTCTGGTGAGTGAGTCACAGCTGAAATATAAATTGATTCACAGGGAAATTGATTCACAGCTTAAATAAAAATGAGCATGCTCTTGATATGGCTGCGCCTGTTCACGAACGATTTGGTGATATCGATGGTCCAACTGATGACAATGCCTCGCTCAAGAAGAGAACCAATGTTCTCCTTCTTGGTGATCACACTGGAGACTTGGGAATGTCTGATGGTTTGAACTACGATACTCGAATTTCTGTGGGATTTTTGTAAGTAAAGAATTTGCTACACTCTAATTGCTGGGGTAATAGGTATAAAAAACTAATAATTAATGCAGCTGCTCAAGCTCAACCTCATAAAATTATTGTTGCAGGAACCACAACGTGGAGAACTCACTGAGCTGCTACCGAGAAGCTTTTGATGTCGTTTTAGTGGTAATGGATTAGATGGATGATATCACATATCCTTGAATTCCTTGTTCCTTCCTATTTGTGCAAGAGCATTCCTATTATTAGTGACTTGTGTCTGCAATACTGAAGAATGTTGTCATCATATTAAGCTAAATTAATTTGTAGATACATCTTCCTATATTAACAAACTATATATTTCTGATAATTCATGTTAAATTGAAGTAAAATACGCAGTTAAGGGTGATTGAGTAGCTAATTTGAACTTGTAAACTTTTTCGTGCAGAATGACGCGCCAATGTGTGGTGTTATCAAACTGCTCTCTCATATGTGTTCGAGTGGGAAGTGATTATTTTCAGTAATCATATATTCTTAGCAGTATCATCCTTATTTGTCTTACACATCCCAAGGTTCCTCTCTATTTCCCCTTATGAAGAATGCTAACAAGTAACAAAACATTCATTTACCACTTTTTTTTTCCTTTCAGGATATGGCTTGCGATTAGTTATACCAGGGCCTATTTTATTTACTCCTATGTATGTTAACAATGAAGCTGTAATAATATCTGTATGGCACACAAACCGCATTTTCTGTTATGAGGTGTTAGTTTAGTGTGATTGTGGCTGCTTTTCATTTTTCTTTTATGTGTATAATAATCTATGAAGGACAAACATGACACTAATCGTGACACAAAGACACTTAGACACCAATAACAATTTAAGAAAGCGAAAGTGATTAAATGTAATTACATGTATTGATGATATGTTGGAATTGAACACCAAACACATCAGCCACTAGACACGTCTTTGTTCTAAAGTGTCGGTGCTATATCTAAATTTGCTGAAGTGGCATGCCAACTAGGATAAAAATTATATGATCGGTTAGATGGTCAAAGTTAAACGAGGGCCAAAAAGTAAAGAATATGATATTACATGAGTAAAATCTAACCCTGTTTTTTACATGGGCTAAACTAGATTTGCCCGACCACAATCAGGAATAACCCTTACTAATAATATTGAGTTCATGATTTTTTTTGAAACGTTACTGAATTCATGATGTAATTATCACTATCACAATATGTGAATCTATGTTTTAGACTTGTTTGTTAGGCCTCTTGTCGCCTCTCTAGTTATTTGGCTCAAGGTGGTTTAGCATATATACTTTATTTATTAATTATGCTGCCTATTAAGGACAATTTAGTGTTTCCATTGTTATATATAGTTTATTTACTTATAATAAGGTTCTTTTGATGTAATAAAAAACCTAATTAGTCTTCAACCTTTTTCTTCTTCTTTTTTGTCTATGTTTCTATTTTGAATTGCATTGTTCACACAATCGCGCTGAAATCCTTTCAATGTCTATGCTAACATAAAAATACTACTACTATTACATAGAGGAAAATGTTAATAAAGTTTTCTAGCATCTGGTATTTTTTTAACATAAACTCCTAGTATACAAAATAAAAGTGAAAATGAAAATGGAAGGGAATTCACATGCACATGAAATGAAATGTGATCTGTTAGACAATTAATGTTAAGATCCAAATGTCCTTAAGACAATCAAGAACATTATTTATTAGAAGACCAGGCCAAGAACATTCAAAAACTGAATCTTCAGTTCAGGTCAATCAATTAAAATGGGTTTCTAATACTAACTTTCGAAAAAGAAAAAAAAAAACTCAAAAGGGGAGAACATTAGTTACTATTCACAATAACTCTCTAAAATTGCACTAAGCAATTGCCAACACCACACACCACTGCCATTGTTGAGAAATTAGCTGTTGGTCTTTCTTGTATCAAAGGTTACTTGAGGGATGGGGTGAGTGTAATGGAATTCAATTTGTAATCTTTGATGAAATGGCATGGATCCTTTCAAGCCTTTCTTCACATCACTCTGCAACTCTCTCACAGGAATTGCAGCCAAGAAACTCTTAATGTACTCTTTGCATGACTCCTTGCCTCTACATAAAATCTCCTCCCTTCTTTCATTGCCTTCATTTGAAGTGACTATGAAATCTCCATCAACTACATTATCAGCACCTAGAGGTTTCGGCTCCAACCTTCGATTTTCACTGCACAGTTTCTTGATTTTTGTGCTTGTATCAAACTTCAATATATAAGCTTGATTGCATCCTTCATGTAGTCTCTCCCCTAAAGTGTCAATGATGTAGTAAGCATCTTGCTCAACTTTTAGGACAAAAAAATGGTCATTCCAACTTACTATGTACACTAATGGCTCACTAAGCATGTCCAATTCTAATGCACAATGGCTTACTTCTTCCCATATGTTATCAAAGGACATTGCTCCATGAAGGAATTCAAAATTTCCATTATCCTCAAGGTCCTCCGGAATGAAAAATCCAACGAAGGACTTTTCAGGGACTATAGATAGCGGACGGATTTTGGCTTGTAGAACCGTATCAAGATCAAAGTGTTTATCAGGAAACCGATTTATATAATCCTTGTTCTCACAAAGAACTCTCCATTCTGATGATCCGTCTCTAATCAGGCTATCAAATTCACACTTGATTGGTATCTCGACTCGGTGCGCTTTCAACCAATCAGCAATAAGAGCAACCAGGACTGCACATGCACTCTCCCCTGCAGCACATTCACTCCTTTGATCCATTGAAGCGAAAAAGATTTCAGTATGCAGCTTCATCTCTCCGTCTCTGCTGATAACTTCCTTGTGCTCCCAATTGCCTATAGTAAAACTATTCTCCTCAAATTCAGAAACATATGGTTTACTATTGGTGATTCCTTCTTGCATTATATGCCACTGCAAGAAACATGTACACTCACTTAAAATAATCTTCAAAAGTTGTTTTAGAAAATAAGAAGTAACCATGGAAAGACAGAAAGGTGAATATATACCTTTCGAAAAGTGTATTCATCGGAAGAGCTCAGCAGCCGACGATCAAAATCAATGTCATCTCCACCCTCTTCTCCATTATGTTTTTTTAGAAGTAGTTCCCCTTTCACCTTGGAAGATCTAAACTTCAGCTTCCGCTTCCTCCACGAAAGGATTCGGTATTTCGAAATGTGATGCTCCATCTGATCACATGTACTATACTTCTCAACATGTACATCCATAGAATTGGACTTTTGGCTGCTATAGTACACCAAACATTCATCTTTACCATTAAAAATTGAACCTGTATAAGGTTGTGATCCTCTCACATAGTTTCCACTGGTCAATGTCTCATAACTAAAAGAATGTCTCACACAACAATCTTCTTCTCCCTTCTCATGTGATTTCATTGCAGCATCAATTTCTAGTGAATCTGTGTCAGATACATACCTGTATTCAGAATCTTCACTTCTGTTGGAACTTCTACTGTCACTTCCTTCATCTTTGGAACTTGCCTTCTTTGCTCTTGCAGTTGATACATAACCAGCAAAGATTTTTACTCTTCTAAGACCTGATTTAAGTGTAGAATATTCCTCTTTGTTTATTGGGAGAGGTTCTACAGAAAAGGGTGATGAAGGAACACACAGAGTTGATCTTTGAACTGTATCCAAATATTCTTGAATGACCTCTAGTTTTAGTAAGCTAAGAGATAACTGAAATGAAAAACAAATGAAGTTTGAGGCAAAATGAAAACTTTTCCATAATACATAATTTCTTTTTCTGGTGAGGGAGTTAGACTATCAGTTATGTATCTCATCTGGTTACTAGACCATTTTTATTTATTGGTAAATATTAGTGGTTAATTTGTTAAAAGGATGGAGAATTTGTTAGCAGCACCGATCAAACTTTGGACATCCTTTTTAATACTTATTCAGTGTCCCAACCCATATGATTGTGCTTTGGGGACAATTATCAGAGTCCATTAAATTAAATTAAATTATTGTAAACATTCTCAAAGGTTATTAAATTAAATGACATAAGAAATAGGAAATAAGAGGAATTCAACTAACACAAAGTGAGAAATTAGTATCATTTGTGCCAAGGACATTCAAAGGAACTATAATTTCAATCTCTTTGTTGTCCACAGCTAGAGGCACATATTCAGCCAAGTTTATTGATGTAACTCCAGTCCTTGTTTTGTTCCCTTGCTTACATACCTAATACAGTGAAAAAGGAAGTAAAAAAATTCAAACTGTAGTAAAACAAAAAAACGAAATTGAACCTCAGTTATTATTCACTAAAATAATTGAATTCCATCACGAATAAAATCTTAGTCATAATGCTATAAAATCCTAGTCAAACATACAAGTGGATGCACCCATAAAGCACAACATGTTCTAGATATTGATTTTAAGGGAAAAAATAAAATAAAAAGGGGCATGACCTTAATAAATAATTCAAATTAAAGGCTTGTCTAGAATCTGACGTGCACCAACACATCTAGTTACATTCAATTACTTTTATTTTTATAAATTATTATCTATCCTTTCGTGTCAGTGTCACATTGGTGTCCATTATTTGCTCCATAGCAAAGAAATGTCAATATGCATGGCCAGTTTAAAGTGCAATCTTTAATTAACAACAAAAGTAAAACAACTAAAGTTGATAACAGAAGATTAGAAAAACATTATGGATAGTATTAAAATAAATTTAGTAAGACACTCACATTGGAGACTGTGAACATAACTTCCCATGGATAAAACATGTTCTCCTTGTAAGCATTGAAGGTGCACACATTTCTAAACTCTTGATTCCATTCAACTACCCCTGCATCATTATGACCAACTTCTCTGCTGAAATTTCTCTTCATGGAACGCCTCAATGACAATGAGCTCAAGGCCACACCTTTCTGACCTTTCCACTTGATTTCCACCACAAAGGACCTCACCTCCTCACATTTCACCAAACCCAACCCTTGAAGACTATGGACAATGACAACTGCTACCAATTTCTTGGAAGAAGAGATAAGTGGCCATGGAGACCATCTCATCTTGGCTCAAAATGGAAACTTTCAATTCAGACAGAGACCCACAAAAGCATTATGTAGACCAATGGCAATGACAGTAGTGTATTATTGGGGTGGAAAGGAAAAGATTGATTTTTGGGATTGGATGAACCAAAAGTTAATACCTTTTTAACCAATGGGTATGAGTGATTGAGTAAAGTTGTGAGAGAGGATTTTGCAGTGTTTTCAAAAGACAGTTGAAAGTTTGTGAGGGTGAAGATGTGAAGGTACAGACCAGTGATGGGTTTACGAAATTGGAATATGATATTTAAGATTCTTGGTGTACAGTAACAAATAGTAGCAACAAGATTCTGAAAATCCAAGGGTGGACACTTGAGACAGCTTGTTGTTGTTTAGTACTTTAAAGTTGGAAATTAAATTATTACCCTTTCTTTTGAGACAGTGCCGGCCTAGCTTCAAAGTCTCTCTAACTCAGACAAACCAAATTCAACAATGGATCATTTCATATGTAATTTACGCATGAGAGAACAATATATGATCTCTTATTATTTAAAAAGAGAAAAAAAACTCATGATTTTATTTTTGAATTGTAAGAAATTATTTATTGTTTTTTCATGTGTAAATTATACATGAGAACATCCATTATTCTCAGCAATTTTCATTAAGTTTCAATTAGTACTTATGTATACCAACACTATGTTATTGGTAACAGACTCAAACATCTTAAAGAAATGATAAAAGTTTGTGTTATGAATCAAGTGGTTAAAGTTCACTAAAAGTAGAATCTTGAGAATAACTGAGTTTGAATTATAGTTGGAATACTCGTTAACCAAATTTTATTTATATTTTAATTAAATTTTAGATTATTAGAGTCTTCTATAATTGTTATATGTTACTAAAAAGTATTGATAAAAATAATATATATAATTATTAAAATATATTCAAACACTATACATTGTTTAAGATACTAATATCGACGTAGTATTGATAAAAGATAATGATTTAGTTTGCGTATTAAGCGATCTATTTTAATATTACGTGAAGCATAATACTCGAACTAAATTATTATCTTTTATCAATACTATGTTGATATTAGAATCTTAAACAACGTATTGTGTTTAAATATATTTTAATAATTATATATATTATTTTTGTCTTTGTAGTTAAGAAAGTTGTATTAATAGTGTAAAAAATTGGATTTAATTTATATGCATCGAT
>JBBPBP010000001.1:8292225-8332858 GCA_037974735.1 Cicer chorassanicum | reverse complement strand
AAATATAATACGAACAATTATTTATTCAATTACTTTGATAAAATAATTTAGAAATAAAAATTGAAATATAATAAAAAAAATTAAAAAAATAAAATATCAACAATTAATTTTATAAAACACGTAATTTTATTATTTTACATAATCTAATAAATTATTATTTATATCAAGAAAAATATCATATCTTTATTTAGATTAAAATAATACGATTATTACATTAACTAAACCTCATAAATTACAAATAAGGAGTAAGCTACATACTCCTGAACATATTGTTCTCAATACACTTTCTTTTACAAGTCTCACTAAATTATTTGACTTTCACATAAACTTGATAAAAATCCATATGAATTTCACATTTTCTAAGAATAGAGTGTACATAGAAAATATTTATTTAATTTGATATTATATAGTATCACTTGATATGAATCCTCAAAGTGAGCTCCGAGGGTTATGTAGATGTTCCTTGAGAGTAACAATGAATTGAGCTTGCTGACAAATTGTAAAGAGATGACACAATTGATGCAAGAATTCTTGGCGAAGAATATCAGCCTATTAATTGTTACAACAAATTCATTATTAATTATCAAAACAAAATTGACATGTTACAATATTTCATAAAAATAACTTTAAAAAGTAGAAGAATATATACCTGCTTGAAGAAGCTTAGTTGTTGAGATACATATTTTTGTTCAAACCGTTTATCAATGATTTGTTGGAGTCTTTCCATGCCTTGTGCAAGAGCATATTCTGCTTGTTCACATGATTGTCCAAGATTCAAAATATCACTAATTTGTTGTTTGCTACACACATCTTGAAGTTCAGGCAGAATTACCTGCATGTATGTATAGGAAACATTATTCAAAATTGGTTGATCCGAACGTGTATTTTGAAATATAATTCTACTAAGGTTATTTTAAGTGAAAGAAGCATCACCTGAAGAAGTTGAGAAGGACGAAAGCCTCCAATCCACCATAGATTATGTTCACCTGTTGTGGCAGAACCAACAATTTTGAAGAAATTTACATTTGCAGAACGTGTTTTCATCTCCAATAGTTCAAAACAGTGCTTCATGATTCTGTTTATAACTAACTGTAACTTCTCATCATCAATAACGTGATTCTGATCATTTAGACCACTCTTGATTTCAGATATAACTCTGCTATGTTCTTCAAATGAAAGTGCATAGTTTTTCACATAAATTGTGTTTCCTGCAAAATTATTTCTACTTTTGTAATGTTGGCTATTTTTTTTAAATGGAGAATGAAAAATTGTTATTAATAATAGTAATATTAATAGTCATTTGAATCATGATTTTTGAAATTGTAATATCAAATTTTTGTCACTAAGTTCGATATATAATATACAAGAGATAAGAAGTGCATACTAAACAAATGCTATTTGTGGGGGATCAAGCTTTAATGGATTCGACGGGCAAATAATTAAGTTATGGCACATAACTTGTACCGAACGAAGTCTATGTTTTTGTAAAATCATTTTTTTTTAATTGGAAAATCAAGGTATCTCTTTTGACTACAAATTAATCTCTCAATTTAGTTAGATCCATTTAAAAAGTGAACATTTTTTTTATTATATATGAAAAAGTAAAAAATTGACATATCTAATATTTTAATATTTTAAGCGTAAATGTAAAGTCTAATCTACTTGTATATTTGCTTTTAATCTAATGTGATGACCTCATATTCTTCAAGATCTGATAAATACATGTGTTTCGTGTTCAATAAATCAAACAAGTATTTTTTTAAAAAAACTTTTCTTCTTTGATTTCCACACCTTTTGAATACATCTAAAAGTTAAACTTTAATGATATGTAAAAACAATTCTGATCAATTAAAGGTTAAAAACATTAAATTTAATTAATTTTTTTTTAATTTTTCGATAGTAAATAAATAAATAAAGATACAAAAATATTGTATCTTGTTTTATAATTTTTATGTAATAAAACAAATAACTCAATATATCTACGTTTATATTTTGATTCTCAATTTATAATATATCTTAATTATTTTTGCGACAAGACAAGATTTTTTTCTTCTATACTCTTACCATTAACCTTCAAGACTTCTCGTTTAGCATTAGCCTCATTCATTGGTTTGTTTGCAAGAAGCCTCCTACTCTGGCTCAACTTATTAGATGTAGAACTCATGATTTTCTTTGAATAGAAAGGCAACCATAAGCATTTAATTCCATAATGCACCAATGAACATGGAAAGAAGAATTAAGGGTGTATATATAACACCAAAAAGAGAAATAGTGACCAAAAGCTTTATGTGTTTGGTCCTTTTACCTAAATAAAACACTCTATCATCATCATCATCCACTTATCTACAAAAAGACATATTATTAACCATTCATGTCATCAATCACCATACATGACTTAGATTTACTGAATATTAGAGAATCTCCAAATCATTTACCAATATAGGTATATACTTTTGGCCTTTCAAATCATGATGGGACAAATGTATCATCGTTTAATTTTTTTTTGTTATTTTCCCAATTCAAGATGGTATATTCTTGGGGCTGGATTCCCATCTCTGTCATATGATATGAGAACTATGCACTCGAATAATTAATAAACGTCGACGGTTGAATCAAAATCACACTGATCATATTCCACTGTCGCCCTTTCACTAAACTAAGGTTACAATATTTTTTTCAAATGGTAACCTATAAACTTAAGGTACAATTTAAGGTATTAAATATAAAATATTTATGTTAGTAATTTATGTATTCAACTTTTTAATTTTTTTTTTAAATTTAGACTAAATTGCACTTATAGTTTTTTATGTTTGATTCAGTTTTTGAATAGATTTTTTATGGTTTTTTTCAATTAGGTCATTTAAGTGATACATATGTTTGTAACGTTAGCCTTTATATTATTGTTTGTTTGCAAAAATGTCATTTTTCTATTAAAAATTGACATGTGACTTTTACAATGTTGACGTGTGCATAACGATGCTTATGTGACAAATTATAAAAGTAAACGATTCTCATATTGATTCTTTAAGTTTTGGAAAAATACATTATAGTACTATAAGTTTAAATCAGTTTTCGCTTAGATTCAATTTTCATCTTTTATCTCTTCATCATTTTCTTTTCACCATTTCCCTCTTCAACTCCATCTTTAAGAAACCTAAAATCCAAATGTTGTAATTTTAATATAAAAACTCAAAACGTCGACTATGTAAATTAAAGAAAAATCGAAACAAAAAATTCCTAAATATATATTAAGATTTTTGGAAAATGGTGAAGAGAAAGATGATAAAATGATGAAGAGGTAAAAAAAATATAAATTGAGCGGTAAAAATTGATTTAAATGTAGAAGATCCTAATTTAATTTTTCAATTTACTTATATATATATTTTTTTTAAATGAACCAAACTCGTAAAATTATGTTATCTTCCATCAACCAAATAGACACTTTATTTGATTGTGAGTGAAAAGAATCTAATCAGGTATATATTTTTATTCTTGTTGAACTGTTAATTTTGCTTTAATTTGTCTCTCTTTCTTATTATGTAGCTATCATCCAACGTAGTCTTGTTCTTGAACCATGGGTGCATCTCCTTTTGCCAATTTGTTTTTTTAAATAAAACAGCAATCTTATCTCACGTGGAAAAAATGGGGCTTTTGATAGTGTGGCACACTGCTTGAGTGACTAACAAATGCAAGTGATAAAAAGTTAGTGCATACTTGTAAAGTCCTTCATCACAAACAAGCAATACATTATTATATACACGCAAAATGAAAGGTTAAGGTTAATTTGCATAGCTAGGTAGGTGGCTAAAAATAACTAATTAGTGAGAGTGATACTTTTCAATATTTTGAATTTTTGTAGTACGTTAAAAACAATACTCCGCTTCCTCAAAAATATAAGATATTCCAGTAAGGGTGATCAAATTCAATCCCATCTAAATAAAAATTGTAAACCAATTTAAAAAAAATTAAAAACGGTATAAAATTATAATATTATTTTAATATTTATTTTACTTATTAGTTTAATACTTATACATCTTAATTATAATTAATTATTGTTATTCTGTAATATTATTTTTCTTTTTTATACTTTATTTACATTAAATTATGAGTGAGAATATATTTGGCCGAATTAGGTTTTATAATGGCTTGTTAAAAATTTAAGGTCTAAGTCAGGTTAGTCATGACTTGTCATAAATTTACTTTTCAAGTTTTGAATTTGACTTTATTGAAAGTCTAATATGGTCTATTAATCTATTTAAAAGATTATTTTATTTTAAGATCTTTAAATAAGTAATCATACATATATTTAAATAGATTAACAAGCTAATATATCAATTAACATAAGTTCTATTTTGATATTTAAGTTAATATTTTAAAAAATCAGATTTTTTCTGACATTCTACTTCAATTCTATTTTATAATAACATATTTAAATATATCAAAATTAAATAAGACGAATATACTTATATTACTAAAAAGTTTAATATCCAATAAAAAGTTTAAAATCAAATATAATAATAATAAATATTATTTAGATATATTTAAATAGGCCGGTCTGATAAAATTTAAAGACCTTTTTATGTGATCTGTAATATGATCTTTTTAGCTAAATAGATTTTTTTATAAAAAAAACTTTAGCTTTATTTATTTTAAAAAAATTTGGTCTAGCTTAAATTTGACTAAAGGTCATATGGTCTATTTGGCTTATTCCCTATTTCCCACCCCATACATCAAATCTATTAATCTAAGGTAGTTTTTTTAATATAGTATTGATATCATTTTTTATAATTGTAATTTTGACTTGATCAAATTTAAACTGCATGTAAATTGATAAGAACAAATCAGATTGAATTTGATTTTTAAAAGCCTTCATATCCAAATTGAATTAAACTGCAATCATTTTAGTCCTTGGATCGAATGTTTTTTTTGCCTCAAAATTGATTACAGCACTGCAAACATCCCTATCCACACTGGGGACTCATCTTCCTTTTACGATGTCATTTTAAAGATATTTATTTGATAAAATCAATAATTTCTTTTATTTTTGATGAAATCATTTAACTTTCCTATAATGCTCTTGATTATTTATAATCTTGTTCAATTTATTTATTTACAATAAGTAATTAAAAATATTATTAATAAAATAATAATTAATGTTAGAATAATGTTTAAAAACGAGAAATAAATAAGAATCAAATTGCGGGAAAAAAATGAAAAGAGGAAGTACATTTATAGCATTGTTGTAGCATATATATCAACATATAACTTTTAACTATTATTACAAATCGTAATTCATTCAGAAATCAGTATTCAGATCTTCTGACCATGATAACTAGACTTGCAGATTTAAAAAATAGAGGGCTAAAACGGTAAATAAGACGCAACTAAAATTGGATTTAAGTTTTAACCGTATTTTTTTAGTAATGAAAAATTATGATTCATCTCTAGTATAAAGATTTTTGCTTATTTTAATCAAAAATAAAAACATTTTTGCTTATCAGCTAATAAATCCCACTAAAAGTAGAAACCTAGCGTTTTTGTTGTTTGTTCCTCTTTCAAATCTTCCGCGAAAACGTTTTCTTTTGTATTTGTTCCATTATACCCTCATCTTGAACATTCCAACTACGCTACCACCCAGGCAAGCTTCAATTTCTTGTTTTATTATCTATTTTTATTTATATTTTCGGTTATTCGAATTTTATATACCAATATACTTTTATTTGTGATTCTGTTGATTTTCATTGACCCATTCTGATTGAGCTTAGAGAATAATTAGAAGTAATTGATGCAATTTTAGCTCAGGTTGAGGGATTACAACTAAGTAGCATGCATGTCTCAGTGTCTGACACCGGCACGACACCAATGCATGTGGTTTAGCTTCAATCACTTGTATTTTCTTAAATTATTAGCGTTGTTTGTGTTAGTGAAGTGTGCGGTGTCCGTGTGTGTACCGGTGCTTCATAAGATTAGAGTGATGAATCTTGCCTGCCCTAGATTGAATTACAGTTTGCAGGAGAGATATCAGTGATAGTGTGCTATTCCCACTGTTATTGGGTTCTTTGTTTAGGGTACCCCATTTTATGAAATACCACAATTGTTGAGTTTATGCTATGAGGTTATACTTTTAGTTTTTATTCACCACCAGGAAAATCTGCAATTTTGGTTTTCACGTTTTATTTACTTATCTAGCGACGGCATTGGGATTTTCTCCCCACTCATAATCACATCTCTAGGGATTGGGAAATTCAGTTGGCCTGTTGTAGATGAACATTTTGGCTGTCCTCTTTCCTCAAAATTCAAACATTCTAAGTTCACTGATGCAATTTTTTTCTTCCAGCTTCATTGTATTGTATTTTTCATGGTTATCAGATTTGCATCTTTTAGATCAAAAGTGTTTGTATCTGCATTGTTAGTGTTTTACATTGAAATGAAGATTATATTTGTAATTTTATCTAGAATTTTGGTTAAAGACAACATTTGATGCTTGACCCTTTTTGGCATTAATTACATTATTAAGAGTCCAAACTTAGCTTGTTTTTCCTTTCTTGCTGGCTGGTGTCTATTGAAACTTCCATGTTTTTATTTATTATTTATATATTTCTTGCTCTTGACTGCTGTGGTTTCAGTCGGTTATGTTTCTGGACTTGAATGAGCATGCTTATTAGAGCATTATGATTTGACAAGCACCTCCAGTTGATCCATAAGTTGCTTTCATACAGCACATTTGTAGCAGACTGCAGAATAATTCTGTAAGAAATTATCTCATAGGCCAGCCAGGCTTGTTTTCTGTTGAGAACAAGACTTCAAATACAGAGATGCATTTGAAGAGAGGTAGATATGGATCACATGTATATGGCTTGCCGACTATTGCATATAATGAAGGCAAGTATGGCCTCTGTGTTAGTTTAAGCATGTTATGATTAACTAGTGCAGTGTATCTAGTCTTTCAGGCTTGTGGGCGTGAATTTTAATTTATTTGATCATTGTTTAACTTCACTAGTTGATGCTTGAAAGAACTGTCGATGTGTAGCTGCTGTATAATAAATTTTGGATATAATTGACTCTCGAAGAATGGAATGTAAATGATCAATGTTATGCAATGCTTGCAAAAACATTATGTAGTCATCACCTTGTCCTTTGATATGTAATTACCAGATATTCTATGGTGAAGGAATGCTCTATGATATACAGTGTGTGTTTTTTGCCGGAAAATGATTTTTAGATCAAAATTCATATAAATTGTACAGAAACACTGGAAGTTTCTTTAAATGGTAACACCTCGTCACTAAGATATATGGAAGTTGGGATATGCCATTTGATTGTACTGCATCATGATTATGAGCAATTATTGTATTCTACCAGCTTTTTGGCTCGAAAGCGACATCACAAAGTCATGTAATGAATGCATAACTTTGGGTTTGGACATTGCTATGCACTAGCAATTGAGTAATATTCATGATTTAAAAATGCTTTTCAATTCTTACTTAGAAATACCTTTAGCGTTTTATCTTGGCTCGGCATGTTGTGGCATTTTATTGTTAGAAATGTTGCACTATAACTGCTTTGGGTAATGACATTGACAGGATATTCTTCACCGTCTAGTTCTACATAGTATTTGGTATTTCCCACACTATAATTTCCCAGTTTCATTGATGGGCTAGGTGTGTCTGATTCATCTTTCAATTTTTATTTGTATGTTTCAGTTTGGTGTAGTTATAGAAATTTATGGTCAAATGATTGGAAATAGATGCCTTACATTTACATTACAAATTCTATGATGCAGCTCAAGGGAATAGTGGGATACAATCCTACATTCCAGATGAACCAACCAACGCCGAAGTCGATCAGCAGAACCAAACCAACGGAGAAATGGATGAGGCTCATGAGGAAGACATGGAAATTGGTTATGAAGAAAGCCCGCCAACACCAACTTACGAGGGTCTTGAACGGAGGTTTGTTGACGAAATCATGAAATTAGTTAGGGAGCGAAGTGATAAAGAGGATGCAGAATTGGCTAGGCATAATGAGGTCAGTATTTAATGGAATTAATATGTAATATTTTTCATTACATTGAATAATCCATCCATACAATAAATTAAGCAACTAAGCCTTTTCTCAGTACAGAGAATAATCTTTATAAAATTTATAGTATTAGATATAAAAACATTCATGTTCCTTCAACAAACAACTTAAGCTTTTTGATTAGTTGGTTCATGACACAATATCAGAAGTGATTTAGAGTTTGATCTTTGTTACTTCCACCTTAAGCTTTTAGATTAGTTGGTTCATGACATGATTATATGATGATTTCAAACTTAATGTGTATTGTTGTGGACAGACAATGATTGAGATAAACACAGAGTTCCAGGAGAAGTTATCTTCCCTCAGAGCCCTTCAAGAAACTCGGAGAGAAGAGTTTCTTCATAAGGAATCAGAGGCAAGATTGAATAAGTATCAGCATGGTAAAAGGAACCACTACCCCTCTATGAAGGATTCTCATGGCTATTTATGTCCTTCAACAACATTCACTGCTGGAGAAGCAACTAGTAGTGGTAGGTTTCATGTTGGAGAGTCAACAGAATGTTTAAATTCAACTTCAAATGGGGTAAAAAGAAGTCAAAGAAATGAGACAAGGGTTCCATTACCCCCTGGTCGTGTTTATAATAACAGTTCTGTACATAACTAGATTAAAAATCATATAATGATTGATTGGATGCCACGGCTAACTTAATGCCTAATCCCTGCCCCGACTTCATTCACATGGTTTGAGTAACAAAAGAAGGTGCCACTTTTTTTTCTTTTATAAGCAAAAGTTTGTCCGGAAATACATATCTGGACAGTATGAAAATTATGTTTTTTCAGATGTTTACTTTTGAAGTTCTTTTGTGGAGTAGAAAAGGTTGAGCCCCTTGAAAATTAGTATTGTGGTATGTTATTTCTTTCAATTCCATTTAACTAAGAGATGTGATTTAATTGGTCATCTAGTTTATTTATACTTGCAAACATGCATAAAGACCCTCCAACTTGATATATATGGTAAAGAGAGAACTGCATTGGAAAAAGGGCATAAGCTTAATTTGACATGTACATGTTTTTTTAACATTGCTGCAAAGTGTCTACTAGAATCTTCATTGAAGAACCTCACTAACCACCTTGGTGAGGTTTTATCTCAACCACATTTTTTCATTCAAAAGGTTCAAATCAAAAACCTTGTTTAAGAAATCAAAGTTTTGTTCTACTCGAAATAATGTAATAATTTTGCTACCCACACCCCCATTTTGGCTACCCACACCCCCATTTTTCCTACCCACACCCTTCAATTTTTTTATAAAAACGAAATACTTAAAATGCCCTTGCCTATTTATAATATTTTTAACCCTATCCTCTCTTTCTATCTTCATCTTCCTCAATTTTCAACAACTTCAACATCTTTAATTATCTTCATTGCCTTTCATTTACATCAGGTTTGCATCAATCTTTTTGTTGTTCTTGTTCTTGTTCTTTTTTTTTTTTACAATATGTAGTTGTTCTTGTTTTCATGAAACTGTTTTTTTACGCAAGTCCAGAAACCTATATGAACTGAGTTCACGTATGCAAACTAACGTTGCCCAGAAAATCTATGTTAACTGAGTTCACATACGTGAACATACGTGAACTCAGTTTGCGTACGCAAACTCAGTCTGCGTAGAACCTACGTGAACTCAATTCACGCAGGTTCTATGCAAATTGAGTTTGCGTACGTGAACTCAGTTCACGTAGGTTTCTGGGCATAGTGAGTTTGTGTAAGTGAACAGATATTGCATCGCAACATATTTGATTGTGTTTTGATTTTGGTTATGATATGGTTATGCAGAAATGGTGCGCACTATATTTACTAATAGAGCAGGTCGAGTTATAATTAATGATGAGAGTATTGTTAATTATGAGGGTCGTCGTGTTACACCAACCGCTTCTGCACGGACTCAACGTCTTGAGGAGCAGCAGGAAGTGCAACGGGAGATGCGAGAACAACGGGAACAACAACGATTACAGCAGCAACAAGAGGCCCAACAGGAAGAGGAGACCCAACAGGAAGAGCAAACACAACATGAGGCCCAACCAGAGCACATAGATGAACCTTCACAGGCTGATGGATATCCTGGTGGTCCGATTGACAAGTCTGTCCTTAGGACATTTGGTGATCATGTGGCCACTCGACTTTGGGATGGAGTGGTAATTTTCTCGATAGTATTAAATTTTTAATAGTTATTGTCATAATGTGTTTTAACTTACATTTTTCCGCTTCTTTTGTTTCAGGATCGTGGGGAGCTAAGGGTATTTAGCAATGGAAAAAAATTGAAAGAAGTTGTGATTGAACATGAAGAGGTGGAACAACTGGTTAAGAGTTCAGGATTATATTCATTGCTAAAATGCAGTTACGAAATGATCGACAAAGGGATCATATCTGCTTTCGTAGAGAGGTGGCATCGAGACACCAACAGTTTTCATCTTCCAATTGGAGAAATGACGATTACTCTGGATGATGTCTCATCTCTTCTGCATATACCCATCACCGGTGCATTCTTTAGTGTCAATGTATTTAACAAAGATGAAGGTGCAAATTTATTAGTTGAACTTCTTGGAGTTACTAAAGTTTCTGCTTATGCTGAGTTTAATGTCACACGGACAACCACGGTTCGATATAGTTGGCTGCATGAAGTATACCATCAGCGTTGTCGTGACCAGCATTGGGAGATGGCTGTGAGGGCATTTCTACTATTTTTGGTTGGTTGCACGCTTTTCAGCGACAAGAGTGCCTTCGCAGTTAGCGTTGCCTACTTAGAGTGCTTCCGAGACCTCAACTCGTGTGGGGGATATGCATGGGGTGCTGGTGCTCTTGCTTACCTATATGACAATCTCTGCGAAGCTAGTATGCATGAGATCAGAACGGTTTCTGGGTATCTAACACTCTTACAGGTAAACTCAATGGTTGTTTATTGTGTTGATATGTTCTTAATTCTAAACTAATGATATTATTAATTATAAACTAATGATATGTTATTATATGTGTTCAGGCTTGGTGCTATGAGCATTTTCCGACTTTATGTGTAGATTGTTGTAGACCTTCTCCTAGATATGTTGAGGCCAACCCTAGAGCACTTCGATGGAAGCCGAAGAGGGATAAGGGTTTGGTTCTTCCATTTAGGAAAGCCCTTGATAATATTGATGTTGATCAGATATGCTGGACACCGTACGAAGAACATCGAGTGAGGCGACCGTTTAAGGATGTTTGTTTATTTAGAGGGTGGATACGGTGGGGTACGAAGATGTATGCACATCTGCCTGACAGGGTATTGCGTCAATACGGTCATGTCCAAACCATTCCTGGTTCACCATTAGAAATAGTAGGTCAGACAACCACACCAGAGGAAATGGATATATTGTTTACGCAATACGTTGTGCATGTAGTTGATGTTGGCGCGGTTGTACAAAAACCTGCAGACTGCGCAAACGATTACATGGAGTGGTTTCACAGGATTTCTCATCCATACATTATTCGTAGAGAACCAGTTTCTGTTGGTCCTTCGGTTGCAGAACCTGTTGATGATGTTCCATCAACTGTTGATATAACGGTAAATGTATTCAAATTTATGACATAACTAAATTGATTTGTCGTCTATTGTTTTAACTAAATTATTTAATGTATTTTTTAATGCAGAGTCGAACATTACAAATTGCAGAAAAGCTTCTTGGTCGTCAATTGGTATTACCTAATGGCATCGAACTCGTCAATGAGTTAATTGTGATGTTGAGGACTCAGAGGGGTGGTGGTAGAGATTGAATAAATGTAGTACCATATCGTAGGAGACATAGAGGGAATTAGGTATTATTTTGAGAATAGATTTAAATATGTTTTTAGTCCTTATAAATATGTTTCGTTTTGATTTTAGTCCCTGTAAATTTTTTTGCTTGATTTATACCCTTGCAAATTCTAACAAGTTTTAAGAAAGTCTTTTATGAATCTTTTTTAGTAAAAAATAGTGACATGGTTAATTTTGGATGAAGTAACATGTGATGACTATGTAATTGTTGTTAACTATGCAATATTTAAAATTAAAATTCATTTTATTAACTCATTTAGTTAAAAACTTAAAATTAATTAATTAATAAACCAATTAAATAATAAAAATTCAATAATCTTCATCTTCAATCTCAATTATTTTAATAAAAATTCAATAATATTCATTTTCAACTATAATTTTTTCATATTCAAATCGTACATTCTCAAGTATAAATTCAAACTCTGAAAATTCTAATATCTAATTTTTCTTACACCACTGGATTTCCATTGCTTTATTAAGTGGGATATACACTCCTTCAACGTAGCCTTCCTTGCTTCCTTAAAATTCCAGAGTTCCGGTATCGGGTATCTACCACTAGGATTGTACTCATTTAACTCCATCAGAGCTGTAGCTACTGCATCATAAAACTCATTGCCAAACCTATCCTTCAAACTTTCCAGTTTTTCATCTCTTCGTCTAAAATTTCCAGGACGATATATTAACATATATAAGATCAGCATTGTCCATGCAGTTCACATCAGAGCTAATGACAAAAGACATGACTAAACAAATACCAACAGCATACCATGCTTTGTAATTATAAGTAATGATGCATTATATTTTTTGGGGATAAATATATCCAATGGAGAGTCTTAATACAACAGTTGATGTTACAATCACAAATTTGAGTTAAAGAATCAGCCTCTAAAAAAATAAATAAATAAATAAATAAATAAATAAATAATGAGAGATTAAAATATTTAAGTTTTGAATTTATATTTGAGAATTTACGATTTGAAGATAAAGAAATTAAGATTGAATATGAACATTGTTGAGTTTTTATTAAAAAAATTGGAGTTTAAGATGAAGATTATTGAGTTTTATTATTTAATTGGTTTATTAATTAATTAATTTAGTTTTAAGTTTTTAACTAAATGATTAAATGAGTTAATAAAATGAATTTTAATTTTAAATATGAAATATTGCCTAGTCAATAACAATTACACGGTTACTACCTGCTACTTCATATAAAATTAGTCATGTCACCATTTTTTTACTAAAAAATATTCATAAAGGACTTTTTTAAAACTTAGAATTTACAATGCTATAAATTAAACAAAAAAAATTACAGAGACTAAAATCAAAACGAAACATATTTGCAATGACAAAAAACATATTTAAACCTTGGAAATATTTTGGATATGTAAACATTATTTGGATAATACTGATTTTGGATGTTTATAATATTTTGGATTTGTTAAGTATTATATTTTGAAATTATTTAAGTATTTTGAATGTTTATAACAATCATTATATTTGAATTCATAACAATATTAAATATGAATCATTCAGTTTAGATAGGTTCATATCTAGTGTGTGGAAATATCTATGACCAATCTTGCACGCGACCATTGTAAATAAATTCTCATTGTCGTGCTTCTTCAGTGCAATATTTTTTCCACAAATTACTTGCTAGTGGTATAGAAAAATTTGGCTTCAAGTAAACTTATTAAAATCAATAATTTATTAAACTATAAAAAAAGTTGATATAATCAAATTAAATCTCACAGTTAATATCTGCACATACAATAACAATCATACGATGATCTGACATAGACGTTGGTGGTGGACTTCTAAGTAGAAAAAATGTTTGCGATTGGTTAAGTGGTAATAAGACAAAAACCAAGTTAAATTTTGAAGCAATCACATGTCTCATTCCTGAAAGTGTCATTCAATTATCTATAATTGCAATTTGTTCAACATATACACTATGTATAAGTTTTTGAACAAAAATTTCTCCACCAAATATTCTCTCATAATGATACATAAACTCTTGAAGCTCTACTACACATTATTGACGAATGAATGCCCAAAAGTTCTCACCAATTCCAAGTAAACCTACAACTGCACGATATCCACAATTACTATCATCACCGACGTCAATAATGTCATCTATGAATTTTTGAATTTCAACAAGCAACCAATCGTTGAAGGGAAGGACTCTAGGTTGTTGAACCTTGCTCACTGATAAGGTTAAAACAAATGGTGCGTCAAAAAAAGGCAAAAGTAAGATATCAAAAAGAGATAAATCAACCAAGCGTGATCCATCTTGGTGGGAGTATGTGGATGCAAGTGTTCGATGCAGTAACACTATAACATCTAGTCTTTCGTAATTTACCTTTAAGTGCAATTTTGTCAGGTACATCAAGTTCATCAAACTTTTTCACTATGACATCTATTTCATGTTTCACAGATAACTCTGAAGGTTTACCCGATTCATCATCATGAAAAGTTAATTTACTCCACCAAACATGAATAACGTCTAACGGAATGGAACGTGGGATCATACTATACCTGACTATTTCACATGTACAATGTAGACCATGTGCTTTCCTAATAGTACAATGACACTCACACTTATCAATACATACATACTCCACGCGATCATACTCTGTTGCATTGTGATTTATTGCATTTTTAGACACAACATCACGCAAATAGGCGTACAATCTGTAAGTATAACGATGCACCTTTTGAATGATGCTTTGTTCAAATGATGCTATTATCTCATTGTGTTGTAATACAATCATGCTAGAAATAGTTTCTCAAGCACTGCATATATCACTCATATTGTCTTGTAATATCTTTTTCAAATGCGTCGACTCAAAGTGCATAACTCTCTTTGTTCACGCCTCAAACAAATCTTTCCTTGTAAGGAATTAATCATTTCTCGTGTACATAATCATAAAAAATAGAAGAACTACTACAAATTTCTTCAAACATAGTCAACTTCATGTAATATTGAGTCTCATCATAACTGTAAACAAGAGCCTTTCATACCTCCATTATGTGCACCTACTTCTTTTTTGGAAACATAGTCATCTTGCACTTGCACTTGGCTTTGACATTCTTGCATACATGAAACAAGCACACTAAATTGACTGTTTTTGGAAAAACATATTGAACTGTGTTCATCAAAGCAAGTTCTCTATCAGTAACAATGACTCGAACTTCACAACTTGTAATCTGTTCTTTCAACATTTGTAGTGCCCACGCGAAGTTATCAGCACGCTCAGACCGTAAATATGAAAATCTCACGCAAAATATCATTTCAGTAGAAGTAACGCTAATAATCTCAAGTAATGGCATTCGATACCTGCAAGTCTTGTATGTGTTATCCATAATCAATGCTATGTCAAAATTATTTACAAGAGTGATAACATCTGGATGGGCCCAGAATATGTCCCTCAACTCGTTTGAACCATCTACCTTCCTATATCGATACACATATTTGTCGCATTCCATCAATGTCATTAAATGTTGCATTTTTGTTCTATTACCTCTAAGTGATGAATGATATGTTTGACGTGCATTGTAAACTTGTTTGATTGTCGTTAAACTTTCAACATTATGATCTTTTAATGTCATCAATATGTTTCTTGGTTTGATCATGTTCTTCGTCATATAACAAAGAACAACTTTCTCTTCCTAAGACAATCGGCCTAAGAAACTTGATGGTGTTCCTCTCAATCTAAATGGACATTCACATTTTTTAGTCTAGGTACTCCTCATAGGTTTAAGATTTCTCCAAGGTCTATATTTGTCGCTTCTTTCACAACCAAAAATTAATTTTGTCTTTGTTCTTGGTCATGTTGTTGCAGTTTCAGATCTAAAAATGACAACGACAATTCCCTTTTCCCTTCCAACATTTCTAGCTCATGTCAATAACTAAACACGCGTATCAAACATCATGTCGGTGGTAAACATATCAATCAAACCCACCGTAATAGGTTCAACACCGTGATTCATAACGTTGTCAATTTCATATTCAACACCATCATTCATTGCATCAAAATCAGGTTACAAACCATCATACATTTTGCCAAAATCACGTTCCAAACCATCATGCATTTCGTCAAAATCAGGGTACAAACCATCATGCATTTCGTCACTATTGTCTCCACATTGGTCCATTTATCTGCATCCAAAAAGAACATATCAAAAATTCAGAAATATCTTAACCGAACCGAGATCACGAACGTTTACGTGAACTGAATTCATGAACGTCTACGTGAACTCAATTCACGCACACTTATGTAAACTCAATTCTTGTGCACCTACGTGAACTCAATTCACGTATGCTCATTTATATAACTGAGATCATGTATACGTGAACTGAATTCACGTACGGTGACGTGAATTGCGTTCACGTATGTGTACGTGAGTTGAGTTCGTGTAGGTGTTCGTGAATTCAATTCACCCTATTGCATGTGAATTCTTAAATTCCATTGAATATGCGTACATAAACTCAGTTCACGTACAATTCACAGGCTATGAAATATTTACAACTTATGTGAACTGAGTTCACGTAAAATTATCCTATTTTGAAATATTTACATTGTACATGAACTGAGTTCACGTAAAATCCCCAAATTTTGAAGAAAAAAAAGAACTCAAACAAACATATATTGTTGGGTAACTTTAACCACAATATGAAGAGAAGACTTATGAGGTGTAAATTATGAGTGAGTGATGTGAGTTTTGAATGATTATGAATTATGATGGATGAGTTATGGATGAGTTGTGATATGTGAGTTATGAGGTTATGAATGGTGATGAAAATAGATTTAAAAATATTATAAATAAACAAGGACATTTTAGATATTTTATTTTTATAAAAAATTTGAAGTGTGTGGGTAAACAATATTGTAATATGATATATAGAGACTTAAAAAGTAGTAGTTGATTTTCTTTTTAAGGGAAAAAGTATAAAATTCAAATCATGGATAAAACTTGTATAGAAAATGTTGCGGAATTAAAAATATAAATTCTAGTAAAAATAGAGTTTAGGAGATTATACTAAATGTGATTTCAATAATAAAAAAAATGTCTATTTCATTTTAACCGGTGAGGATATTAATTGACAAATGAGAAACAAATAAATCGCTTCCGCGGCATTATGTACTCTTCTCAAAAGTTTATTGAGTGTCATTTTACTCCTAATGTAAAGTCTAGTGCTTTTTTCTCAACTTTCAAAATGATATATCAGTTATAGTACAGTCTGAATAAAAAGTTGGTGGTTTTATTCTATCAATTCATGTACAGGTATCATTAGAAGAATTTTGCTGTCTGGTCAAACTTACGGAACGATATAACTAGATTTTGTCAGGATACTGCAATGCAAGATCATATGGTTTAAAACTTTCATTCAACAAAAATAGATTACAATAAAATCCTCATTAAAAAATGGTGTGGGGGCCTCATCTTAAGTCATTTGTTTCCTTTGGCTTTAGAAGAACAAGAACATTTCTACGGTCTTTAAACAAAAAGACAGTATTTTATGCAGAAAATATTCAACGGGTCGCTCACTGGAACTGTAAAAGTTACAACCAGCTCAGCTATAAATTCATCCCTAGTTCTGGTTATGTTACAAATGACGAGAATACAACAAACTGTGACTACTATCATAAATGACCATCTCGTGAACTGTATGACCTAAAACCACTACAAGTACAGTGCATATGTTCTATCATATCATACAATAACAAAATTGGGAAAACTTATGCCTCATTTCATAAGGATATTGAAGGTGAAAGATGAAGGAATTTTGGATATGCTGATTAGCTAGCAATAACACCGTTGTCCAGATTGCCAAATGAGCAGCGCCATCCGGCATTTGCTTTTCAGAACTTATTCATTCTTTGCGCTACTGAAGTGTAGTCTGAGGCAATGATAGAAAGCAACCGTTTTCATAAACAATAGTCTTACTTCTTACGGTTTCTATGTTTAACTTTAATAATTTTTCGACCAGACTTGTCACCACCACCTGAGCCCAATGAGAAACTCCCTCCTCCAGCATTAAATTCCAGACTGCCGGAAGCCTGAAATGGTGAAGGATTCTGTGGAGCAATACTCTGTTGACTAGCAAACTGGAAGGGACTGGTTCCTGAATGAGTGGATGCTCCAAATACAAAATTTGATTGAACTGGGGCAGGTTGTTGACCAAATATAGGACTCAACGGCGGAGTCGCTTGAACACTGTCCTCGGCCATGCTGTCAACCATATTCGTCTGATCATTATTAACTGGTGCTGAACCAAAAGCAAAGACAGGGTTAGGGCTTCCAAAAGCAGGCTGTGAGGAGGTGGAGGCTGCTGCTGAAGTGAATGAGAACTGAGGAGCGGATGCGCTGGTGGTTGATGGAAACATTGTAGGTGAACTGGTGGAAGCAACAGTTGCGGTTGATGCTCCAAAGGAAAACCCGGACGAAGATGAAGAACTAAATGAGGAACCGAATGGAGACTTGTTGCTGGGTTGCCAACTAGAAGTTCCAAATAAAGTAGAACTTGGACCACTATTAGAGCTACTAGAGTTGACTGCCGAAGAGGAAGCAGGTGCCCCGAGTCCAAAAGTTGTCCCGGAGTTGAAAACATTTGTGGTAGAACTTGAAGGAAACAACGAATTCCCAGAAGAAAAAGATGTATTTGTGGCAGAACTTGAAGAAGGAAACAAAGAACTCCCAGAAGAAAAAACTGTCTGACCAGTCAACCCAAACAATGGGGATGGTGCAGATGATTGAACTGACTGGGTTTGAGTAGAAGTACCAAATCCACTGGCAGGAGAAGCCTGGGAACCAAACAAAGAACCACTGCCAGAACCAAAAGAACTTTGAGACTGGCTAGTTACAGTTGTCATTGCTGAAGAGCTGAACCCAAAAATGGAACTCCCTGTGCTACCAACTGCAGCAGATGAACTACCAAATGCAGTGCTGCTAAGATTACCAATTCCTGCATCTTGCCTGCTCTTGGTTTCCAGTGGTTCTGAACCAGAAGATGATACAGATAAACCTGCTGATGTGAAAGGAGAGGATCCGAACTTGAAAAATGAAGTTGTTGAAGATGAAGTTGCCATCACTGGGGCGAAGGAAGGGGAACTGTTATTACTTAATGCAATAGAGGCAGGAGTTGTCACGCTAACTCCAGTGGAAGCAGCTGTAGTTGCTGAAAGGGATGAGCTACTGTTGCTTAAGTTATTTGATATGAGAGATGGAATCGAAGAAAATGAAGGGCCTGAAGCAAGGGACCCATTATTTTGATTTGAATTGTGGCCAAATTTGAATATACTATTTTCTGATGTCAACAGTGATGTTGATGCTGCAGATGAAACAGCTAGTTCTGATTCCCTGACAGAAAATCCAGTATTTGTATTAGTCTCAGCATTGCCATTATCAGATTCACGAGCTTTTTGCATAGAATCAGTTGCACCAACAACAGTAGTTAAGCTGCAGACGGAGCAAACATTTAGTACATTAATGATTGTAACACTTAATAATTGTTATAATATTTAAACCAAGTATCTCTGATAATTTTGATTGTAAAGCACAATAAAAATAGTAAGCGAGCAAAAATATATTATTTCAAATTCAAATCATACACATACGGTCAAATTGCATACATGTTCTTATCTATCAAGCATCTACAATATCCAAAGTTTGAGATGATAAAATACACAAGGGTGAGTCTGATAAACATATGTAGCTAAACATATGAAATGGAAATGTAAGAAAAGATATAAGTGAAACAAAAGATATGCCCCCACAATCATTCAGGGAAGTTCAACAAAGGTCAAAAGGAACAACAAATTTTCCCCCACAATTATTTCAAGAAACTAAATAATTGCAGTAAATTGGGAATATATTTTTTCACTAAATAGAAACCATCCCTGTAGCGAAAGGTATTATCACTTTACCAGACTAGATCAAAGTAAAAAAAAGGAAGAACAGACACAAACCCCCATAAAAACAGTCTAGATGTAAAGAGAAGATACACTAACCTGATTGAGCCTCCCGGCTTAGAATCAAAAGAAGCACCAAATTTCAGAGTAGATTCACTACCAACTGATGATGAAGCAGTAAATGGGACTGGTGGAACCTTGAAAACATTTTTACTGGTTTCAAAGTTCACTGGTGGAGCATCAGCAAGAGGCTCCTTTGACGGAACAACCTTCTCCAAACCAAATATAGGAGCTGATTTGGCTATCTCCTTTGATGGAGCACTAGAAGCTGTTAACTCTGCTGACGAAGTAATCTTATTCGCAAAACTAAACAAAGAAGGCTTAGCGATTGATCCATTTGGTAAAGCAGGCTTGTCAGAACCAAAAGTTGTTCTTGAAGCTGCTGTAACTGCAGCTGTTTGATTATGGTTTGAATCCGAGATAAGTGGCTTTGTATTGGGTGATACATCAAACTTCTCATAAACCTTAGGCCCTTCAGTTGTCTTAGCATGAGCTCCACCATCTATCATAAAACTTGAGGATGGCATTACTACAGATGATGTTGAGGGACTCTCCGGTGCAACAGATTCAAAACCAGATGGCACTTTATCTGCCATAGCAGTGGAGCTTCTTGTTTCTTTCTCCACGGGAGAAAAAGAAGAGACGGCTCCATAAACATGATCATCCAGGTCCATAGAATTCTTTAATAGAGAACACAAAAAGAAAGTGAGTAATCATATGGATCTGAGGTTGAGCCATATCATTATCAAATAAAATAAAAACATACAAACCATCAAATAAAGATCTAAGAAACTAAAAGTTAAAGTCAATTGCATTACTCCATATTATTTAGGAGTAAATGCAAGAAAGAAACAAATGTCCATCAGAAACAAGCCTATATGGTTAGTAATATCATTTACTCTCACTACAATATTTAAAACAACTTGCATGAAACTACAACCGAAGATTTAAAAAATAAGAAATACTCAAACAGATAATCATACAAAATCTCATACCTCATGTGCACTCATATGGAATGCCCTCTTCTTTTGTGTGGGGTATGAAACTGATTGTACCATAGAAGAATTTTCACTAGACAAGACTTGATTCCTTGGCTTTGCTGCATCTGTTGTCGTTGCAACAGGAACTAATTCATCATTAGGAGCAACAAGTTTTGCTGGACCATTATCACCCTTATTTCTATGTGATATTGACTTCAGATTCTGGGCACTTGCAGAAAAACTTCCAAATGTGCTATCCAATTTATCACTTTGTAAACTGTCTGGCAATTTTGATGCATCTGTCATTTCCATGCTTCGAAGAGCCTGTCCATGTAGCATTGAAGGTGAGAACTTCATTGATGATTTATCACTCACTACAGGTAGCCTTGATTCGGACGATTTTTCTTTGGGGGAAACTAACTTATCAAGTTGCTGCAATATTTTTGTTGCCATCTCACTGGATTTTGAGGAAAAAGGAACATTTTTTTCAGACTTGTACTTAACTTCATCTAACAGAACAGGGTTCCGCAAGGAAGATGAGGGTTGCTGAGCAGCATCAATAGCCAATCCATTCCTAGAAACGGATAGAGCACTCCCAGAAAGAGGTAAGCCGGAGCCTTTAGAATATAGAAGATTAGACTTATGACGGACTCGGCGTATAGGACCAACAGATCCTATATTATTGTCCACTGCTAAATTTCTACGCTTTATCCCCTGCAAAAATAAGGAGAAAAACACCACAAAAAAACTAGTAAGATACCTGTAATATACATATACAACTGAAAAGACAAGACTTATAACTAAAAAATATTTATACCCCTTGTGTAGATCCAGAAAGCATGTCATGATCCAAGGCAGACTGAGTTGAAGCCGAAGGCTCCCCTTGAACAGCGAGCCCACTTCCCTGTAGAATTAGAGAAATCAGATAAAAAAATTGATCCAAGAAACATTATGATCCAAAATGTCACTCACAAAGAGGCAAACCTTGAGAGTGGAGTTTGAATAAATTCTGGCATACGGTGTACGAGCCATACTATATATTGCAGATCTACCACGAGATCTTGGGGTCATAAAACCATTTTCATGAGCTGCAGTACGTCTAGTGGCCTTTGGCACAATCGACATAATAGGGGATTTATATGGAAAATTTTCACTTTTTAGAGGAGTTGAGTTTTCCCCAAGAGCAGGATATCGCGTGCCGAGCATTGATGAGGATACATTGGAATGCCTGCTCCCCATGTAAGCTTTTGCAAGCTCTGCAGGTGAAGCAACATCCTCGATAGGAACCTATGGGGATTACAAAGCAAACATGTGAGATGGCTCAGCAGAGAAATCAGTAATTTCAAATCCACAAAAGACAAACAAGTTGAGTAGGATTTCAAATGAAAGAGAAAAGAAATAGAATAAGACTTCGAGTTATGAATATTTTTTTATAGAATTGATGGTTATGATTGGTTAAAAATAAGAATAAGCACTTAGCCCTTTACAAGATTCTGAATCCTAATTACATAGGAAAATATATCAAGATAATAACAAAGAAATATGGAAACAAATGTTAAGAGATAAAATACGATACTCTAAGAAACTATTCCTATATCTGTTAAAAAAGTGGTTATGAGGTATAAAAAGATACTCCAACATAATATTGAGATATTGTGCGATGAGATGTTTTTATAGCTCTAAGCAAAAAACATATTCAAAACATAACTATTAAGGCAAGTTCACGTACACTGGAAGTAACATGTCGAGTTAACACGAGATTGTTTTCAATCCCATTTTCTACAATGGGTGTTTTGGGACATTCTTCATTTTGTCCACAAGGCAGCATTGGTTCTGAGGGAACCATTTCTGACTTCTTATCTTCTCCCCTAACAGGTGTAGTATCCACAGTCCTTGACCGCATAAGTGCTGTCAAATGATCGATCTCAGATCTGTGAAGTAGACAAAAAACACACATACAGGATCAACAACAAAAACATCCCAAGAAACTATACACATGAAAGATTTAATGAAAAAAAAGAGATAAAAAATGGTAAACCAAAACCAGACACCTCAACGACAACTTCAAAAACAAAAGTAAATGCCAAGACGCAAATCACAAAAAGCTGCTCAAAATGTAGTAATATGTGAGACAGAACTCAAATTCAAGTCAGGGAATGATATTTAAACAACTGACCAAACCAAAATTCTACTATAACACATCATTACGATATTTCATATTGTTTTATATGCATATTCGTTTTCATTATTCAATTTACAAGGTATGTTAAGCATTTTTTGAAAGAAAAAAACTATCAAATGGTCAAGAGAATGTTCAGTTCAACAACTAAATACCAAAAGCAATTATTCATCATACACAGGATACAAAACGTGCCTGGTGAAAGTCTTCTGCTTTAATAGTTTCTCAAGATCTGTTAATCCACCTTGATCCAAGTCTGAACAATTAACTTGAACATTACTTTTACTAACTGTTCCTTGTTCCTTGCCGGAAGATTCTTTTGCAACCTGTTTCTCACACAGGAAATGAAAAAACAAAGTAAGATATTAATAATAACACTGTTTCACCAATTGGAACATTACGGCTCCAATGCTGAATAATCAATCGAAATGAAAATTGATTTCAAAAGCACTGCAAATAGCTCCATTAAAGTTGGCTCTCAACAAGATTAGAATTAAAAGTTTAAATTTGGCTTTTTTATTTAAACATATAGTGCAGTATATTTAACACAATATTAACAAGCTGTAATCAAACTGATAATTACCCAACATGATTTTTTATATCGTACAATTTCATTAAATCGATATCATACAAACCCCCGCCCCGCCCCGCCCCCCCAAAAATAAAAAAGAGAATAATGGTTTCACAACATATATAGAGGGCATGCATACATACAGCTTCTTCCTGATGATTGTCCTGCCTCGTTTCCTGTTCCATATCTGTATCATAAAAAACCATATATCCATAAAGTTATGATAATAAAGAGCACATGGAATCATGTGATTTACTTTCAAAGAAGAGAAGAACAACACATGACATGAAAATGGGTGGGAAATTGTAAAACCCTAGAAAAGTTACAAACAACAAGTTACTTGCTGTAAACAAGGAAAAACATGTGATGATACAAAATAAGCATAGTATTTAGCATGTTTAACCTACAGCAAACAATAGGCCTACGTCCACATGTAAGACACAGAAAAAAATCTTGACCTTCGACCACCATTTCCCAATTTTTCATTGACATTTTGACCTACTGCCATCTTAGAAATTAGATATGCATACCAAAAATCTTCTTGCTGACAAAATTGTGAGAACAATTATCATTTTGCTTATAGTAAGCTGAAATGGAAGTGTATTAAAGGTACTATTCAATATCCTCTAGCAATTCCCGTCCAATAGTATATATAACACAGTTGAATATGAGCTGATATCAATAGCTCACTATAGCAGCTAATCAGAGCGGAGGGTGACTTGTTCAACACCCTCCGCCGCATCACATTTCAACGTAGCAGGTGTTGCAACAGCTTTTGTGGCTGAAAAAGCAGGCGTTGTCAAACTAAACACTGAGGTATTTTAGCAATTACAGCCTTAGACAAACCATGACACCTATGTCATTGATTATTATTTATGACTTTTTAAGGTACGTTAGGGATTTGAGTCCTATATAAAAGGTTATGACTTACTATAAATAATTATGTGTCGTGAATTTTGGGTAGTTTATATGTATAGTGTACATTTTATATAAACTGCATAAAATATTTCAGAAAAAGTGATTCTCCTACTATAAAGTTTTTGAGGATGGCCTTGGTCATCCCACTATAGTGTTTTTCTAGGTTGTCCTTGGGCACTCCGCTATCAAGGATTGATAACAGCAGTAGCTATAGTAAAATACATCCCTAACCGAGGAATAGCAATAGCCAATTAATATACAGCAATAGCCAATTATATACAAGAGTTAAACACTTAAAGAACAATTTGGGCACAAAAATTCAGTTAGGTTAGAAAGCATCTTGATGATGATGACGACCATGACGACAATCAAACTACCACCTTAACTTTTCTCAAAACCTTAATTAATAAATAAGTAATTAACAAATAAAATGAGCGTGCAATGAACAATTTCCTCTTCATAAACCCTGACAGTAATGACAATAACCAAAAATTATCAATCTACCTAACACGAAATACAAAATTTCAATCTACATAGGTAAAATTCAAAAACACAGTAAACAATTAAAAGAAACAAAACCTTCATATCATTTAAAAGAAAAAGATTTAAAAAAATAATAATAATTAAAACAAAAAGTGGATACCTGAAGAAGAGGGAGGAGGAGGGGGAGGGGGAGGGGGAGGAGGAAGGCGCTTGCGGAGAAGAGAGGAAAATAGAGAGTGTGCGCCATGAGTGATGAGTCTATGAGCGGGATCAACCAGCTTCGAAAGCCAACCGTTGTTGTTACTGTTAGGGTTTCTGAGGGCCGTCGGGGGACGATCGTACGGCGTCGTTTGAGACCTTCGGAAGGGGCGTTTGCGGAACTTGCCTCCGGTTCCACCTTCGTACGGATTCTCCTTCTCTTCCGTCGTCATCGTGATACCGGAGAGAAAGTTTGTTCGGAGTTTCAAGGAAGGAAAAACGAACGCAGGGCAAATTAGGGTTTTAATCGTGTAGAGAGAGATGGGAGAAGAGAGAGAAAAAACAAATAGTATAGGGTGCAGAATAATAAAAAAAAAACAAAACACTACTGGGTATAAAAAATAAAAAAGTATATTTCAAAAAAGGAAAAGAAGGCCCGTCAAGAAAAAAATAGGAATCGATGAAAAATAAATTAAAAAATAATTCCGTAAAAAAGTAAAATAAAATTGGACGGTGTTCTTTCTTTTCTATTTTTCTAAGTCATTATAATTTTGTTATTATATGCTAAAAAATGTTACGTTCTTTTAACCAAAAGATTAAGAAAATTCACATGAACCAAATATTACGTTTTATATTCGAATTTCAATATGTGACAGTTATATACAAATTTATTTAATATTTTATTTATTAAAAGAATTGAATAAATTGAAAAAACACAATCAATGATATTAAATCTATCAAAATAAGTTACATTCTCGAACTCATAGCGATCGTAAAAACTTTAATGATATGTTAACATTACAAAAAACTATTTACACTAATCATATATATATATATATATGCAATATTTATTTTATTTAATATTTATATATATGATATACATTGTAAATTTTAAAGTTTTATTTTTTCTCTACAAAAAATACTATTTTAATATATTTTTATTTTATTATTGTATAATTATTATTATTTTATAATATTAATTTTAACAAATATGACTTTTGAGCAAGTATATTTAAGATGTAAAAGTGCGATCTTTATAAAAGATACTGATGTAGACCTAAATTCAACCTCGATAATAAAAACAAGGTTTAATTGCAGTTTTAGTCCCCTATTTATACTGATTCACGAAATTGGTCCCCCTATTTTAAAAGTCGACAGTTTTGGTCCCTCCCTCTGATTTTTTAACTAAAAAATGATGACGTGATATGTTTTTAATCACATGACATATGATATGATGATGTAGAGTGATTAACACCTATGAAATTGGAATAAAACGTTGTAAAAACTTAACTTTCAACTTCAAATTTTTTTTTTGTATTTTTAATTTAATTAATGACATATGAATAATTAATGGATCTAGATAGAATTGTATGTCACGTCGTTTAAAATTTATCAAATCGTCATTTTATAGTTTAAAAATATGAGGGAAGGACTAAAACTGTCGACTTTTAAAATAGGGGACCAATTTCGTGAATCAGTATAAATAGGGGGACTAAAACTGCAATTAAGCCTAAAAACAATTGGTACAAATTTTAGTCGATTAATCGAGATGAGGTAAAAACCATCAAATAAGTTAGCTAATGTAAAATATTCCAAATATCAGATAAAATATAAGATTTAGACTCAAACTTTTAAGTTCAACTTTAAAAAAGTCTATACCTTTATTAGACTAACCGTCAAACTTAAAACTACTCACGTATCTATATAACATAAAAATAAAAATAGTATATATATTATTTTGAAAGAAAGTACATTATGAAATAAAGCACATAAAATATGAAAAACTTTTGTATTATATTTAATAGAATCTTAATAGTATTTACGGACCCAAAAAACAAAAACAAAATTAATAGTATTTGAAAAAATGTAGAATATATAAAAATTGTATAATTTTAAAATAAAAATACTACAATATTTAAAAATGTTAAATATCATCCGTAGTCCTTTAACTTAATTTCAGTTAACGATTTAGTCCTTTATCTTTTTTTTTTTCACGATTTGGTTCTTTATGTTTTTAAATAATTTCAGCGTTACTCTTTAAGTGGAGTTTCGTTAAGAAAAAGTTAAAAAAAAATTCTCCTCCATGTTTAGAAAAAATTATCCTTTATGTTTTAGAAATATTTTAGAAAAATATTCAAAATTTGTTCTATATTTGATAGTATGATTGATTCGTTAAAATTGAAGCTATAGATATTTATACTTCATATAAATCACTTTTGATCAGTGGCAATCGTTCCTAGAGATTTGATGAACATATGCAATAATCTAGATGAGAGATTTTTTAACTTTTTTTTAACGAAACTCCACTTAAAGGGTAACATTGAAATTATTTAAAAACATAAAGGACCAAATCGAGAAAAAAAAAATAAATGACCAAATCGTTAACCGATATTAAGTTAATGGACCACATGTGGTATTTAGCTTATTTAAAAATATAACATTAAAATAAAATAATTAATTGACAAGCGATTAGTGTTGAACTCGACAATTAATTGAGAAATCTACACTACACTTCATCATTTTCATCTCTCGTCTTCAAAAAAAGACTATTCTACTCTCTATTTTGATAGTTAAAATTTTAAAAAAAGTCAACAAAATTTATAAATGTGAAACATTTAAAATGAAATATTTTCAAAAACTTTAAAAATAATTTGAAAGTTTGGAAAGTATATATGCGAAATTTTTGTAAAAATTTAAAAAAAAAAATTAAAGCTACGTGAAGCTTTAGAAATGCAATTTAAAATTTAATAAAAAGTTCAAAACTTTAGACAAATATAAAACTCCAGGCAATTTTTCTAAAAATTTTGGATTATTTGAATTTTTTTTAAAATTTAATGTGATTTTTTTAGAATTTTTTTATCAATAGGATATTTAAGCAGCCACACAAAAATTTCAATTGTCAATGGTTCTTCTTCTCCACGATGTCACAACAGAAAGAATACGCATAATTTGAATTCAACGTCTCAAATGTCTGAGGTAATTTTCAATCTAATAATCGTGGAACCCATCATACCCGTGTACCTTGTGAATTGATTAGGTGTATTCGTGATTTTGGTGATTCTATATTGTGACTCTATGTTGTTTAATAAATGAAATTTAGATAAAACCCTTACTTTGATTTTTCACATGCTATTGAGATTTGGGGAAATATTTTTAGTTGGATCTGAACCTTTCAAACCAAAGCCATTGTTATTTCAAATTAAATCAATTAATTTTTTAATTTAACTTGAATGATCAAACTAGAAGTTCAATAACATTCTATTAGAATTCTATCGAAAAGTCAAAGTTTTTGTATCTCATTTAGTTCAAACACCTCCAAATTTTCCCTTGGTCGAAGAATTGAAGATACACAATTTTCAGTTGCACATGAACAGTTGCTCAGTTCATGTGTTTCAACTGATAATATTTCACTCTTTTAGAGCTATCAAAGCAACACTGAATTATCTAATAGCAATGCAAAATCTTTGCCATGGCAGCTTTTATTTTAATTGTAAATGCTAATGAGTGCCCTAGACTAGAGGCATTGTTTAACAAGTAAGTTGTTATAAAAATTTGTGTATTTATCATTTTTCTAATGCATCAAAATAACTATTGAGTTTAAAGGTAGTATACTAATAGTGTAAATCAACTTTACGCTGTCGTTTAATCTTAATCATTCAATCTGCCATATCATATTATAGAGTTTTTAAAACAATAGCAGGTATCTAATTATTTGTTATTGTGGCGAATTATTATTGGTTGTCGGTGCAAAATAATTTTACATTAATAGTACATCTCGTTTATTCTCATAACTATTTTGTATGCTGAACATTAATTTTGTGTTTAAATGGGCAAAGTTGACTGGTTTATAACTTCTAAATGTGTAGGATTCATCAAGAGTGTGAAGATATAAACCGATCATGCATAGCATAACTCTCAGCAGTTCGCGGGTTCCTTGAGTTGATTGGTTGTCTTACAATAGCACTGTGCGTATATTAACTTTTTGGTGAGTTGGGTCTTTCTTGCATGTATCCATGAAATCAGGCCATCAGCAAGGTGGAGTTGACAATACTCACACTAAGATTTTAATAACATCATTGTCGGCAATGGTGGCCGAGTCCACAACTTTCCCCATAGACCTGATCAAGACTAGGCTCCAACTCCATGGTGAGTCAATTTCCTCAAGTCGTTCAACTGGTGCATTTCGAATAGGTTTAGACATTATTCGCGAACAAGGTCCTCTTGGGCTTTATAAAGGCTTGTCTCCAGCAATTTTTAGACACCTATTTTACACACCTATTCGAATTGTTGGGTATGAGCACATGAGGAGTGTGGCCTCTGCTGACAATGGGTCGCTCTCTATAATTGGCAAGGCTTTTGTTGGTGGAATCTCTGGTAGTATGGCTCAGGTGAGAACTACATGGTCTGAAATGAAATGTGTTGAATGTTGGTGCAGAATTCTTGTCAATTTTGTCGTTTCTCATAGTAAATAAATAAGATTCGTAATTGAACTTTTTTATAGCTTTTCAATTGAAAATGTTGAACTATGTGGTAGTTTCCAATGCACAGTAACCTGAAAAAAATTTGGGGACGAATCCTTGTTTTAGCTCTGAGGTTTTTAATCAACTGCTCAACTTTATATTTTCCTTGGAAAATTACAAATTTCTATTATTTACAATTAATAGTACAGGTTATAGCAAGCCCGGCTGATCTTGTCAAGGTGAGGATGCAAGCTGATAGTCAAATGATGAGCCAGGGTCTTCAACCTCGGTATTCGGGGCCATTTGATGCTTTGAACAAAATTGTTCAAGCTGAAGGATTTCAAGGACTGTGGAAAGGTGTTTTTCCAAATATCCAAAGAGCCTTCTTAGTGAACATGGGGGAATTAGCTGTTTATGATCATGCTAAGCAATTTGTTATTAAAAGTAGGATAGCCGAGGATAATGTTTATGCTCACACATTAGCTTCCACCATGTCAGGTCTTGCAGCAACTTCTTTAAGTTGTCCAGCTGACGTCGTCAAGACTAGAATGATGAATCAGGCAGTAAAAAAGGAAGGGAATGTCTTATATAGTAGCTCCTATGATTGCTTGGTAAAGACAGTTAAAGTTGAAGGAGTAAGAGCACTCTGGAAAGGTTTCTTCCTCACATGGGCAAGGCTTGGCCCATGGCAATTTGTGTTCTGGGTTTCCTATGAAAAGTTTAGAAAATTTGCTGGGCTCTCTTCTTTCTAAGATAATATTTTGATTTATGCTGTTGAACATTTATTCAAGATAAATTCACAATTCACAGTCTTAAGACTGAGTCTACACACCCAAATTTCTTTATGTTGTTTGTACTATTATTATTTGAAACCATTTATGTGCTGTTACATTGTCTCCAAGTGCTACTACTTTTTTTTCCAACTTTCAATTTATATTGCTCTTATTTATTTAAGGATAAATTTCACTCCTTTTTTACTAAAAGATAATTAAGTCACACTGTTATCCCTTTTGTTATAGTTAATAGCCTGTTTGTTTACTACTGGAAACCTAGTTTGTAGAAAGAAGATAATTTCCTTGTGGAAAAATAACCTCAGGAAGATGTGTTATTTGTACAGTTTGTGACAATGGGCAACGACCTCAAATTACTTAAAACTTGAAAAAAAGACAGACGGTGAAATAATCGGTTTTAATTGATTGATTTAATTGACAATTATATCAATTTTTCCACATTCTTATACGTTACATACATTATGTGATATTATATGTGGATTAAATGTTTCAACTGTCTCTTTCACTTTGCAGTTGAATTAACAACTATGAGATGCTTGTGCAAGTTGATGTTGAGGATGGTGTTGTACCTGCATATACTATACTTTAATTTGCACCTGCTTTGTATACCTTGGACATAGAAGATCTTATTTGGATAATATAATTTAATAAATAATACTGTTTGACTAATGAAATCCTATAAAATATGTATGGAACTCAAATAGGTAAAACTCATCAGCAATTCATTTACATGTGGCAAAAGGGATGTTATACTCGTCCACTTATTGTGCTTAATCCAAAGCCCAAACCTGCATCAAGAATCCATGAAGAAATTAAGTTACCAGGAAAGAAGCTGGTTAGTTTGTGATATGATGATTCACGACTGCAATTATGATCAATGCCTAACCTGGATCTTTCCATCAGAGGAACCAACAAAAAGCATCATGCCATCAACATCTGACACTAATGATGTAATTTTTGTATGACCACCAGCCATTTTGATGGAAGCAACCCGGGTGAACTTATCTTTTAGCCAAACTTCAATGGTGCCAAATTTTGTACCAGCAAATATGAAGTCGCTGTTGACGGCTACACGATGGACGTCGAGTCCAGTTGAGAGTGACCCCACCACCATTTTGGAGGAAAGTGAAAATATCTTACATCAATTGAAAGAAAAGTTAGTTCTGCAAGAAACTATGCTTATCTGTAATGACAGTAACTTAGGTACAAAACAAGAATCCACATATACCTTTCCTGCGGTTGAATCAACAGAGGAACCACAAGCAAAGAGGAAATCATCATGAATTTGAAGGGAGTGTATGCTTTGTTTTCCCAACAATTTTCTTGTACCAGTGAAGAATGAATTTGATGTGTGTTTGGACAAGTCAACCTCCTGCGATCATTCAGTCCATAATTTTTAAGGAAGATGGACAATTTCTAGAGAAGCTTTTGCATGTTTTGCTAGAGTGGCATATTTTTTGAAGATGGAAAGAACATATGGACCTTAACTCTTAAGCAATGTTTATTGGTTGGTTTACTTCAGATAAAGACACTGCTAATGAAGCAAGGTAAAGGAATGCTTACCTGTATGCTGTAACCAGAGCAACCACAATACAGTTTGTCCCCAGCAACAGCAAGGCATTTCACATATTTACTGAAATTGATGTGCTTTGGAGCCCCTGACCAATTAAAAACCTGTAAATATTGAACTTTATCAATTTTATCTTATGATGGAACTAGATTTGTTTATGAGTTTTTCAGCAACATATTAGGCTTGCCTTAACTCCTGTTCCTTGAGTTACATAGCATGCTAATTCAGCATTGGCTACTAGCTCAAACACTACCTCCTTAACGTCATATACGTCTGTGCATTTAATCCCGTCAGGTTTAATTGACCAAACCTGTACATACGAAGTATTATTCAATGGTGCATATCAAGTACTATGATTAAGCTAGAGGATCAACAAAAAGATGCAGGAAATTTGGAAAGTTAACATGAAGGTAAGTTAAGATATCAAGTACTATTGTTCACTTTCTATTGCTTTCAGTTATTATAGAGTACATGACAAACAATAAGAATGTACAGCATTTTCTATGTTAATTGTTAAGCATAGCCATTTCTATTTGCTTATTCCATTAAAATTCATTAACCATTTAATATATGAAAGTACTCTTCATTCCTTGTCAATAAAATGCAGTACTTCTTTTTTGTTTTTTTTTTCTCACACGAAAGTGCAGATTGTAGCTATATAGTAGTAACTTAATCTTATCTGTTTTTCCGCAGGTTTCAAGGGATCTGATGATGAAATATGTGAATATGTCAAAGATAAGAGTCACTCATCACCTCAAATATTAGAAACATTAATAGGTATGCACAACAAAGTACTAGCCAATCAAATATTTGACCGGTTTTTTTCTGTGACATAGCATGATCAGTTACCCGGATTGTTTTGTCCATGGAAGAACTGTATAGTCTATCAACCGAAGAACAAAGAGACGTAACAGCTTTTCTGTGCTCACGAGTTTCTTGAATTACTCGTGGTATTCTCTTCCTTGCGTCCCATACCTAGGAGGAAGTCTTACTGTTAAAAGAAACAGCTAGGCACAAAAACACACACAACCACACTGTTTCCGATTGTTAGGATACTCTACCTTGATAGTTCCATCAGAATGTCCACTGAAGACCTGACCATTCAGGTAATGCAAAGAAAGGACCTCTCCATTTGAGCTCAAATCCAACTCAACTACTTCTTTACAACTCCACAACTCTGTCTATAGAATAGAGAATTAAAATAGTTAATTTTCTAAGTAGAAATATATTATATGAAACGAAGTATATCTAAATCACCACTCCACTCACCACATCAACAGAATTTAAGTTTAGTAAAGCTTTCAAGATTTCAACTGCCACTGTTGAATATTTCTTCAGCTTCCTCAAGATTCTATAGATACTTTTAGCATAAACTCTAAGTGCTTCGTGAGCGGCTGAAACATTGCACTTTATTACTTAGTGTAATTCTTTGTATAATAAACAGGTAAATAATGTCTACAACTAATATAAAATAACCTACTTGGATCACTAATGAAAGACTTCAAAGCTAGGGCAGCCAGGATCTTTTCTTCTAGGTTCTTGGATGACTGAAGGACATTTATAAATTCCTCAAAAAGGGATTTCCGAGCAGCGTCCCTAAGACCAGTATCAGGTAGAGTAGAGAGCATGTGTGTGAGCCATGTGGCAAGAACAAGGCAAGATTTTGCCATCTTTAATGAGTTACTCTTTAGACATTCTTCCAAAGCTTGAAATATTGAACCGTTTTCATGATTGCAAAGTACAAAAGCTACCCTTTTCTGCCAAGAGTTCATGGCATTTTTTTCATCCTCCTATGTCAGAAAAGTTTGTATTAGTATCCTGAGAAATCAATTATCAACCAGACCCAAAATAACAATCAAAATGCCACATATCCCCGAACCATTGTTTCCATCACATCATTTTCACAGTGTCCCAATTGCTCAGCCTTCATTAAAGCATTGTAAGGTTGAACGAATCCTGCAATCTTCAGCAACCAAGCTTCGGTATATGACTTTCCTGAGGAAGTGACATGTCCAATAAGAAATAGTAAAGCATCTAGAGCCTTCATTTGAGTATTTGAGAAGTCCTTTTGCCAAAGTGCTTCTATCAGTGTCTCTACTGCTTCTTCCCTGTAAATGCTCATCTTTCGTGGCACAACCTGAAGATTTGACAAGAACAAAATATATTGAGGCAACCAGGGAGCATAAGTTACATTTTAATAACAAATTTTTTATCTAACAAGGCTACTAACCAAAAGATCAAGCTGAAGAAGAAGACTGGCAACAGCAATTTGATGTTCCATTGGAGCCATCTGAAGATATACAAGAAATGTATGCATTGTACTGAATGCTCCTTCATCCTTGATTGTCTGTAATATCTGGTTGCTGAACGTCCTCCTGTAACATCATAAAAAAAAAAAACTAAAATTGGTTTTCGGATGAGGAATGGCTCAACAGTACACTTTGTTGCAAAGCATGTCTTCATAGTTTAGTTAAGAAACGCAAACCGCCTTATGTTAAACTGTGGGGAGTGTTCAACAAGAAAACATTCACGTACGCCGATAGCTGTTTGGTATGAAAAATTTATGCTTTTCCCATCTAATATGAGTTAATGTTAGTGAAAATAGGGTATCATCGTTGCTTTAGTTTCTTCATTTTGGTTTAAACATAAAGGTGATACTTCTGAAATGAATAATAATATGGTTTCTATCAATTTCAAACAATTAGCATTGAGGGACTGAACTCCAGTTATACATCTTCAAAATATTGAACAAGATGAAAGCAGAAACATATGAATTTATGTTTTCATTGAAGTAAATAATTGAAGGGAAAGGAAAGTTTTTCTCATTATAAGTTACCTATTCAATCGAACCAGTTCTGAGAGAAACTCCACACAGATTCCTCTCACACTATCATTTCCACCGTGAAATAATTCGAGAACAGGTGACAATTCAATCCTATTTGCAATTGAGCTCTTGCAGCTTTTTTCAGCTTGCATACAACACAATAGTATGGAAACGACAGACCTCCTTCCTTCAGTTCTGTCCAAATACTTTACTATGGCTGGAATTCCATTTGCTGAGATAACACTTGAAGCATTGACAGACCTGTTATATTCATCACCTCCCATTAAAATTTGTTCAAGAACTGCTATGGAGGCAGCTCTAGGGTCTATAGCTAACTGAAAATCATCTATATCCTCATTTTTGTTCAGGATCACTTGGATAAGAGAGGGTATAAGTTCATGTTCTGAAAGCTGAGCAAAAACTGGCCTTAGTTGGTAAATAAGAAGTGCAGCCTCAGCCAAACCATTCTTAAGTAGAGTAGCCAAGCAATCAAAATCAGAATCTACATTATTAAGTGTTTCTCCAACTCTTTCGTCTGCAAAAATTAGCTCGGAAAGAATATAAATTGATCTTCTCAGAACTTCTCTATTCAGAGAAGCTGAGAGCATTTCCACTAAACCACTTATGACAGTTGGCTTTGATAAATAAGAATGAATCTGAGGATCAGTCTTTGAATCCTTCCACAATTTCGCTATTTCCAATACAGCTTCTTCACATTCCTGCAAATTTTCTGATGTACATAGACTTGTGATGTAAGGTGTCAAGGAATTCATAATTGTTTCAACTGCAGCTTGAGATAACACACTAGTTGGAGATGCATTGACAGCAACCCGCATAAACCTGTTGTTCCTTTGTCTAATGTAATCTTCTTTGTTCTTCTGACTTGGTGAATCAGTTGTTCTTTGTATAGTGGAGAGAATTGCGTTGTCTTTTGCAGATGGAGAACATGAAGAACCCCTTGGTGTATTAGAATTTGAGAATTCTTGAGCTAGTTTAGGATTCTGTTCTTTCCATGATGTTATCAATCTCTTCAAAACATAATTGGTTTTCGGTAAGATGTTTGCAGATAAAGACTGTCGCGTGATCGGGCATGTTGTGTTTCCTGTTCCGAGCCACTCTTGAATTGCTTTTCTTTCATAGGTCTGACCTGTTTCAAGTGTGACAGGATCACAAAATATCTGACCTGTGATTGGACAAACAAAATCTTTGGGTGGTTTTGATCCAATAGTCAATTTCTCTAATTTTGGAAATGAAGTTGAACTTTGATATCCATCATCACTTTCACAATGGGAACTGCAAAACCAAAGGGCAAACAAAGTTGAACCTTAGGAAGGAAATAATATTATTTACTTGCCACAAGCCCTAATAGTAGCATAACAACTATAAAGATGATCTTAGAATATGGTACTGTTTGGATAAACAATTTAATTATGCGTTTTTTTGCATAAACGTTTATTATATAAGTGCTTATGTAGAAGCTTTCCTAAAGAATTTATGGAAATAAGCTAAAAACAGCTTATAGACATGTCATAAGTTGTTTTCTTAAGCTCTCCTAAACAGTCTCACAAGTGTTTATGCCATTAGATAAGTTCAAGTAAGTCAATCCAAATAGGCCTATAGCATAAATAAAAGAAGTGGTAATTACCTGTCATTCAACACCAAACTACTCTCATTGTCTTGATTCATACTCAGTGTTTGACTATCATTCTTCCCCTTAATATTTTCCAAGACCTACATCCCAAATAACTGTTACATAGTTGAACTTAAAAATATAGAAACTACACCTTGCAACCATAAAAAGCTATGAGTAATAATAAAGAATGGGATTATGTAGATCTTATATAACATACCATCACTTCTTCATCACCATTTAAAATATGATCAGAGCTTATGTCTGGAGATGATGGCTGAGAGTCACAAAGAGTTGAGTTCCTGAAACGACTTGACAGTAAACGCAAAAACTTCGATTCTTTTTTATGATGGATATTAGGATTTGTAGGTGAGTATTTTGGAGCAGTTCTTGGGGATCCCATAGGAGAGATACTAGGTGAATGTATTTGACTCTTCTGGTTTGATAGATATACTTTTGGTTCAACATCCTCATCCTTGACATTTGAAGGTTCAGGTGAGAAAATATTGTTTTTATCTGAATCCAAAGATGCATCATAAGCCTCAGAATCTGAATCATGTTCATTATCTTCAATTATGCTCTCCTGCATAAAGCAATTTATCATAAGGCCTATATGAATATGCTACTTTAAATCCATTTATCAAAATCTATATTATTAGCAACAGACATATAGATAGTTTTCTATCACCTTAGCTCCCCATGTGGATGATTTTTCCCCCTTAGAATGGTTGGAATTGGAAGTTAAATTCTGTCTGTTGAAAAATCAGTATCCAAAAAGTACATACAAGAATTAGAAGGTTCAAGTGAAATAACATGCATGTTGAACTTTCTTGAGCTAAGTTTTTGGCACTGAATCATATGACACATGGACAAGCATATATGGTCTCGTTGCATAGCATCCCGAAGTTCATTCAAACACAGATTCAAAAAATTCAAAATTTGAGTGCAAAACTCTTACCTGGTTTTTTCAATTAAAACATCTTTACATCTTCTTGTCATAGAAAATCCAGAACTCTTAGGCAAAATAGGACCAAATTTTACAAAATCCGGAACAGACCGGCTCAACTCATGCAAAGGAGTCATTGGAGGCTCAGCAATTGGCAACATAGGAACCACCCTTTTACTTGAGGTTGAATCAGGGTTCATACAATCATTATAATATTTTGCATATAGCCTTGTGTTTTCATCTAAAGACTCTCCATAAAGCTGCTCCAATTTTTGCAATTTATCAAGTTGATGTGGCCTCATAGAAAAAACCAAAGACTCATTGAAAAATTGTTCAAAATCAGCTGTATAAGACAAATCAGAAGAATCAGGTATAACTTCCATCATAAGCCTATGTCTCTCTTCTGAATACCACCCTACAATTGAACTCATATGTGGAAGAAACAAGGTTTTCCATAACTCAGGTGCAAAATCAATCCTAGAGAAAAAAGGATCAACAATGAACATCTCAATAGCATGAAAAACACAACTCTGAATGTTATTCCTCAACTTCCATAAGTATGATAAATTTAAATGTGCCCAAGCTGATAGATATGAGTTTGGAACTCCAGCAGTTTTTTGCTTAGGATTCAACATTGCACACACTTGCAACATCTTCTCTGCATAATCTAATCTTGCAAGCTTAGTTTCCATGTTATAAGTATTTATAGCTTCTTCAAGTGCTTCAATACCCCAATCTAGGTTTGCTAATACTGCTTGATCAGAATATTCTACCTCGGTTTCTTTGTTGCCATTTCCATCTTCAGCTGCTAACCTCTCAGCACACTGATCTTTATGTTGTGTTCTTTGTTCTTTGTTGATTAACCTATCTTGAATGAAACTATCAATAGTTGTTGTCAAGAATCTAACAATATCCTTCTGATCCATCATGAATCTGAAGTTTCCAGCCATCTATCAAAAACAATCACACACAAAAGAAAGCCCTATATAAATTTGTTCAGAAAAAGTGAAAATTAGCATACAAAAAAGCATAAACTATCATTTAGCAAACAACCTAAAATCATCTAAGTACACCATAAATTTCTAAGTCAAAACACCTAAATAACTTTCATCAACCTACGTTGATCCAGTTGGTAAGGATTCAACTCATATCCTACAAGTACCTGAGTTCAAATCCTGTTGTCAATGTGAAGACTTTATTGATGAGTAATATGTAAATATATTTGTAAATACCCTCTAAGCCCATGGGACCCAACTCACAAACTTTTCTTTTACCAAAAAAAACTTCCACCTCCAAAATCAGTAAGTATTTGCATCAACCCCTTTTGAAGCAAACATTTTTTTTCATACATCACTAAATAATCGATATTGTTGCATGCAAGTTGAGACCAACTAAACAAACATCAAATTAATTAGAATCTTCAAAACAGATATGAGGTGTTTGACCTTAGCCTCTCTTCAACCACTACAATTTTCCACTTTGATCCTTCAACATATGCAACTGATGATGACTTGACATGTGAAAATAAAGGGCACGCTACCTAGCTGCAATAGAAGAATATGATAGTAGTACAAAGAAAAATACTCAAATACTCTGAAATTATTCAACTATATGAATGAGACTAGGCTTTGATCAGTCTTTGACTTATGATCAAAGAAAGAGACATTAACTATGAAATGGACATGATGAATGAGCCAACACGTTTCTTGCAAGAAGAAAAATCAAGAGAAGGGTGTGCAAGAGAAAGAAAAAAAAAACTATGTGGTATATACAAAAACAAATTAGCAACAACAAGGTTGGAAATTGTTGTGCCGGCAAATAGACATATAATTAAGATGTAGCATATAAGAATATGTGTTAATGTGATGACAGAAGCAAAGCTAGGACTAAGGCACATATATATTATTTATTTGATTTATTAATATTATATTGTTCAAAGGTTACATGTAGTTCTATTTTATAGTTTATGGTTAAATCATTAGGAAATGATTGGGTGTATATTGCATTGACAAAAAACAAACAACCGTTGGCTTTTCGGTTTGGACTGTTACTATACATGCTTGAATTGAAGGAGTAAAAATGTGAAAGGAAATTCCCTTATTAGCCTTAGAAGAACATATCAAATCAAACCACCAACCCCAAATTTTCAATATGTTTATTTATTTATTTTGCCTAACATGCTTTCGGTGGCATTGGGGTGTGTTTAGTCATTTGTAGGTACACTTCTGAGGCATTGTTTGATTAATGATTAGTATAATAATATTGAAATAGTTTTTTATATAATCTTTTTCTAAAATATTGTTAAAATAAATTTAAATTATTGTTCATGAAAAATTTATATTCAAAGTATTTATATGTAAAATTGTTTCTCACTCTTTTTTATGTACTTATAGAATTTTCAATTGTCCAACTGAATTGGAGTTCTAGTTAAAAAAAAAAGTTGCTTATTGTTTTTTTATAGGCCCTTTGATCCCACGTTAACTTTAACAACTTTCTACTGCAATAATACAACTCTTTAAGAAATTCAAACGAGTTCTACAATTTAAAATGATGCAACTCGTGAAAGTTGTAATGCTAGTTACAAAATCAAAATGCAGATTTTTGGGGATGCTTTCCACACCTTAGCATCAATTCAAATGTGTGCATCAGGAAAGTTATTAAATTTGTAAAAAAAAAATCTACATATTTCAGAAGCGAGTGTTAATCTAGCTATCAGAATCTAGTTTTCGGTAGTGTTAAATATACTACCAGATCCTAATTTTCAGTAATATTTTTGGAGATGGAAAAATAAAATCAGAAGACAGAGAACATTCACTATTTTTAAAAACATGTTTTCGGACTAAGTTTTGTATATTGCAAATCAAAGCCCAAAAACCTCTAAAGCTTACATGGAAAATGGCCCATAAGCATGATCTAAAACAGAATTAATAAATAGTCTAAACAAAAACAAAAAGTAAATATAACACACATGCTTTTGGCTATATCTGGAGTTTGGTTAGGACATAGAATAGTTATGGTCACTCTAAAGTCTCCAATAACTTTTTATATATATAAAAATAATTTATAATATAATTATAAAAAATACTAATTAAAAATATATTTCAGATTTTTCAACATAAATTCCAATTTTATGTATTTTAAATTTCGTCAACAGATATAAAAATCAAATCAAGGATTAAGTAAACTAAAAAGAAAAAATCAAACCAAAGATCTAATAAATTAAAAAGAAAAAAAAAATCAAAATCAATT
>JBBPBP010000001.1:8277440-8291959 GCA_037974735.1 Cicer chorassanicum | reverse complement strand
TCTTTTGAAGTTCAATCTAAAATAAATCAAACCAAATAATTCAATCTATGTTGATTTAGGTATACTTTCACTTTATTTAAAATCGACCACCGTATTTAAATAAAATCATTAAACTGTATCAATGATATTATCTTAAATACGTGTTTTATTTAAGAATTTTTAATTATGCATATTATTTTTTTTTATTGTAGATTATATATTTCTATCGTTAAAGAAAAGTTTGCATAATTTGAATAGTATAAAATATTCAAATTTTGAAAAGAAAATTTTATATTTTTAAAAGAAATATCTTAACTTTATTAATGTTAATTTAATTGACCTGAATTAAATTAATATGCTATTCTTCGGTTTGGTTTTAATTTTGAACAAAAATTATAAAAACTCAACAACACTAACTATTTATTTTGTTTAGATTTGTTTCCTCTTCAAACATACGAACTAGAGCAATATATACCCGTAATAAAATAAGTTATGTCCAAAAAAAAGAGTTTAAACTCAGCAATCTACTACTGAAGTGGTATCTACTACTTTTTTTGTTTGGTAAATCACATCTACTTAAAATTTATGGACTTTTCAAGTTAAATGGACCGTGTATGATGCGTGTTTCCGTGTTCGGCACTGAAAAAGAAATATCAACCAAAGATAAATTATTTATTTATTTACCAAAATAGTTTATTACTATGTGGTTAATAATTGATATTAATATATGCACAACTTTTTAACATTAAACGTGCAGAAAAGTGATTCCAACCTACTTGTCTTTCTTTCTCAATCTTCCCTCTATTCTTCTATTTGTTTTTATTCGTCCACGAGAAAGATGAAATTTGAAGTTAATTTTATCTCGAAAACATTGATTTGTATTGTTGTTTGAGTGCATCGTTGTTTTGTGCGTTGTTTTTACATGTTTTTATGTTTAGTTGTAATATTTGTTTAATTTAGATTGAAAGATCAATTTCATATTACAAATTAGTCATTAATTTAGTCATCAACATTGTAAATCTAAAGACGTCGATAATACAACCACTTTAATTTTGTCACTTTTATAAGCATTTTTTTATACTATTAATTTATATGCTGTGAGTGTATTCATAAATTAATTCTTTTCAATTTTTAACAATGTCGAATTTATGTTGTTAGTTTAAAAAAATATTGCATTATAGACAAATTACAACTATTTATATATGATTTCAAAAATAATTATGATTAAAATCAAAACATTTTTAATGATATAAGATCACTATAAATAACCAACAATCGAAGAAAAAAAATTACATGAAAGTGTATATAAATTAAAGGAAATGCTAACTATGTAGGACTGTTAAGAATCTAAATGTGAAAATAAAATATTAAAAATAATCACTTTTGCTAATTATACACTCTTGTTTTTCTACACACAAATAAATAAGATCTTAGTTAACATATTTGATAAATTAGAATTTAGTTCACCTATTTGAGTAAAATTAGAAAAAATAGGGTGAAGTCATTGCTTTAGAATTGTAAAATTTAAATTTTGTTTCACTTAATTTTCTTTTTCTTTTTTTTTGACTAAGGCATTCGTTATCCTCACTCATAAATTAAATAGAAAATAAAATAAAGTAGTCAATCCGATTATAAAATTAGTTAAAAATAAAAAAATAATAAAATGGAGAATTGAATTAGGATTTAATTTAACGGTCTGTTGTTTGTAAGCATAATAATAGAAGAATTTGAAAATGGTGTCTGAAAAGAATGAAACAAAAAGGCACTTCCATAACCATTCCTACCAGATCTATTCAACAACACTTCATCATCTTCTCACATTCACACTCACACCTTACAACTGACACCACCACGTTATCCTTATGAATAAGGACGGTTATTATTATTATTATTATTAATATTATTATCCTTTCTTTCCTTCAAAGTAGTTGAATCACTTTCAATTCAATTGCTGATCCATTCAATGGAGTTCACTGAATCTTACAAGCAAACGGGTCCTTCTTCTTTCTCCCCCAATTCTCGCTTCTTAGCCGTCGCCGTCGATTACCGCCTCGTCATTCGTGACACCCTCTCTTTTAAGGTCCTTCTTTTTTTATTTTATTCATTTACTACTACTTTATCAATTTTCATTTTTCCTTTGCAAAAATGCGCTTTCTGTCTTTAAAGGATCTGAATTTTTGTTTTCTTTTAGTGTTTTTGCTTTAATTATTTATTGTCTTTTTTCACTAGGTCATTTCAGAATGTTGGTGTTGGTGGGAATTATTTAAAGAAGCAAAGTTTGATGGTTCTTAGATTATTAGATTTGCAACAAAATTAAACGGTTTCTTAGCCCATTTCTATGTATATGTAATGAGATTTAAATTTTGACTGACAATTCAACCAGATACTTGCTAAGTTAAGTGGCTGTTTTAAAAGTTGAACTCTGTGTTTTGAGACTTTCAGTTCTTGTAAGATGTTAAGCTGTATAATGTTGTAAACAGAAAATTTAAGTGCAGAGAGTCTCACACCAGATATAAGGTTGGTTTGGTGGCTGAAGTGAGGGAGTGAAGTGATAAGGATGTCGTATCTTTGATCCCCACCCTCAACAAAATACTAACATTGGTCGTTGCAAAAAAGAAAGTGCAGAGAGTCTCAGAAAATTTAAGCTTAGGAATGGAGACTATAAACCCATGGAAAATATATGGATTGGAGGCAATACTTCCAGAGGTTGTGCAACACTTCATTGTGATGATTTGTGTTCCTCAAATCCGAAATCCAACATGGAATTAATGTACAGCAGTGCTGAATACTGGGCAAAGCTTTGTGATATAAAAAGCCAGTAAAATTAAAAAGTGACGGTTGAAATTTAAATGCCAACTTATAACATATAGTATGTCATTTTCCCTTTCAGTTTATGTGTAATAAAATTTTCAGAGTTCTAAAACTGTGAACCGCTCAGTTAGTTATAAATCACTTCGATTGTTACTTCTTACTCTAATTCTTCAATGTTTCTCTTTTGATCTCTATGTTCCAACATATAATTGTATTTGTGGGTGTCTATGGCGCTTTTTCACGACCTAATCACTTCCCAATAAAGATTACAGGAATGTATTTGGAAATTGGAATTATAGTCTCTAGGTTTTAATCTGCTTTATGTGAATTATATATACTTTGGTATTGTGCACATATTCTAACGTAGTGATTCCAAATATCTGCTTCTAGTTTGTGGTTTTGAATCTTTCTTTCTGGCTTATGTAGGTTGTTCAATTGTTTTCATGCTTGGACAAGATTAGCTATATTGAATGGGCCCTTGATTCTGAGTACATTCTTTGTGGTCTCTACAAAAAGCCGATGATACAGGCATGGTCACTGACCCAGCCAGAGTGGACGTGCAAGATAGACGAAGGTCCTGCCGGTATTGCATATGCTAGGTGGAGCCCGGATAGCCGTCACATACTCACCACATCAGATTTTCAGTTGCGTTTAACAGTTTGGTCGTTGGTAAACACAGCTTGTGTGCATGTGCAGTTGCCAAAGCATGCTTCCAAGGGGGTTTCCTTCACAAAAGATGGAAAATTTGCTGCGATTTGCACAAGGCGTGATTGCAAGGACTATATAAATCTGTTATCTTGTCACACATGGGAAATAATGGGCATTTTTGCTGTTGACACTCTAGACTTGGCTGATATCGAATGGTCACCTGACGATAGTGCTATAGTGATATGGGATTCACCTCTTGATTACAAGGTAACAACCGTCTTTCAATTTTTCTTTCCTAGCCCTCTTAACATGTGAGATTTAGTAAAAAAAATGTGATTCAAAATATTCCACCGAAATAAACTTATTGTTAGCAAGTTGTGCTATATTTATATTTCCTAAAAACTCGGTCATTTTTGTTTGATACTTAGGTTCTAATCTATTCTCCAGACGGAAGGTGTCTTTTCAAGTATCAAGCATATGAAAGCGGATTAGGAGTTAAAAGTGTGTCGTGGTCTCCTTGTGGTCAGTTTCTGGCAGTGGGTAGTTATGACCAGATGCTGCGGGTCCTAAATCATTTAACTTGGAAGACATTTGCAGAGTTTATGCACCCATATACAGTCCGTGGCCCTTGTTATGCTGCTGTTTTCAAAGTATTCCTTTCTGACACTTTTATTGTTGATGGTGTTGCAGTTTATGAAAACTTTATTTACCATGTCCCTGAAATTGCAGGAAGTAGATGAACCTCTGCAACTTGATATGTCTGAACTATGTTTGAGCGACGATTTTTCTCAAGGAAATGATGGTAAGTAAGCATAATTGCTGTTGGAACCAACACTTCTTTTGGCAATTACACTGCTTCTTAGCCGTCCCCGTGTGGTAGGAAAAAGTTTCACATGTATTGTTGGTTTATAATTTTCCAGAACAAGTCTATGTTTATCAGTTTATCTGACTTAAGATTTTGGATAGTTAATCTATGAAATTCATATTACTTTGTTTTGTTTTCTTATTTTTCTTTCTCTAACCAGACTCTCCAGAACGACCCTTTAGAGTCAGGTATGAGGTTACAGAAGTTCCAATCAATTTACCATTCCAGAAGCCTCCTGCTGAGAAACCTAACCCCAAACAAGGAATTGGTAAGCTGTGCTTCCTTTAATTTTTGAATCCTTCAAATCATGTCTTTCCTTGTCACATAATGTAATGACAACATGAAAGCAAAGACCAGGGTTCTTAATTCCATTATTTGCACGGTAAATAGGAAGAAATTGTATTATTTGATGCGGATATTGTTTTCTGGTCTATTTGATTTTTGGGTTGCGTAAATATTATAGCACAAAATAGAACCATGACAAAATGGACAAATATAGTAGCATGAAGTAGTCATTCCTTTCCTTAGGACCATAGCAGATCTGGATGCAAATGACTTAATAGTAATATGAATATGTTACCTTTCATGTTTTAGTGGATACCTTATAATCTCCAATGGTATTGTTAATATAACATCTGGTTCTTTCTTCCCTCTTTTCCACCTTGAGGACCTAACATGGTCTCAACTCTAAAGGCAGTGCCATCTATTATGATATGTAATTCACTGCAGGGTTCTAATTTTGACATTTTCCCTGGGCTTTTAAACATCAGAATCTCTATCCGTACGTTCTTTCTATGCTGCAATTGCAAGTTATTATTTTCTTTGGATTGACTCTTCAGTTAGTCATATTCTTTATTGATGATACCTTGGTTTATGCAATATCGCTTCGATGAATTGTCATTATAAGTCATCTAGTTGCCTTTGGATCTTAGCACCAACACTTCTAATTGAATGCATATTCGGTGTCTGATACTGACACGTGATTACGTTCAATTAATTAATTTTCTCAAATCATTACAGGTGTCAGTGTCAGTACTTCATAGATATAACTTGCTCATTGCCTTCTGTTGCTAGCTTTGCATGACGACTCTTTTGGACCAATTGACCACACAAATTTTTCTTGCAGGCATGTTGTCATGGAGCAATGATAGCCAATACATATGTACTCGCAACGATAGTATGCCTACAGTACTTTGGGTATGGAATCTTCGACATCTTGAGCTTGCTGCAATCTTAGTGCAGAAGGACCCTATCAGAGTGGCAGCTTGGGACCCGACATGCACCCGCCTTGTTTTTTGCACGGGAAGCACACACTTATACATGTGGACCCCGTCTGGTGCCTTTTGTGTTCACGTTCCTCTACCAAAATTTTCAATAACAGACCTTAAATGGAATTCTGATGGCAGTTGTCTACTCCTTAAGGATAAGGAGTCATTCTGCTGTGCGGCTGTACCTTTATTGCCAGAATCTAGTGAATACAGCTCAGATGAATGATGCTTCTTACAAGGGAGTAAAACAAAATTACTATGGTAAATATGAACATCTATGTTTATCTTTGTGCATCTGGTAGATATAAGTGTATCTAAGGTTTAAGGGTATGCTGATCAATGCATTTTTCAAGAGGGGCAATTGAGCTGTGCTTTGTAGTGAGAGTTTCTCTCAGTGAAACCGTTTGTAATATCTTTCAGCCCTTGTTGTAGGAGCATGGATTTAACACCATTCTCTTTTCTTGCTTCATTTTTATTAAAAAAAAAGTGCAATGCTGTTGATTGTATTGTCATTTATTCTAAAGCCTTAGGCTTTGTTTGGGAGTTGAGAGGGGTAGGGAGTGGATGACTTATGGGAGAAATGGAAAGACAAAGGAATCTCTCACATTTTTATAGTGTTTTCGAAGAAAATGAGATGAAAATATCTCTGAGTAATTTTTTTTAATTGAGAGTATTATAAAGTGAAGTAATTAATTTGAAAATTTATTCAAAGCGATCCTTCAATGCATTTTTAAGTTCATATTGGAGGGGTTTAGTCCAATGAAGAAATAATAAATCTCATGGAGACTACTTACCTTTCTCATTCCCTTTACTTCTTCATTTATCCTCAAAACTCTCTCCTACCTTTTCCTCCAAATACTATGATTAATACTATGCTTTAATTAGCATGATGCTCAAAGACAAACCATGATTAATACTATGTTTTACTTAGCATGATGCTCAAAGACAAACAAAGTGATATTTTTTTTAAGAAATTACGTGCATAGTAGTTCTCATTTTAATCTATGGAATTCTCTTTTGAAGTTCATTGAATATGCAACTTTAATTAAATGTTATGGACTAATCATTCTTTTAATCAAACAAAATCTTTTTCTGTTTTTTTATATTTAAATCGGACATCTTCTGCACACAATTGTATAGATTAATTTCTCAAGTCGAGTAGAATCACAATAAACAAAAAAACTTTCTTTAAGAGTTTGTTTGGTTCAAGGAATAGAAAGAGAGATATTTTAATAGAGAGGAGAAAAACGACCGGAGAGAAAAAGTAGAGATATATTTTGTTCTAAAGAGAGGAGATGAGGGTCAAAGAGTGATTTTAAATAATTTTTAAAGTGTATTGACTCTCCCCCTTTTCCCTAAGAAAGGATCCTCTCATGTTATTTCTCTCATGCTCTTAGATATTTTAAATCTACGCCTTAGTTAAACTTTTTCCATTTTTCTCAAATTATAAAAACAATATTTGTTTTTCAATGGTCAAGATCTCCACATTATGCTTTTTTGGAGTGATTTTATTATTTTTTCTTCTTAAAAACTGAACCAAACATGTTTTATTTAAATTATTCCCCCTTCTCTCCATCTATCTCAAACCAAATAGACTTTCGGAGTTTTAATTGTTAGGGATGTTTATATCCAAACCGATCCAAAAAAATCAAAAACCACACAAAACCGAATACTATTTGATGTGTTTGAATATTATTTTATGAAAACCGCACAGATCGAATCAAATTCAAATTCAATTTTCAAAACCGATCTAAAATGCATATATATCAATTTTAACATAGTAATGTTATTGAAACACATAATTTGACACAAAATGGAACACAAATACAATACTGTATAAAATATAATGGAGTCATTTTATAATTGTCAAAATATTGTATTTTAGTCTCATTTTGTATCAAATTTTGTATTTCAATAACATTATTCATTTGAATAGTTGTTTATTTTTTTATTAGCATTAGATATTGCATTAATTTATTATTTGTTAGTATTATTTTTATTAATAATTTTGTTTAATTTAATTTTTTTTACTATTATTTATATTTCAAACATAATCCATCAATATTATTTCGTAATGTTAATTTTTAATATATTAAATATTATATTTTGTTTTAAATTTATTATTTTAACGTTACTTTATAATAATAATATTCAATAAAGGTTTTATAATTATAAGATTCAATTCAAATCACATTAATTCATATCACATTAATTTTTTATATAAAATGTCATCTAAGACGTGAGTATTTTAATTTTTAAGTGAAATGAATTTTTGACTTTATAATAGATTTACATTTAGAGTCTCCCTGTACATTTTTATTTATGTAGTCGCAGAGAGAGATTTAGCTCCCAAAACTAAAGGAATCAAAAGGGGAAAATGGATCTCTCCGCTTCTTCTCTCTCTAAAACCCATCCTCCATTTTCTCTTTCCTCTCCTTCTTCCTTTTCCGATCAACTTACTTTCCATCCAAACTATGTACAACTGCTGCGATTCCGCCGTTCTCACCGCGGACTCTTTCTCCGGAACCTACCGTCCTTTTCCCGCCAAAATAATCTCACACCTGCTCGGCTTTCGAATCAAACTTTTGACAATGACGGTTTTGTCCTCGAAGACGTTCCTCACCTTACCAATTTCCTACCCGATTTGCCGGTACTTTTCCCTCGCTGTATCTAATTATAAACCCCTTATTAATACTATTAATAACTGGGTGCTCATTAAATTTTTTCGAATACTATCAATTTATCACTTTTTTTAAGAACATTAACACATAATATATAGACACATTAAATTCATAGTGATCGGTGCTTATAAAAAGTTATAGAGGTAGTAATAATCATAGTGATTATCTGAACTAGTTGCTAGGCTTCGTATAATATCAAACTAGTATAGTATAAACAATGCATTTTGATAATGCTGCTTTAATCCCTCTTTTTCAGTCGTATCCAAGCCCATTGCAAAAGAGCCAAGCTTATTCAATCGTCAAGTAAATCTACTTCTTAGCAATTTGTTTGCGATTTTGCACTATAACCTTGAAGTTTATATTAGTGGGTTTCTTCCGGTTCCCAAACTTTTTGTTTTATGCTATTAAGTTTTGTGAACACTTTTATTTAAATTGTTTTATACTTGCAGGAATACTTTTGTGAATCCAGAAGATGTTGTTGCACAAACTGTGAGTGACCCAATATTGTCCTTTGTTTGTGAATTATTTTCTTTTCTGAATGATTTATGTCTCTCTTTTATCTTACATATATATATATATATATATATATATATATATATATATATATATATATATATATATATATATATTTCTTACAATGTTTCATGTCCAGATTGTTGTTCAGAAAGATAGTCGTAGAGGTGTTCATTTTCACCGTGCTGGGCCTCGAGAAAAGGTATAATACACGGATTTTTTTTTTGTCCATTTGTAATCTTTAGAAGCTGATAACACCTTCTAATATTAGGTTTACTTCAAGCCAGAAGAGGTACGTGCCTGCATAGTGACTTGTGGAGGATTATGCCCAGGAATTAATACAGTGATTAGGGAAATTGTGTGTGGCTTAAACAACATGTATGGTGTTAAAGATATACTTGGGATTGAGGTGAGTTTTGTGAAATTACAAATTTCCTGCTATCTGTTAAAATATAATACTCCTTCCTTACTTTTGTTAATTGAAGAATTATTGCATACTATTTGTTTAAATTATTAAAAGTTTTTTGATAAAATTTGAAAGAAAAATAATATAAATTTGACTTATTTGTTGAATAGTTATATGTCATTTCTGGTTTTTAATCTTTTTAACGTGAACTGGAAAATTTATAAAGAAACGAGGATAGGAAATCCTCCTAAGCAAAAGAACCAGGAAAATGGGAAGGAATGCATGAAAACCGAATTCACAACAATGATAGTAGTATAGAAGGGAAGCCACAAAACATTGTTAACTAGTTTTAGAATTTGGGTTAGGCTTAACTCAACCATAAAAACTAACTTAAGGGGTGAGTATTGCCCGAGAGTTAAGTTCTAAGGACTACTTTGGCTATATCTCGGTTCTATGTGATCTCAACCACCCCTTCACGCCCAAGATTGGTCATCTAGAGTGTGGCTAGAATTGACACTGGTACCATTTTATAATTTTGGTTGAGCCTTAATCAATACCAAAAGCTAGCTTAAGGGTTGAGAATTGTCCAAGCCTTGTAAGGACTACTTTAGTCATATCTCTAATCAATGTGGGATCTCAACAACTAGTATAACATGATTTTTGCTAAAAAAAACTTTAGAAACCTATAGGTTATTTAATTGATAAAAAATACATATCTTTGTGAAAGGAGTGTTTATGATGGATACATTGAGAAGAAAAGGCTATGTTTGATATAAAGCATAAACATATTATAGCTTGATAACACTCATTAATTTGACTCAACTCATATCCGAATAACTGAAAGACTCTCTTGGCATATTTAGGGTTTTGAACATTTTTACCAATCTGTGAGTGCTGTTTCTCAATTTCTTTTACGATTATTTCTTGAATTCTTATTGTTCACCATGTTGCTCCTAAAACTCATTCAGGAAGGATATAAAGGGTTTTATTCAAAAAATACCCTGAGATTGACACCTAAATTGGTTAGTGATATCCATAAACTTGGGGGAACCTTTCTTCGTACGTCTCGCGGAGGACATGATACCCATAAGATAGTAGATAACATTGAGGACCGAGGAATAAATCAGGTGGTTAATTGTTATTTTTAAAATTCTGTAGCTTTAGGTGCTTTATAGATTATGGACATAAACCAAGGGGAAAATTGACTTGTGCGTGATAGGTATATATTATTGGAGGTGATGGTACCCAAAAAGGAGCTGCACTCATTTATGAGGTATCAATTCCTCATGTGAAATTTATTGTCTTCAACAAGTCTATTATGTAGTTTTGTTATGGAATAATGTAATTTAAGCATCGTCAAATGAAGGAAGTTGAAAAACGTTGTCTTCAAGTGGCTGTGGCTGGGGTTCCAAAGACAATTGATAATGATATTGCTGTAAGTTTCTTAGCCATAATCTGTTCTAAACTGGTGCACACAGATAAATTTTAAATCACTAATGACATATTCTTCCTTTTATAATTATTATTATTTTTTTTTCTATGGCATCATTTTTCTGTGGGGGAAAACAAATGTTCATGTCGAACAAATTTTGCTGTATTTTTAGAGTATGAATTGTTAATGTGTGTGATGATTTTGGTATTGTTTTGGCAAGCTAAAATTTATCTTTTCATTCTCTTAGAACAATGTAAATATTTTGGGAAGATATCAATTTGAACTTCTTACTTTTGGCTGCAAACGATGGTGGTAAGAGTTGCTTTGCATTTTATGCTCATAGGTATTGTCCAGAGTCTTTGAAATCATCTAATTGATCAAATATTTCACAACTCATAACCCAAAATTCAGGGCAATGAATAGCATATAAGATTGCATCCAACCTAGCAAACCTTTGGAACATGTAACAAAAAGGAAGGCATAAAATATTCTTTAGAAATACATATCCAAGTTTTTCCTACAACTAAGACATTCTAAATATTGCAAACAGACCAGGGTTGAAATTCTTCAAGTTTTCGCCACTTTAAACCACAGGGGTTCACAAAACCCAACACTGACCTGATTGTAACGTCGTCAATTCACAAAATTAGCTTTTGTGGATCCCACGTGTAAATAACCGAGCAACTATACAAAACCAATAGTGAAATTAAAATCTAATAAACATGTCAACCAGGACAAGTGGGGTAACCAAAAGAATTCTTCATTCTCCCAAAGACAGATTGGAGCTGGACGCTTTCCCCTTCCCCTTATCAAGGAAAAACAGAAATTTAGACTGTTATACAAGACTAAGGATAGCCAATATTTAATGCACTGGAAATAGGACAAAAAGGTTGACAAATGTTTCAAATAAAAGTAATGTATGTAACTTCCACTAAAACTGTGTTAGCGTGTTTTCATTTTGTTTTTTATTTTCGAAGATTTAAACAAGAAATAGAGAAAATACCATAATGTTATTTTCACTATATATCTATTTTCAAAGATTTGAAAACAAGAAATAAGGTAAAAACAAATTGGTATTTTTTAATTGATAGTTAAAATAGGAAACTTTTTTTCAAGCTAAACATGTCTATTATTGTTTTTACAAAACTTATGAGAGCCTCTTCAATCAAATGGCCAAAACTTCAATCGTTATTGTCCTACTCTTCTAGACCTAGTTAGCTAAAAATATCAGCAAATTAGCAAGAGATTGTCATAGATATAGATATTTATTAACACTTGAATTAATACTTATTTTGGTCTTCCAAAATACCAGTAAAAAAGATTTTTCTCCAAATACTCCTAAATGTCAGACGTCTATTTCAATAATTGATATGATGTAAAAAATGACGTTGAAGAGTTGTGTTGATATTAAATTTTGATGTCAAAGAACCATTTTGGTGTATTTATTGTTTATTATTAGTTTGCAGTGTGTGTGTGATAGACATGTATCTTAACATTTTTTGTCAAATATTATGTCTGTGTATAGCATAGTATTAATATAGATAAATTTATAAATATAAATAAAACATGGACATGTTAAGAACATTTTGTGATATTTTGCATGTTTGCCTCTAGGTGATAGACAAATCTTTTGGATTTGATACCGCGGTGGAAGAAGCCCAGAGAGCCATTAACGCTGCACATGTGGAGGTTAATAGTGTTGAAAATGGAATCGGAATTGTTAAGCTAATGGGCAGATACAGTGGTAAACAATGCTAAACAAATTATTCATTTTGTGCTTTTCCATTTTTTCACTATCTATTTTTTCCCAATAATATTTTCATTGAAATGACATAGAATGGGAGTCTTATATAATAAATGAAATATTGATATTAGATCTTTAAGCATCCTATTTCTCATTTCAGAAAAATACTTTACAAGCTTCCATCTGCAGGTTTCATTGCTATGTATGCAACTTTGGCAAGTCGAGATGTGGTAAGGGTTCAACGGATCACATAATTTATTAGGTTTTTTCATATTCATGGATGTTTGGTGAACTGATTCTTTTGGTAGTCTGAAATTTGTAGTTCATCTTATATTTTTTTCTGGTCATATCATGAATAAATCTGATGGATCATAAGCTTTATGACTAACAGAGAGATATTTGGGAAAATTGTGCTCAACGGGGGTACAGGTCTTTGTATTTATATTTAGTAAATTAGGCTGACAGTACATACATTGTTGTGCAGTATAGTGGGAAGGACATAAATATCCTCTCTACATTAATAAATTCATAATACACTTAGCACTCAAACTTCCTTTCAACTTGGATCTTAGATGTTAATCATGTCTAACTTGTTACCAAGGTAATCAACCTTTGTCCCACAGTCCCACTAATTTGCAAAAAAAATAAAAATTACTTTGCACGACACAGTTGAAATCTCACATGACTAGAGATACGACCAAAGTTCTTAAAAGACTTGGGCATTCCTCACCTATTAAGATAGCTAGCTTTTTGGTTGAGTTAGACTCTAATTCCAAATTCTTAGATAGAACCAGAGCCTATCTTAGATACATTATTAGGTCAATACCTCTGCTATTCCACATGCATTTGTTCACACCCTAGATCTCTGTTATTGCGCAATCCTCATATCTTGAGCTAACTTTTGGGGTCGAGTTTGACACCCTTTGTACGTCTTTTATTGATTTTTCTCAAGAGAGAAAAGGAATGCCTACTAATAGCAGGGGTTGTACACAGGATTGCTGCTTGATTCCAGAGTCTCCCTTTTATTTGGAAGGAAGAGGTGGACTTTTTGAGTTTATTGATCAGAGGTTAAAAGAAAATGGACATTTAGTTATTGTGGTAGCAGAAGGAGCAGGTCAGGAATATGTTGCTGCAGAAGTGCATACATTAGAAGAGAAGGATGCATCAGGGAACAAGCTACTTCTTGATGTTGGTCCGTGGTTATCTAATAAGATCAAGGTATGATGTATTATCTTTCCATCTCATGGACAACTTTTAATTCGGGCAATTCTTTTTAGAACCAGCTTTATGCCAATATCAGTCGACTTACTGATAGATCAGTTCTATAATGTTAAATATTGATTAGAGGCTTTTGTAATTTTCTTGCTAAATACATTTTCTTGTCTTTTTTTTCTTACTAATTTTTACTCATAAAACTTGTGTGAGATTGCTTTGAGATGGGAGATTTATTGATGTGGACTAACAACTATCTCAACCCCTATTCTTTCTCATTAGTCTTGTTCAGTTTTCTGATTTGTTCTTCCTCATCAAAATGAAATGACAGTCAATAACTGTACTCTTAAATAGAGGAACAATGAATGTGTATGATAGGAGTATAGACTTCGGAGCTGACCTTGACTGAGCGCTATTTGGTAAAACAAATGCAACAATCTTCTCGTTTTGATGAGCATTTCTTTTCATTTCTCTAGAAGTTGTAAGCATGTTTTTTGTCATCCTTTAAGTTGTTAATTTTTTTTTCTTAATATACATCCTACTTGTTACAGGATCATTTCACGAAGATTCGAAAGATTGCCGTAAATATGAAATATATAGGTGTGTTCATGAATGTCTTGAGTACTTTCGTATTTATTTCAATTGTGCTAGGTTACCTGAAGGAATGTTGCTTTTCACTAACAATAGCTTTATCTTTATAAAAGAGTTCTCATGAAAATGTATGATCCAGTTAAAAATCTTATTATAGTTAATTTATCATATGGAAAGGAAATATACTATAACTTGTTTCTAATTAATTAGAGGGAGAAAAGGTGTATAAAGTTATGTTCTGAGAAGACAGATGGTTTCCTTGAGGAGCTTTGTGCTTGAAACAAGACAATCTCTCAGTGTCTCACATAGAGGTCCTCAATGAAACGGAGGTGGTCGGTGACATCGGGGGAGGGGGAGAGGGGGGGGGGG
>JBBPBP010000001.1:8248892-8272503 GCA_037974735.1 Cicer chorassanicum | reverse complement strand
ATTTGAAGTTAAGGAAACAAAAATTGTAATAAACATATACTTTCTCATTAAAATAGTTTTTGTTGATTATGCTTTTCTAATTTTGAATTATAATTATTTTATATATTTATTACATTATCATTTTTATATTAAATTAATATAACCTAATAATAAAAAAATAATTTAGTACTAATACAAATGAATGTAAAAAGAGAAAGTCAACGACCGACAAAAACAATTTAACTTTTCATAAATAAAAACAACTTAAGAACAAAAAACATTAACCTTCGATGGAAAGGTCCTGAAAAAGAAATACATTATTAGAAATATATTATATCATCATTATTATTATTATTATTAAAATAAAATAAAACAAAATAATAAATAAATATGACGCGCTTTTTTTGTTTGGCATTATAAATACGACTCGGTGGGTACCTCAGAATTGTGATTGTTATTGGAACTAGAATTGGAAATTAGGGGTTTCTCTTTGCTTTGAGAGAGAGAGAGTAAACATAAGCTCGAACGATATTGAGCTTCTTGATTTCGAACGATATTGCTCGTCTGAATTTGATCACTATTGCCGACATATCTCTTTTTCTCATCTCTTCATCTTCAATTTTTCTAACTTCCAATTCAATTTATTTATAATTGGTTTCCAATCGAATTTCAATGGCATTTCTTTATTGATATTCAATCAAGAATTTCAATCTTCATAAATCTTGATTACTACAACCCCTCAAATCGGAGTCGCCAACGTTGATTAGGGTTTCATGTTTCTGCTGCCCGTGCTTGCTTCGAATTCGAAGCACTGATTTAAGGTTTCATATTTCTGCTGGCCGTGGTTGCTTCGAATACGATTTCTATCGGAAAATAATCATAAGCTTCTTGATTGGATCTTCTATGAATCTGCAGTCCTCTCAAGTTTACCTATGTCCCTCGGCTGTATTTGTTTTCAAAATCTATCCCTTCTCATTTTTTGATTCTTGATCTTTTAGATTTTTTTCTTATTGATTCGCTTAAGATTTGTCTTTTCGTGAAGAAAAACATGCTGTCTCCAGACACATGAATATTTTGGGTAATTTTTTGTTTGCGACATTAATATTTTAATCCTGATTATCCAATAACGTGCAAAATCTGCTAATCTTGATTATTAGAAGGGTAATTTGGACTGTAAAGAATTGAAAGTTGCAAGTTGCTATATGAATTTTAAAGATAAGGTTGGGATTTTATGTTCAAATGGCCCTATTGTGTGGTTTGTAATATGAATTTTTATTCATATGAAACAGTATGGTTGGAAGTTGCTATACAAATTATTAACATAAAGTTGGGATGCTATATTCAGATGACCCTATTGTGGCTTGTAATATGAATTCTTTATTCATATGAAAAGTATGTTTAGAAGTTGCTATATGAATTATTAAAATAAAATTGCGATACTATGTTCAGATGATCCTATTGTGGCTTGTAATATGAATTCTTTATTCATATGAAACAATATGTTTGAAAGTTGCTATATGAATTATTAAAATAAGGTTGCGACGCTATGTTCAGATGACTCTATTGTGGCTTGTAATATGAATTCTTTATTCATATGAAACATTACGGTATACATCAAAAAAATCTCTATTCATAAGAAAAATCGGTATGAATGTTTATTCATAACTTGTAACTTGAAAGACAAGTAGAGATGACCCTCGATGCAATGACTATATGATGCCTATTCTAAAATGGTAAATTGGGATGATGATAGTGGACTTTGGTGACCTTAGATGCAAAATTGAATATTTGGCCCTTGATGAAATTGAATGCTTGCCCTTGATGACTTTGTATGGGAAATCTGACATTTGAGTCTTGATTACTTTTCAGTGTCAGAATTTGATAAATAAACTATCCTTGGAGTGATGCTTGTTTGAATGGTTAAGCAAGTGATTTTGAAAATAAATTGTCCCTTTTTATTTTGTGAATGTCTATGAGATGGCAAACAAAATTTATCAAAAGATTGTTTCAAACACTACAATGATGCAAATCATAAAGCTTGTTGGATATATAAGTGTTCCTTTAAATTTTGAGAAGCTTTATGAGATGACACACATAATTCGAGAAATCTTTTGAAAAGAGATTACAAAATGTTAGTTAATGTAGATGTAGAATTCTTGAATTATTAATCCGCATTTATGATTGAAGGTCTAGACTATGGTGATTTTCTATGTCGCGAACTTCAATTTATTTAATCGTGAAGGGTGGAAGGGCAAGAGCAAGAGCTTGTTGGTGGTGTGATTTCTTATGTTGAGGAGGTTGTGATGTCAATTTATGTTGTGGCTTGTTTATTATTCAGCTGTTGGTGCCATTTAAATTGGTGTCTTGGTTATATTTGACGTTCTCTTTCTTAACATAATTCAGAATATGGAATTGGAAGGTTGTTGCCAAATTGCCGAAAAAATTGCAGGTATTAATATTTCACAGAAATTTGATTTGGAATGTTGCCTAAATAAAAGGATCATAGAGTCACAAGCATTGTTATCAGGTTTCATTTTCTGCTGCCTGGGATTGCTTTATTTTGACAGAGAGATGTAGAAAACATAAACTAAATATAAGCTTTTCAATTGGACCTTCAATGAATCTGCAATCATCTCAAGTTTAGTTTTGCTATATTTTTTAATTTAATTTCTTATGATTTTCCGCTGGTTCTTTTATCACTTCTATACCTCTCTCTTTCCATTCGATCCTTTATCTTTGGAATTTCTTATTCCAATTGATTTGATTGGATTTTGGTCTTCCCTGAAGCACTTTACGATTTGATTGGATTTCTGCATACTCTAAGTTGCAGAAGAATGAACTGGAGTCTGTTGTTCAGAAGGCACAGTATCAGGGTCCTTATCTGCACAAGACGACATATCGTAAATTACAATGAAGTGACAAATGCTATTGTTATGTGCGCCAACTCTAAAGAATTTGAGAACGGTACTGTAATGTATGTAATATGTGAGTCATATTTGTTGATCAAATGTAGTACTCGGTTGGTTGCTATTTTCTTGACGGAGGTTGTAACACATGAATATTTTGGGATAGTTTTTTGTTTGCAACATTAATATTTTAATCTTTTTTTGACAAGATTAACGTTTTAATTGTGATTATCCAATAATGTGCAAATTCTGCGAATCTTGATTATTAGAAAGCTAATTTGGACCGTAAAAAATTGGAAGTTGCTATATGAATTTTAAAGATAAGGTTGGGATGCTATGTTAGATGGCCCTATTGTGTGACTTGTAATATGAATTTTTTATTCCTTATGGTTGGAAGTTGCTATATAAATTATTAAGATAAGGTTGGGATGTTATATTCAGATGACCCTATTGTGGCTTGTAATATGAATTATTTATTCATATGAAACTGTATGGTTGGAAGTTCTATATGAACTATTAAGATAAGGTTGGGATGCTATGTTCAGATGACCTTATTATGGCTTGTAATATGAATTCTTTATTCATATGAAACAATATGTTTTGAAGTTGCTATATGAATTATTAAGATAAGGTTGGGATGCTATGTTCAGATGACCTTATTGTGGCTTGTAATATGAATTCTTTATTCATATGAAACAATATGTTTGGAAGTTGCTATATGAATTATTAAAATAAGGTTGCGATGCTATGTTCAGATGACCCTATTGTGGCTTGTAATATGAATTCTTTATTCATATATACACCAAAAGAATCTCTATTCATAAGAAAAATTAGTATGAATGTTTATTCATAACTTGTAACTTGAAATACAAGTAGAGATGACACTCGATGCAATGACTATATGATGCCTATTCTATAATGGTAAATTGGGATGATGATAGTGTGCTTTGGTGACCTTAGATGCAAAATTGAATATTTGGCTCTTGATGAAATTGAATGCTTGCCCTTGATGACTTTGAATGAGAAATTTGACATTTGAGTGTTGATTACTTTCCAGGTGTCAGAATTTGATAAATAAACTATCCTTGGAGTGATGCTTTGTTTGAATGGTTGATGAAGTGATTTTGAAAATAAATTGTCCCTTTTGATTTTGTGAATATCTATGAGATGGCAAACAAAATTTATCAAAAGATTGTTTCAAACACTAGTGATACAAATCAGAAAGCTTGTTGGAAATATAAGTGTTCATTTAAATTTTGAAAAGCTTTATGAGATGACAGACATAATTCGAGAAATCTTTTGAAAAGATATTCCAAAATGTTGGTTAATCTAGATGTAGAGTTCTCGAATTATTAATCCGCATTTATGATTGAAGGACTAGACTCTGGTGATTTTCTATGTCGCGAACTTCAATTTATTTAAACGTGAAGGGTGGAAATTGTGCAAGAGCAAGAGCAAGAGCTTGTTGGTGGTGTGATTTCTTATGTTGAGGAGATTGTGATGTCAATTTATGTTGTGGCTTGTTTATTATTCAGTTGTTGGTGCCATTTAAATTGGTGTCGTGGTTGTATTTGACGTTCTCTTTCATAACATAATTCAGGATATGGAATTGGAAGGTTGTTGCCAAATTATAAAATTCAGGTATTAATATTTGATTTGGAATGTTGCCTAAATAAAAGGATCATAAATTCATAAAATTAAAGGACTTAACATTAATAAATGGCTATGTGCATCACTTGTCCATCCTAAAAGCCACCTCATAACTAGATAATATATGTGATATGTGTGTAAAATTTGAAATCAATTAGAGTAGTTCTTCTCTTCTTTATAAAATCAATTAATAGTGGAGGCAGCATGTTACTCGTGTCAAATTTCTACATGGTTGGACTGCATCGCTAGACAATGTTAGTTTCAAATTATTTTCTGCCTTTATTTTACCAATTCCAAGAAACACGACACAAACAATTAAGCTCGAAATTTTAAATTAAAATTATTCTATTTGCTTATGATTTATTTTCATCCAAGTTAACTTTTAATGTAATATGGGTACATTTTTTAAGTAATTCTTTTAGAATCTTTTCACTTTTCTTCTCTACTAAAATCAAGAAATTTATTGTTTTTATTTTTATTATAAAAAATTTATTTGTGTTGCTACCATAGATCCAACATACATGATTCGAGCAATTCCAAGTAATGCCTCGGACAACGTTTACTGCACTCTTCTTGCTCATAGTGCTGTTCATGGAGCCATGGCAGGATATTCTGGCTTCACAGTCGGCCCTGTGAACAATAGACATGCTTATCTCCCAATCGCTGTAAGTGGTCTATTTCATTTACTCAATAATATTCTTTTTTTAAGAAATAATAACTCATGATTATATTCACGTAAATTACTTTCATGACTAAAAGTTATGCTTTGGAAAGTCTAGTTCAAACAACCTCTGTAATTTTTTTTCTGAACACATTTTATTATAATGTTAACCAATTTAAAATTGAATGAATTGCATGGCATCCTGATCCGCTTTAATGATTAATGTGTATCATTTAAAAAACAAACTATTCCAAATGATTAGCCTTATTAGGCTAGGAGTAATTTGATTTTGATTTCTCTTGGTTGGTGTGAATCTTTCCTAATACCTACTAGGATTCTTCCCTAACTACCTTCTGCTATGTTTTTCTTTGATTTGGCAATCTTCCACACAAGCAAGTTTTTCTTTTTACTTTTTTGCATGCATGAAGGAAAATATAGATGAATCTTTAGAAGAAACTTTCTTAAAGAACTATACTTGTCTAACTAGGATCAACTTTGTATATAAGGGAAGATTGCTAGCCAGGCAGCCACAAAATCGTGAAGTTCTATGATAAAAAATGAATGTTTCCTGGAAAAATGATAAAATTTCTTGAATTTGAACTCTCAAAATAGGTTTACCTCAATCCACTTCATCTGATGTAACCCTTACATGAAAAGTTAAAAGCTTTTTTGAACTCCAATTCAATCACCCTATGACACTGATTATCAAGTTGTTATTGCATGTTGCATACTTCTTTTCTTGTTAAAACTGTGCATCAGAACATAATTCAGAATATGACGTTCAGGATATGGATTTGGAAGCTTGTTGCCAAATTATAAAATTCAGCCGAAAAAATTGCAGGTATTAATATTTCACGGAAATTTGATTTTGAATGTTGCCTAAATAAAAGGATCATAGAGTCACAAGCATTGTTATCAGGTTTCATTTTCTGCTGCCTGGGATTGCTTTGTTTTGACAGAGAGATGTAGAAAACATAAACTAAATATAAGCTTTTCAATTGGACCTTCAATGAATCTGCAATCATCTCAAGTTTAGTTTTGCTGCATTTTTTAATTTAATTTCTTATGTTTTCTGGTGGTTCTTTTATCACTTCTATACCTCTCTCTTTCCATTCGACCTTTATCTTTGGAATTTCTTATTCCAATTGATTTGATTGGATTTTGGTCTTCCCTGAAGCACTTCCATGTATCATAGCTTTCATTTCATAGCTTTCCCTGAAGCAATTTATGATTTGATTGGATTTCTGCATACTCTAAGTTGCAGAAGAAAGAACTGGAGTCTGTTGTTCAGAAGGCACAATATCAGGGTCCTTATCTGCACAAGACGACATATCGTAAATTACAATGAAGTGACAAATGCTATTGTTATGTGCCCCAACTCTAAAGAATTGAGAACGGTATTGTCATGTATGAAATATGTGAATCATATTTGTTGATCAAATGTAGTAGTACTCGGTTGGTTGCTATTTTCTTGACGGAGGTTGTAACATATGAAACATAGTCCGCGATTTTGCTCATACTATTTTGTCATTTTAGGACAATACCACCGGATATGCTCCCTTCTACTTGACAGAAACTAATAGATGGTTCTTTCACTTTAATACTTGCTGACTAGTTTCCTGGATGTGCATAACATCTTTCTATCCAGAGCTTGCTTAACCGATGCAGGTTCCAAGGCAGTAAACAGAGTTGTAGGTTTGAGACATGATTTAACCAGCCGAGTAGGTAAGGTATATATTAACAGAGAAATGGTTCCTAAAATAGTAGGAATAGATGTGGGAACAAATTTTTAAGATGTAGATTTAGTCTCCTGAACTTAGGCATCTGTAGCCTTTTATGAGAAGGAAACTAATCCAAAAAGGTGCATTCTTCTGATGTGAGTTCTAGTTTGCTTTTGTTGTATTGTCCAAAAAAGGGAAACAAGCATAGCCAAATACTCATTAAACAACATATTGAAAAGAACAAAATTCTTATTTGCCAAGGAGTAGTTTGTTTTATGAGGTAAATGGTTGTCTGGAAGGCCCGGTCTCAACTTAAGGGGGAGAGAGTTTTGAGATGGTAAATAGAGGCCAACATCAACAATATGTACGTTTTACGCTTAACATCATTTTGGTGATGAGTCCAGTTGAAAATAGGCTAATGAATTATCCTAATGTTAGCTAAGTACTTTGAGAAAAGGCCTAATGCCATCCCTAATCTACTTGTAGGACTTTTACTTTTCTGTTTAATTGCTGTGCAACAAATGAATAAAATTATGCAAAGGGTTCAATAGGTTGTATAGGATTGTTGGTGATCCAAATGCCATGGTGGCAGATTTGGGTGAGCGGAAGGAGGGGCAATGGCTTTGGGTGTGGATGTGGCAGAGGGAATTATTTCAGTGGAAGTATGACTTACTAAATAAACTTCACATGTTGCTGCTGACGAATGTAGTTTTGGAGGTTGGGGGTATTGACAAGTGGAAATGGTTAACTGATCCGAGAGGCGTCTATCGACAATTCAGTGGAATTAGCATGGGGTAATCTTGAATGGGGGTGTCCATCAATCTATACTCTATCATGTTCTCTAAAATTGTGAACAAACTTGTTCCATTGAAGGTATCTGTCAATCTATATGGTTTGTTGTTATTTGGGCTATTTGGTGGTCTCGCAACCATTTTTTTTTGAATCTGTCCCTGTGGAAGTGGTGACTATTGTGAAGGTAGCTAAATTGAAAATGTGAAGCTAGTTAAGTTCATGGATTGTCTGGATCAAGTATCATGTTTTGTCATGGTTTATTAATCTGACATGTTGTTTGGGTGATGTCTAAATTCATAGGCATGTGTGGTATGAAATTATTGTTTGATAGCTCCAATTATGGCGACTTTGTTGGTTGCTGTCATAGTGGCTTTAGGCCACCTATGCAGGTTTTATCGATTGTTTTATGTGGTGTCGGAGATTGGATGCTGCTAGAGGTTGCTGTCATGAGGTGTGGTTCAGTTCAGCTGAGCAATCTTGCCTGGTATGTTGGTCCGGTTTGATGCATATTGTTAAAATTCAGTGTATGTTTTAATTATTCCTTGATTGCGCAACATCCTAGGCTAATTGTTAGTAGTCCTAATGAATACAATTTCTTAGACATTGAATGTAACTATTGCAGCATCATTATAAATAGGAAGGTGTGTGATCTCATTAGAGACACAAAAATCACATATTTTACATAGAATCAGAGCAGGTTCTGATTCTGTGACCCATCTTTGTGCTTCACTACCGCTGCCGACAGCGGCAAATGCCGCCGGCAGCACCACCTTTTTCAGTCTTTCAATTTTTTGGCTTCATACAGTCATCTGTCACCATCGACTCCGGCGGCCTTTCTAGCAACCAGCCACGATGCTACAGCTGGCCTCAAAAGCACCGCCTTCACTGTGTGTTTTTTCAGTGACGTTTTTTTTCTTTCAAACACAGTTGTGCTTTACATCAACTGTCACTGTTTTGTTCTTTTTTTTTTTACTTTGTTACAGTTGTGCCAACACCAGCTGCCCCTTTTCTAGTGCACATCCAAAACCAACAAACACCGCCGCGCAATCCTTCGGCAAGCACAACGGTGCTTTTCCCATTGCCAACCAACATTGCACATGCTGTCACGCGCGTCTGTCTTCTCTATGTATGGGTCCCATGCGCCTCCACCAAATATGTGCGTGAGAATGCATGCACCTGTCTCCGGCCCCCTTCTGTAGGTATTTTCATGATGTGGTGATTTTTCAACAACCTCTTATTTTTCAACTCTTCGTTCCGCATTGTATCTACTGTTGTGAGCACTTAGTTTCAAGGACAATGTACCATTTTCTCAGACAATCATTTTATTCCCACTGATGGTTAACCCGTTGGTGACTCTATTCCCACATGTGAATCATATTAGTGGCGCCTTTTATTCCCACTGACGATCAATTCGGTGGTGACTCTATTCCCACATATGAATCATATTAGTGGCGCGTTTTATTTTCACCGATGATTAACTCAGTGGTGACTCTTTCACACATGAATCGTTATTGGTGCCTTCTCTTTTCAAACTAGTCTTACAATTGTCAAACTTAGTTTCATTTTTGTTTTTGTTATAAAATGTTTTGATGTAACAAGCTTAAAGCGTAGTAACCTTTAGCTTGAGGGGGAGTGTTAAAATTCGTTGTATGTTTTAATTATTCCTTGATTGTGCAACATCCTAGACTAATTGTTAGTAGTCCTTGTCAATACAATTTTCTAGGTATTGAATGTTATTATTGCAGCATCATTATAAATAGGAAGGTGTTTGATCTCATTAGAGACACAAAAATCACATATTTGTTTTTGTGCTTCTTAATTTATATGTGCAAGTGCAACTAGTTTTGTTCAGTGGGTTGTTGTTTCTATGGGGTGTCCCCGTGCGCAGCTACTTCTTGTGGCTTGTTATTTGTTTGAATTCTTTGGCCTAATATTTGGCACCCCTTGTCCTAAATGTTAGTTTATTATTAAAAAAACAATGACTAAAATTGACTGAATGCTTAATGCTAGCAGTGTTTTAGATTTTGAATGAAAAACACATGGATGTATATTGGATAATATATTCCAAAGTATTTTGAAGGGGTTGATTCCAACATCAACAATTTGTGTGTTTTACGCTCAACACCATTTTGACGATGAGTACCGTGGAAAATAGGCTAATGCATTATCCTAATGTTAGCTAATTATTTTGAGAAAAGGCCTTTCTAATATGACCCCCTCATCTATTTGTAAGACTTTTATTTTTATGTTTAATTGTTGTGCAACAAATGACTAAAATTATGCAAAAGGACCAATAGGTTGTTTAAATGTTGCTGCTGTTTAATGTAGTTTTGGAGGTTGGGGATATTGACACGTAAATGGTTAACTGTCCCAGAGGCATCTATTGACTATTCAGTGAAATTATCATACGAGGTCTATATGGTTTGTTGTTATCTGGACTCTTTGGTGGAAATGACTATTGTAGTGGTAGGCAGCTAAATTTCAACTTGATAATTTGAAGTTGGTTAAGTGCAAGAAAAGTCTGGTTCAAGCATCATGTTTTCTCATGGTTTATTAATCTGACATGTGTGGTATGAAATTATTGTTTGATAGCTCCAATTATGCATGTGTTGTTGGTTGCCACCATGTAGTGGCTTCGAGGCTTTGGGCCAATTATGCAGATTTTGTTAGTTGATATATTTGGTGTTAAAGATTGGGGGTGCTAAAGATTGCTGTCATGGGATGTGGTTTTGTTCAGCCTAATATCCCCTATTTAGCAATATGTATGTATTATCAAATTTATGAATAGAAACTTGACGCAAGGTGGATCTTCTCATTTTTATCTCTTTTATTTTATTGAATTTTCAATTCACATGGATTTTCTCATTTTATCTCTTTTATTTTATTGAATTTTCAATTCATGTTATTCTTAATAGTTAGTGAGCCATTTCATTGTCAGTGGTACATTTTATGGACCTTCTTTTATATATAGGTTGGTGCAAATTGATGATTTGACGTGACTAAATTTGTATCCCGTGCTAGAACTTATCACTCCCTGTTGGTACGTTTATTATTAATTTATGGTTTGTTATTCAAATACAGAATGAAAGACCAGGTCTGAAATTGTTAATATTTAAGTGTTTATCCTTTTTATTGTTAATGGTTAATTGTTAATTGTTCAACAACAGCCGAGGACAGGAAGTAAACATTGTTCGTACAATTATTACAATAACAATAGATGCTAGAGCTTGAGACTCTAACAAGGCTAAACGATTACACAGAAAAACAAAACCAGTGCAGAACATAGACATCATTTTCAATCACGAGGGAATGAATTAAGCCAAAGACTTTGTTAGAATATTCTAAAATATCTTATAATATCTTTTATATTATATTGAAGTATCTTGAGTTATTTACTAGAATCAATTTATAATCATAGAGATATCTTAGAATATCCCTCATTATTATTATGATTTATTCCTAATTTAGGATTTAGTCTATGTTTCTCTATAAATAGAGATTAGTATTGAGTCTTTTGTAATCAAGTCAACATTAAGCTAATATCAATAATATTCAAACCCTTATTATTTTCTCTCCTCCTTTTCTCCAAAATCCCACAACTTCAACAGACTTCGACTTCAACTGGGCCACCAGATCCTTGATAAATTTATCCTGAACTTCTTTATTTAACATGAACTTCCTCCATTTCACGTGGTTTTCTCTTATGCTCTTCCCAGGCTCTTTCTCATCCTCCACCATGATAATTTTCACTGCCTTCAGTATATCCTCTCTATGAAAGAATCCATCTTCTTCATTCCTATTCACCTCAATCCCTGCCTCCAAATCCTTGGCTAAAAGCTTAGAATTGAAAAACTGGTCGCCTTTGAAAGGTAACAGAACAAGCTGACAATCATTGATCATAGCTTCTATCACAGAACTAAAGCCACCATGACAAACATAGCATCCCACACTAGAGTGTTTCAGAATAAGCTGCTGCTGCAACCAACCACTATGCACCACTCCCCTATCCTTAACTCTTTCCAAAAACCCTTTTGGCAATGTTCTTTCCAACTCAGTTTTTGCACACAGATTGGATGGGAAATTCAGAACTAAAATGAATTGTAAACCAGTGAGTTCCAGCCCAGTTGCTAGTTCACTGATTTGATCATCATTCAGATATGTCTCACTCCCAAATGAGCAAAATATGACTGTCTTGTCTGGGAAGTTATCCAACCATTTGAACCACTTTTCTTCTAACACATCCATTGATGGCTCTGGAACTAATGGACCAACTGTCAGAACTTGTTTTCCAAACTGTTTTTCTATATAATCTATGTAAGGTCCTTCCATTTCTTTGCAAGATTTAAACACCACATAACATTCACTTAGGCTTTGTAGAGCACGTTCATATCCTGTTATATCTTCAGTGAATTTTTGGAAGAGAAACATGAAGTCCATGGCCTCAAAGGTTGAGGGAGATATTGTTTTGTGGATACCCTTGTGGTGGTTTTTTAAGATCCTCAAAAGTGATGCTTCTTCCTTTAATATCATCAAGTCTTGAAGGCACTGTAATGTAAGCATCAGAAATTGCAGAGAAATCTGAGAAGTGAATAGATTTGACACCAACTTCAGAAGCTAACTTTGGGAGCCAATTTTGTGCAAAGTCAAAGAAAACATAATTGGGTTTAAGCTCTAGAAAAAGAGATTTCAACTGAGGTTGAGTGAAATCAATTGCATGAATGAGATTTCCAGCCAAGTGAGGTGGTAAATCAGCAGTGCTGCTTATGCCATTTGGGAACTCAAGTGGGATAATTGTGATGGAAGGGTTGAGATTAAGAGTGGATTTAATTCTTGGAATGTTGGATGAAGCTGATAAGAAAGTGATTTGAACTCCATGAGAGAATAGCTTGTTGGATAACCGAACAAAAGGACTAATGTGACCAAAGGCAAGGAATGGAAACATGAACACATGAAGCTTATCATTGTTGTTCGTAGCCTCACCAGACATCTTCTGTGAGTAATTTCTAAACAACTCCTTGGATTGTTCTTGATGCTTGCTTTCAAAGATAGTGGTCATCTATATATATTTCCTCTGTCTTAAAATAATTGCAGTTGACCATTTTATAAAGACAAAATAAAAATAATCATTTGAGAATGATATATACAATATTAATAATATTGATTAGAGAGTATAATTATGTTCTAAAAGAAATTATCTTTTTTTAATTTATAATTAAATATTAATTTTTAACTATATCATTTAATTAATATTATACACAATTTACCCTCTCTTTTAGGGTGTAACAGATAGATTTGGTTCGATTTTTGGGAGAAAATAAATCTGAATCAATTCGAAATAGTTGGTTTAATTTGATTTTGATAAACTTTACTCGAGAAATCTGAACAAAATTAAACTGATTAAAAAACATATTGGTTTGATTTGGTTCGATCGAATTGATATTTTAAAGTTCTATTTTTAAAAATATAAAATAAATTAACTTTTATTCAAACACTATAAATTTTTTATATAATTAAAATAAATATATCAGCTACAGTAAAAAAAGATAATATATTATTAAAAACTACATGAATTCAACATATTATTTAAATATAAATATACTAACATAGTGTAAATAAAAGATATAATAATAATTAATATAATAATAAATTATAATAGTTTGGTTTAGGTTGGGAGTTCAGTTTTAAACGATGTAAGACCTATACCCAAATCAATAGATATTAGACTTGATTAGTTTGATTAGACTCTAACAAGAAAAAGAGATAAACCAATTTAATTAATTTGGTTTGACTTTTCGGATTCACCAAGTCATTAGTTTTGTATTTACACTCCTACTCTATTTTATCTATACATTTTATCTATACAAAAAAAAAATTAGTTTTCGAATGGAAAGGTCCTGGAAAAGAAATACATTATTAGAAATATATTATATTATTATTATTATTATTATTATTAATTATTAAAATAAAATAATAAATAAATATGACGCGCTTTTTTTGTTTGGCATTATAAATACGACTCGGTGGGTACCTCAGTATTATGATTGTTATTGGAATTAGAATTGGAAATTAGGGGTTTTTCTTTCCTTTGAGAGAGAGAGAGAGAGAGTAAACATAAGGGAAGAGTTGAGCTTCTTGATTTCGAACGATATTGCTCGTCTGAATTTGATCACTATTGCCGACATATCTCTTTTTCTCATCTCTTCATCTTCAATTTTTCTAACTTCCAATTCAATTTATTTATAATTGGTTTCCAATCGAATTTCAATGGCATTTCTTTATTGATATTCAATCAAGAATTTCAATCTTCATAAATCTTGATTACTACAACCCCTCAAATCGGAGTCGCCAACGTTGATTAGGGTTTCATGTTTCTGCTGCCCGTGCTTGCTTCGAATTCGAAGCACTGATTTAAGGTTTCATATTTCTGCTGGCCGTGGTTGCTTCGAATACGATTTCTATCGGAAAATAATCATAAGCTTCTTGATTGGATCTTCTATGAATCTGCAGTCCTCTCAAGTTTACCTATGTCCCTCGGCTGTATTTGTTTTCAAAATCTATCCCTTCTCATTTTTTGATTCTTGATCTTTTAGATTTTTTTCTTATTGATTCGCTTAAGTTTTGTCTTTTCGTGAAGAAAAACATGCTGTCTCCAGACACATGAATATTTTGGGTAGTTTTTTGTTTGCAACATTAATATTTTAATCTTTTTTTGACAAGATTAATATTTTAATCTTTTTTTGACAAGATTAATATTTTAATCTTGATTATCCAATAATGTGCAAAATCTGCTAATCTTGATTATTAGAAGGCTAATTTGGACTGTGGAAAATTGGAAGTTGCTATATGAATTTTAAAGATAAGGTTGGGATTTTATGTTCAAATGGTCCTATTGTGTGGTTTGTAATATGAATATTTTATTCATATGAAATAGTATGGTTGGAAGTTGCTGTATAAATTATTAAGATAAAGTTGGGATGCTATATTCAGATGACCCTATTGTGGCTTGTAATATGAATTCTTTATTCATATGAAAAGTATGTTTGGAAGTTGCTATATGAATTATTAAAATAAAATTGCGATGCTATGTTCAGATGACCCTATTGTGGCTTGTAATATGAATTCTTTATTCATATGAAACAATATGTTTGGAAGTTGCTATATGAATTATTAAAATAAGGTTGCGATGCTATGTTCAGATGACCCTATTGTGGCTTGTAATATGAATTCTTTATTCATATGAAACATTATGGTATACACCAAAAAAAATCTCTATTCATAAGAAAAATCGATATGAATGTTTATTCATAACTTGTAACTTGAAATACAAGTAGAGATGACCCTCGGTGCAATGAATATGTGATGCCTATTCTATAATGGTAAATTGGGATGACGATAATGTGTTTTGGTGACCATAGATGCAAAATTGAATATTTGGCCTTGATGAAATTGAATGCTTGCCCTTGATGACTTTGAATGAGAAATTTGACATTTGAGTCTTGATTACTTTCCAGGTGTCAGAATTTGATAAATAAACTATCCTTAGAGTGATGCTTGTTTGAATGGTTGAGCAAGTGACTTTCAAAATAAATTGTCCCTTTTGATTTTTGTGAATGTCTATGAGATGGCAAACAAAATTTATCAAAAGATTGTTTCAAACACTACAAGGATGCAAATTAGAAAGCTTGTTGGAAATATAAGTGTTCCTTTTAATTTTGAGAAGCTTTATGAGATCACAGACATAATTTGAGAAATCTTTTGAAAAGAGATGCCAAAATGTTAGTTAATGTAGATATAGAATTCTTGAATTATTAATCCGCATTTCTGATTGAAGGTCTAGACTCTGGTGATTTTCTATGTCGCGAACTTCAATTTATTTAATCGTGAAGGGTGGAAATAGTGCAAGAGCAAGAGCTTGTTGGTCGTGTGATTTTATGTTGAGGAGGTTGTGATGTCAATTTATGTTGTGGCTTGTTTATTATTCAGCTGTTGGTGCCATTCAAATTGGTGTCCTGGTTATATTTGACGTTCTCTTTCATAACATAATTCTGGATATGGATTTGGAAGCTTGTTGCCAAATTATAAAATTCAGCTGAAAAAGTTGCAGGTTAATATTTCAAAGAAATTTGATTTGGAATGTTGCCTAAATAAAAGGATCATAGCGTCACAAGCATTGTTATCAGGTTTCATTTTCTGCTGCCTGGGATTGCTTTGTTTTGACAGAGAGAAGTAGAAAACATAAACTAAATATAAGCTTTTCAATTGGACCTTCAATGAATCTGCAATCATCTCAAGTTTAGTTTTGCTGCATTTTTTAATTTATCTTATGATTTTCTGGTGGTTCTTTTATCACTTCTCTCTCTCTCTCTCCATTCGATCCTTTATCTTTGGAATTTCTTATTCCAATTGATTTGGTTGGATTTTGGTCTTCCCTGAAGCTCTTCCATGTATAGCTTTCCCTGAAGCAATTTATGATTTGATTGGATATCTTGACGGAGGTTGTAACATATGAAACATAGTAAGCAATTTATGGTTGCTATTTTCTTGACGGAGGTTGTAACATATGAAACATAGTAAGCGATTTTGCTCATACTATTTTGTCCTTTTAGGACAATACCACCGGATATGCTCCCTTCTACTTGACAGAAACTAATAGATGGTTCTTTCACTTTAATACTTGCTGACTAGTTTCTTGGATGTGCTTAACATCTTTCTATCCAGAGATTGCTTAACCGATGCAGGTTCCAAGGCAGCAAACAGAATTGTAGGTTTTAGACATGGTTTAACCAGCCGAGTAGGTAAGGTGTATATTAACAGAGAAATGATTCCTAAAATAGTAGGAATAGATGTGGGAACAAATTTAGAGTTTTGAGTGGTTATAGAATAGGGAAGTGGTACACATTAAATAAGACATTTTTAAGATGTAGATTTAGTCTCCTGAACTTAGGCATCTATAGCCTTTTATGAGAAGGAAACTAATCCAAAAAGGTGCATTCTTCTGATGTGAGTTCTAGTTTGTTTTTGTTGTATTGTCCAAAAAAGGGAAACAAGCATAGCCAAATACTCATTAAACAACATAGTGAAAAGAACAAAATTCTTATTTGCCCTTTGTTTTATGAGGTAAATGGTTGTCTGGAAGGCCCTGTCTCAACTTATTTGGGCTATTTGGTGGTCTCTCAACCATTTTTTTTTAAAATGTGTCCCTGTGGAAGTTGTGACTATTGTGAAGGTAGCTAAATTGAAAATGTGAAGCTGGTTAAGTTCAAGGATTGTCTGGATCAAGTATCATGTTTTGTCATGGTTTATTAATCTGACATGTTGTTTGGGTGATGTCTAAATTCATAGGCATGTGTGGTATGAAATTATTGTTTGATAGCTCCAATTATGGCGACTTTGTTGGTTGCTGTCATAGTGGCTTCAGGCCACCTATGCAGGTTTTATCGATTGTTTTATGTGGTGTCAGAGAAATTATCATGGTTTGTTGTTATCTGGACTCTTTGGTGGTCTTGCAACCAAAAAATATTTAATTATGTCCCTGTGGAAATGACTATTGTAAAGGTAGGTAGCTAAATTGAAAATTGATAATTTGAAGCTGGTTAAGTGCAAGAAAAGTCTGGTTCAAGCATCATGTTTTCTCATGGTTTATTAATCTGACATGTGGGGTATGAAATTATTGTTTGATAGCTCCAATTATGCATGTTCTCTCTTTGGGCCAGTTATGCAGATTTTGTTAGTTGATATATGTTGAAGTTGTGGGATTTTAGAGAAAAAGAGAAGAAAAAATAATTAGGGTTTGAATATTATTGATAATAGCTTAATGCTGACTTGATTACAAAAGACTCAATACTAATATCTATTTATAGAGAAACATAGACTAAATTCTAAATTAGGAACAAATCATAATAATAATGAGACATATTCTAAGATATCTCTATGTATATAAATTGATCCTAGGAAATAACTCAAGATACTCTAATATAATATAATAGATATTATAAGATATTTTCTAATATTTTAACACTCCCTCTGAAACTAAAGCTTACTAAGCTTTAGCTTGCTATAAGAAAACAATGTTTTGCTCCATAAAAAAAAGATGGAAAGGCAACTCAAGGATGCATGTGAAGTCGGAGAGAATTGCTATAAATATAGCCTAGCCAGATAGTCTGATTGATCATCAGCCTGAGAGAAATTCATGACAGAAAATTGAACAAAGCAAGTTCCGTTCTTCTAAAAAGATGCATTTGGAAGCTTCAAACCAATAATAATGGAGACTCAAAATATTTAAACTTGAATCTGCTTCAAGGAGAGAGATGCGTGCTTCAAGGAGAGAAAGCCAGTGCATCTGGGACAAATTGCCAAGATAAAGTAAGTCATGAAAATAAAAGATACCGTTAGAATAACCACCAACGGAAGAAGCCATCACTAATATAATTCATATGTGGAAAAAGGGACACCACCAGAATGATCGTCGGTGGGAATATAAGCCACTATTATAATCTATTAGTAATAACTAAATTGCATGACAAACACTGAAGAAGAAGCAGCGCAACTTTAACGAAATGAAGTCATGATCGATCAACGGAATAAGAAGATGCGTCCAAAACAGGAGAGATAACGGTTGTTTGAACAATGACACATATTTTCGCTGATCAAAATTGGAGAGTAATGGCAGATCTGAAACCATCGATGAGAGAATAATCGTGCACCAAGAAGAATCCCATCAATTGAATTGCAAATCTTCCAAACCTGTCAGCTAAGAGCCCACTCATAAGGGCTGCAACAGCTGCCACGCCAAAGGCTGGAGAGTTTCCTCCACCAAAAATCTGATAAAAATCTGATCCCACGGTCCACTTCCCAAGGACACCACAACCTAAGGGACCACTATTCCTAGAATCAGGACACCCACTATTCCCAGATATTATTTCTTCAATCTAACCAAATAAATCGCTCACTGACATAGAAGGTCGGAGCCCAGGCAGTTTTATCCGATCCAAGTTTCTAGGGTCCTTTGAATCAGCTTCATAATTTAAAGTCCCTTCTGTTGCACGATAGTCCATGACTTCTGAACTGGTGGAAGGTGCTTCACAGGGCACACTGTCTAAGGTAATGCCAGAAGGATCATTGTGCTCAATCGTGAAAGATGGTGACAGGGATGAATGAGCAGATCCCGTGTTTTGAAAACAAGACATTGCTGATCCTTTGCCATTGGCTTGATGCAAATCACAATCTTTCAAAATCTCAGGTTTATCCAGAGCAGCACTTGGCGGAACAAAATAAGGTGAATCCAATATTATCACTGGTTGTTGGCTTAAGAACTTAAGACGTATGTCACACTGGATGAGCTTTTCAAAATGTTTGGTTAACATTCCTTGTGGACATTGCAAAAAATGCTGCCTGTGTTTGCTGGCCTGTCCATCAGTAAAATCTGATGTTGATTGCCACAGTGTGTGCTTTCTAGGCTGAGGATTAGTCTCCTTAAAGAAAAGAGGATGTCTACCAACCACTACAGTCAATGAGCTAGGTCCATCCTCAAGACAATTTGCTTTAAGTGCCATGATATCTGACCATTGGATTTCTATCTTACTTTTCAGTTCACCTTCAAGAACTTCCCAAACCAGCTTATGTTTGGCAAAGTAACACTTTGCCACCAAGTCACCCTCATACTTTGATTTATACTCCCATGAACTATTAAAAACCCAGCGTCAAGAGCCTCAATCCGCGACTGAGTAAGCCTGTGTTGTGTGGCCAGGTACGACTGGCGGCGGGTCTCGGCAGAATGTGTTGTGTGTGTTTCTGGGGGGCAAAAGTTGACAGATCGAAAATTAGGGTTTTGATGCGTGAAAAAAAGGGTTTTAGGGCAAAAGTTGAGAGCTTTATGTGTTTAAATAGACTAAGGATAAACCCGCCGGTGATTGGAACGGATAAGGGATACGGCGGATAAACTTAAACTTTTTTGGATTTTTATTTTCTTCAGTTTTTTTTTTTTTTAGGGTAGAGGGTTGTTTGCCGGAAACAGTGGCGGTGACGGCGGCAGTAGCGAACTAGACGGAAAACGAGTGAAACCGGTGTTGGAATCTAACACGATAGTGGTTTGAATAAGGAATGTTCACGTTGAAAAAAAGATAAACTATGATTTTATTCCCTAACTGTTGGGAACTCGAAAGCGGAATATTGACAAACAGTTCAAGGAGGATCGAAATAGGCTCTAGATACCATGTTGAAGTTGTGGGATTTTAGAGAAAAAGAGAAGAGAAAATAATTAGGGTTTGAATATTATTGATAATAGCTTAATGCTGACTTGATTACAAAAGACTCAATACTAATATCTATTTATAGAGAAACATAGACTAAATTCTAAATTAGGAACAAATCATAATAATAATGAGAGATATTCTAAGATATCTCTATGTATATAAATTGATCTAGGAAATAACTCAAGATACTCTAATATAATATAATAGATATTATAAGATATTTTTTAATATTCTAACAATATATTTGGTGTTGAAGATTGGGGATGCTAGAGATTGCTGTCATGGGATGTGGTTTTGTTCAGCCTAATATCCCCTATTTAGCAATATGTATGTATTATCAAATTTATGAATAGAAACTTGACGCAAGGTGGATCTTCTCATTTTTATCTCTTTTATTTTATTGAATTTTCAATCCACATGGATTTTCTCATTTTATCTCTTTTATTTTATTGAATTTTCAATTCATGTTATTCTTAATAGTTAGTGAGCCATTTCATTATCAGTGGTACATTTTATGGACCTTCTTTTATGTATAGGTTGGTGCAAATTGATGATTTGACGTGACTAAGTTCGTATCCCGTGCTAGAACTTATCACTCCCTGTTGGTATGTTTATTATTAATTTATGGTTAGTTATTCAAATACAGAATGAAAGACCAGGTCTGAAATTGTTAATATTTAAGTGTTTATCCTTTTTATTGTTAATTGTTCAACAACAGGAGGACAGGAAGTAAACATCGTTCGTACAATTATTACAATAACAATAGATGCTAGAGCTTGAGACACTAACAAGGCTAAACGATTACACAGAAAAACAAAACCAGTGCAGAACATAGACATCATTTTCAATCACAAGGGAGTGAATTAAGCCAAAGACTTCAACTGGGCCACCAGATCCTTGATAAATTTATCCTGAACTTCTTTATTTAACATGAACTTCCTCCATTTCATGTGGTTTTCTCTTATGCTCTTCCCAGGCTCTTTCTCATCCTCCACCATGATAATTTTCACTGCCTTCAGTATATCCTCTCTATGAAAGAATCCATCTTCTTCATTCCTATTCACCTCAATCCCTGCCTCCAAATCCTTGGCTAAAAGCTTAGAATTGAAAAACTGGTCGCCTTTGAAAGGTAACAGAACAAGCTGACAATCATTGATCATAGCTTCTATCACAGAACTAAAGCCGCCATGACAAACATAGCATCCCACACTAGTGTGTTTCAGAATAAGCTGCTGCTGCAACCAACCACTATGCACCACTCCCCTATCCTTAACTCTTTCCAAAAACCCTTTTGGCAATGTTCTTTCCAACTCAGTTTTTGCACACAGATTGGATGGGAAATTCAGAACCAAAATGAATGGTAAACCAGTGAGTTCCAACCCAGTTGCTAGTTCACTGATTTGATCATCATTCAGGTATGTCTCACTCCCAAATGAGCAAAATATGACTGTCTTGTCTGGGAAGTTATCCAACCATTTGAACCACTTTTCTTCTAACACATCCATTGATGGCTCTGGAACTAATGGACCAACTGTCAGAACTTGTTTTCCAAACTGTTTTTCTATATAATCTATGTAAGATCCTTCCATTTCTTTGCAAGATTTAAACACCACATATGAACATTCACTTAGGCTTTGTAGAGCACGTTCATATCCTGTTATATCTTCAGTGAATTTTTGGAAGAGAAACATGAAGTCCGTGGCCTCAAAGGTTTTGAGGGAGATATTGTTTTGTGGATACCCTTGTGGTGGTTTTTTAAGATCCTCAAAAGTGATGCTTCTTCCTTTAATATCATCAAGTCTTGAAGGCACTGTAATGTAAGCATCAGAAATTGCAGAAAAAACTGAGAAGTGAATAGATTTGACACCAACTTCAGAAGCTAACTTTGGGAGCCAATTTTGTGCAAAGTCAAAGAAAACATAATTGGGTTTAAGCTCTAGAAAAAGAGATTTCAACTGAGGTTGAGTGAAATCAATTGCATGAATGAGATTTCCAGCCAAGTGAGGTGGCAAATCAGCAGTGCTGCTTATGCCATTTGGGAACTCAAGTGGGATAATTTTGATGGAAGGGTTGAGATTAAGAGTGGATTTGATTCTTGGAATGTTGGATGAAGCTGATAAGAAAGTGATTTGAACTCCATGAGAGAATAGCTTGTTGGATAACCGAACAAAAGGACTAATGTGACCAAAGGCAAGGAATGGAAACATGAACACATGAAGCTTATCATTGTTGTTCGTAGCCTCACCAGACATCTTCTGTGAGTAATTTCTAAACAACTCCTTGGATTGTTCTTGATGCTTGCTTTCAAAGATAGTGGTCATCTATATATATTCCCTCTGTCTTAAAATAATCGATGCAGTTGACCATTTTATAAATGCAAAATAAAAATAACAATTTGAAAATGATACATACAATATTAACTAGATATTATAATTGAAAAATAATTAAAACACAGAAAAAATAGTACATCATTTAATTGAATAAAATATTGATACCTCGTGGTTCTTGGTTGGGAAAAATAAGGTAGTTTAAAAAGTAAACGTAAGATAGATGACTTGTGTTGTAAATTTGTTGAGATCGAGGAAAATTTCTAGAGATTTGTATTTAAACTAAGTATAAATATGGAAATAATTATGTATATTTGTTGAGGCGAGGGTACCTCACCACATGCTCTTGTCTCGTTAATTGGAGGATAATTTAATTATCTATTTACTTTAATATGAATATCCATTGAGTTACTCACCACATATTTAATGTGGATTTTTTTCGTACCCATAGATGTGGATTTTTTAGTCTTCCCCTAAAATACCACTTATTATCTTTTTATTCCCTTTGTGTGTGTACTCTAACAATTAATTGGTTCTACACGAGTTGGTTAACTGGAATGGATATACCCAATATATAATGGTATAGTTGTGATGGTAGATGTGAGAGAGTTGTGATGGTAGATGTGAGAGAGTTAAGAGTGAGTGATAAAAAAAATAGATTTTGATCCCCATTAGTAAAAAATAGAGTTAAGGTGGCCCTGTATTGTGGTCGATATGTTTGGATTGGAAAACATTGCAACACAAAATGTCACCTTATGAGTGTTTGGAAAGAAAAAGCTTTTTGCTGATAAAATGGATATAATTTAATACTATTGAGTATATTGGTTGTTGGTGGTAGACCTGTGGTCCATATGTTTGGACTGGAAAAAAAAGGCAGTACAAAATATCACTTAATGAGTGTTTGAAAAGAAAAAGCTTGTTGTACAAAGAAAAAGCTTATTTTGCGTTGAAAAAAAGTAAATTTTAAATTTTCAAAAATTTAAAAATACAACTTTCATTAATTTCTTAACAAATGTCATGAAAGTACATAAGTTATTAATTAGTAGATTAATTTAGGATATGGATACTAAGGATATCTAAGGTATTATAAGTTATTAATTAAGGATATGGATACATTCTTTTTGTAATAATAGTATTAATTAAATTATATAGTGGTATATAAGTTATTAGAGATTTTGTATACACCATTTGCGTAAATTTTTTATGTAAATTTTTTTTTTGTAAATTGTTTTTTACACGGATGTATTAAATTAAATCACACTGTATGTAATATTATTAAATTAAATTTGTTTATAGAATATTTTCACAAATATTTATATTGTGG
>JBBPBP010000001.1:8182367-8231183 GCA_037974735.1 Cicer chorassanicum | reverse complement strand
TAGAATAAACACCTTTTCTAATAAAAAATGGTTTATAACTTTTATTGATGATCATACTAGAATTTGTTGGGTTTATCTATTAAAAGAAAAATCTGAAGTTGGACAGGTTGTCAAAAACTTTTTTACAATGGTGCATACTCAATACCAAACAAATATTCAAGTCTTCAGAAGTGACAATGGTAAAGAATATTTTAATACACTTTTGTCCGATTTTTTTCTTGCAAATGGGGTTGTTCATCAAAGTTCTTGTGTTAATACACCCCAACAAAATGGAATTGCAGAGAGAAAGAATAGGCATCTTCTTGAGGTTGCTAGAGCTTTACTATTTGCAAATAACGTTCCAAAATATTTGTGGGGTGAAGCTGTTTTAACTGCATCATATTTAATTAATCGAATGCCATCTAAAGTTTTAGATTTTCATACCCCTCTTGATGTTTTTCGAAATTATTTTCCTTTGACTAGTGTCTCTGCTAATTTGCCATTAAAAGTTTTTGGTTGCACTGCTTTTGTTCATTAACATAAACACCTTGACAAACTCGAGCCACGAGCAATAAAATGTGTGTTTACCGGTTACTCTCCAACTCAAAAGGGGTATCGATGTTTTGAACCGAAATCAAAAAGAATTTTTGTAACCATGGATGTTACTTTTGTTGAAAATCAACCATTTTTTACTGACATTCATCTTCAGGGGGGAAATTTTAAGGAAGATTCATCTTTTACGTTTGAAAACATCATTACTTTAAGTGATATAGTGTCGTCACAAAATTTTGAGACTTATATAGATGCACCAAAAGAAAATGCCCAAGAATCCATATTGAAACTCAATCCACTTATGAATGAGGTTTCGACAGATTCGGGGGCGACAATTTCAAATCAAAATCACAATGATCAAAATCACAATAATGAAGGACCACCTGAAATGCCACAACATAATGACTCAGATAAAGAGACACAAAGCAGGTTTACTACAATTGACCCTACTTGGAAGGGAAATGTCTTTGAAAGAAGAAACCATAAACAGAGAAATGAAGGACCCATTCTCCGACCCTTCCAAGATTCTGAACCAATAGATAATCCAACACATCATCTTGGTACAGGTAAGTCTTCTTCTGTTGTTGAGAGTCATGTCGAGTATCCTGATATAGACCTTCCTATTGCAATTAGAAAACCTGTTAGATCATGCACTAAATATCCTTTGTCTAATTATGTGTCATACTCAAAATTGTCTTCTTCATTTGCTGCATTTACCTCTAAGTTGTCTGCTGTAGAAATTCCAAAAAATATACAGGAGGCTCTAAAAATTCCAAAGTGGAAGGAAGCTGTTCTTGAGGAGATGAGAGCTCTTGAGAAGAATCAAACTTGGAGAGTCATGACGTTACCTACAGGAAAGAATACTGTTGGTTGTAAATGGGTATTTACTGTAAAATATAATTCTGACAACACAGTTGAAAGATACAAGGCACGCTTGGTTGCTAAAGGGTTTACTCAGACATATGGCATTGATTACTCAGAGACTTTTGCTCCCGTTGCCAAATTAAACACTATTAGAGTCCTCTTGTCCTTGGCAGTGAATTTAGATTGGTCTTTTAACCAACTTGATGTAAAAAATGCTTTTCTGAATGGTGATTTGGAGGAGGAAGTATACATGGATAGTCCACCTGGCTTTGAAGATAAATTTGATTCAAATGTGTGCAAACTACAAAAATCCCTTTATGGTCTCAAGCAATCCCCAAGGGCTTGGTTTGAAAAATTCACTCGGTCGGTCAAAAAGCAAGGATATATGCAGGGACAATCAGACCATACTCTGTTCATGAAATTCTCTAATGTTGGTAAAATTGCAATTCTAATTGTATATGTAGATGATATTATTCTCACAGGAGATGACATTGTCGAGATGGAAAGGTTGAAAAAAAATTTGACACAAGAATTTGAGATCAAAGATTTAGGCGCGCTTAAATATTTTCTTGGTATGGAAGTTGCTCGCTCAAAGAAGGGAATTGTTGTTTCTCAAAGAAAATACATCCTAGATCTCTTGGAAGAAACTGGGATGAGTGGGTGTAAACCAGCAGATACTCCTATGGAATTAAATGCTAAACTTTGGGAGAAAGGCAGTGTTCCTATTGAGATTGGAAGATACCAGAGGTTAGTCGGCAAACTTATTTATCTAGCCCACACTAGACCTGACATCGCTTTCTCTGTGAGTGTTGTAAGCCAATTCATGCATTCTCCCTATGAAGAACACTTGGAGGCAGTTTATCGGATCTTAAGGTACTTGAAATCCAATCCTGGAAAGGGTTTGTACTTCAAGAAAACTAATGACAGAGAAGTATCTATATTTACAGATGCTGATTGGGCAGGATCAATTACTGATAGAAAATCCACCACTGGATATTGTGCCTATGTTTGGGGAAATTTAGTTACTTGGAGAAGTAAGAAACAAGGGGTTGTTGCTCGAAGTAGTGCAGAAGCTGAATTCAGAGCAATGGCTCAAGGAATCTGTGAACTTTTATGGATTCGTAAACTCTTGGACGAATTGAAAATGAAAGTTGACTCACCCTTAAAATTGTTCTGTGATAGCAAAGCAGCAATAAGTATAGCTCACAACCCTGTACAACATGATAGAACCAAGCACATTGAGATTGACCGCCATTTCATAAAAGAAAAAATTGATGCTGGAATTATATGCCTACCATTTGTGACTTCCAATCAGCAAACTGCTGATATCTTGACAAAGAGTTTGGCAAGACCCAATTTTGAGCGACTTATAGCCAAGTTGGGCATGACAGATATCTATGCACCAACTTGAGGGGGGGTGTTGAAGAATCAAGAGAAATCATATTTGATTCTCTTTTATTTTATATTATTATATTTATTTTTATTTTATGATTTTGTCATTATTACTCAGTATTACTATTGTAATTTCTTTTCCTATATAAACAGCTTAAGGCTGTAGTAATAAAACATGAAAGTATTATATTATTTTGTCTTTTACTTTCTTCATGGTATCAAGAGCTCTGGTTAGGGTTCTGTAAACAACCCATCAGGGTTTGTGGCTCTAGTCAACTGAGCTATGGCACAAAATACCCCATGGAAGGCAGCCCTTATGAGTAGCGGCGGTAGCAGCGACGATGGTTTGGGTAAAAAATCAGAAGTAGTCGACAACGCCGACAGTATGGGTTTAGGCAGCGGCCCAGGCGGCAGTGGCGGCGGCCCAGGCGACAATAATGGTTTATCTAACAATGGTTTTTCCAACTTTTTTGGCCATGAGGGAACTTCTAATGTCCTTAAGGTTGAAATTCAAAAACTCAATGGAAAAAATTATGTTGAATGGTCCCAAACCACAAGATTGATATTAGACGGTAAGGGAAAATATGGTTTCCTAACCGGAGAGGTGCAAATGCCTGCCACTACTGATCCGAATTACAGGTTTTGGAAATCTGAGAACTTTGTTATTATCGCTTGGCTGCTTAGTAATATGGAATCAATGATAAGAAAACCTTTTATGTTTTTGCCTACTGCAAAGGAAGTTTGGGAGGCAGTCAAAGAAACATATTCTGACATTCAGAATTCTTCTCAAATTTTTGATCTCAAATCACGATTGTGGCATGCCAAACAAGGAGATAGAGATGTCACTACCTATTACAATGAGTTGATGACACTATGGCAAGAATTGGATCTCTGCTATGATGATCATTGGAAGTGCTGTGAGGACAGTGTTTTGTTTCTTAAGAGACAGGAGAACGACCGAGTATTCATGTTCTTGGTTGGGCTTAATAAGCAGCTCGATGAAGTCCGTGGCAGAATATTGGGAAAGATTCCATTGCCATCACTTCGGGAAGCGTTCTCAGAAGTTAGAAGAGAAGAGGCGAGACAAGGTGTTATGATGGGTAAAACACCTTCTGTTGGTGAGGTTGAAAGCGCTGCCCTAATCTCTAAGAATGAAGACGGGAAGAGAGATGGCAAGAAACCATGGTGCGAACATTGCAAACGTCTAGGGCACACACGTGATACGTGTTGGAAGCTCCATGGAAAACCTCTAAATTGGAAGAAAAAAGAAGGAAACGAAGGTCATGCCCTCCAAGCTGGTACCTCTAATCAAGAGAAGCAGTCCCCTTCAAGCTCATCTCCTTTCACCAAGGAACAATTAGATAAATTGTACAAACTCCTTGAGTCTCAAACTCCTTCTTGCTCTATAGCTCAAAGAGGTAATTTTCCAAATACTGCTCTACTTAGTGTCACTCCCAGCCATACTTGGATTATCGATTCTGGTGCTACTGATCATATGACTGGGGAGTCGAGTCTATTTTCTTCTTATAGTCCTTGTGCAGGTAACCACAAAATTAAAATTGCAGATGGCTCTCTTTCAGCCATTGCAGGGAAAGGTTCTGTCATTCTGTCACCTGTGTTAACCTTAAAAGATGTCTTACATGTTCCTAATTTATCATGTAATCTGTTATCCATTACTAAATTAACAAAGGATATAAATTGTCAAGCTAACTTCTTTCATTCTCATTGCACTTTTAAGGATTTGAGCACGGGGAAGATGATTGGCAATGCTAAGGAGAGTGGAGGACTCTATTATCTTGACAATGGACTCGACTTCAAAGACCAACAAAAAACAAGTACCTGCTTTGAATCTATTTTTGTCTCTTCTAATAATGATGATAGTATGTTATGGCATTTACGGTTAGGACATCCTAGTTTTCCGTATTTGAAACATTTGTTTCCCAAATTATTTTCTAAGAAGGATCCGTCTTTATTTCATTGTGAAACTTGTGAACTTGCTAAACATCACCGTTCTTCTTTTTCTACACAACCATATAAACCATCAAAACCGTTTGCAGTTATTCATAGTGATGTTTGGGGTCCTAATAGAATAAACACCTTTTCTAATAAAAAATGGTTTATAACTTTTATTGATGATCATACTAGAATTTGTTGGGTATATCTATTAAAAGAAAAATCTGAAGTTGGACAGGTTGTCAAAAACTTTTTTACAATGGTGCATACTCAATACCAAACAAATATTCAAGTCTTCAGAAGTGACAATGGTAAAGAATATTTTAATACACTTTTGTCCGATTTTTTTCTTGCAAATGGGATTGTTCATCAAAGTTCTTGTGTTAATACACCCCAACAAAATGGAATTGCAGAGAGAAAGAATAGGCATCTTCTTGAGGTTGCTAGAGCTTTACTATTTGCAAATCACGTTCCAAAATATTTGTGGGGTGAAGCTGTTTTAACTGCATCATATTTAATTAATCGAATGCCATCTAAAGTTTTAGATTTTCATACCCCTCTTGATGTTTTTCGAAATTATTTTCCTTTAACTAGTGTCTCTGCTGATTTGCCATTAAAAGTTTTTGGTTGCACTGCTTTTGTTCATGAACATAAACACCTTGACAAACTCGAGCCACGAGCAATAAAATCTGTGTTTACCGGTTACTCTCCAACTCAAAAGGGGTATCGGTGTTTTGAACCAAAATCAAAAAGAATTTTTGTAACCATGGATGTTACTTTTGTTGAAAATCAACCATTTTTTACTGACATTCATCTTCAGGGGGGAAATTTTAAGGAAGATTCATCTTTTACGTTTGAAAACATCATTACTTTAAGTGATATAGTGTCGTCACAAAATTCTGAGACTTATATAGATGCACCAAAAGAAAATGCCCAAGAATCCATATTGAAACTCAATCCACTTATGAGTGAGGTTTCGACAGATTCGGGGGCGACAATTTCAAATCAAAATCACAATGATCAAAATCACAATAATGAAGGACCACCTGAAATGCCACAACATAATGACTCAGATAAAGAGACACAAAGCAGGTTTACTACAATTGACCCTACTTGGAAGGGAAATGTCTTTGAAAGAAGAAACCATAAACAGAGAAATGAAGGACCCATTCTCCGACCCTTCCAAGATTCTGAACCAATAGATAATCCAACACATCATCTTGATACAGGTAAGTCTTCTTCTGTTCTTAAAAGTCATGTTGAGTATCCTGATATAGATCTTCCTATTGCAATTAGAAAACCTGTTAGATCATGCACTAAATATCCTTTGTCTAATTATGTGTCATACTCAAAATTGTCTTCTTCATTTGCTGCATTTACCTCTAAGTTGTCTGCTGTAGAAATTCCAAAAAATATACAGGAGGCTTTAAAAATTCCAAAGTGGAAGGAAGCTGTTCTTGAGGAGATGAGAGCTCTTGAGAAGAATCAAACTTGGAAAGTCATGACGTTACCTACAGAAAAGAATACTGTTGGTTGTAAATGGGTATTTACTGTAAAATATAATTCTGACAACACAGTTGAAAGATACAAGGCACGCTTGGTTGCTAAAGGGTTTACTCAGACATATGGCATTGATTACTCAGAGACTTTTGCTCCCGTTGCCAAATTAAACACTATTAGAGTTCTCTTGTCCTTGGCAGTGAATTTAGATTGGTCTCTTAACCAACTTGATGTAAAGAATGCTTTTCTGAATGGTGATTTGGAGGAGGAAGTATACATGGATAGTCCACCTGGCTTTGAAGATAAATTTGGTTCAAATGTGTGCAAACTACAAAAATCCCTTTATGGTCTCAAGCAATCCCCAAGGGCTTGGTTTGAAAAATTCACTCGGTCGGTCAAAAAGCAAGGATATATGCAGGGACAATCAGACCATACTCTGTTCATGAAATTCTCTAATGTTGGTAAAATTGCGATTCTAATTGTATATGTAGATGATATTATTCTCACAGGAGATGACACTGTCGAGATGGAAAGATTGAAGAAAAATTTGACACAAGAATTTGAGATCAAAGATTTAGGCGCGCTTAAATATTTTCTTGGTATGGAAGTTGCTCGCTCAAAGAAGGGAATTGTTGTTTCTCAAAGAAAATACATCCTAGATCTCTTGGAAGAAACTGGGATGAGTGGGTGTAAACCAGCAGATACTCCTATGGAATTAAATGCTAAACTTTGGGAGAAAGGCAGTGTTCCTATTGAGATTGGAAGATACCAGAGGTTAGTCGGCAAACTTATTTATCTAGCCCACACTAGACCTGACATCGCTTTCTCTGTGAGTGTTGTAAGCCAATTCATGCATTCTCCCTATGAAGAACACTTGGAGGCAGTTTATCGGATCTTAAGGTACTTGAAATCCAATCCTGGAAAGGGTTTGTACTTCAAGAAAACTAATGACAGAGAAGTCTCTATATTTACAGATGCTGATTGGGCAGGATCAATTACTGATAGAAAATCCACCACTGGATATTGTGCCTATGTTTGGGGAAATTTAGTTACTTGGAGAAGTAAGAAACAAGGGGTTGTTGCTCGAAGTAGTGCAGAAGCTGAATTCAGAGCAATGGCTCAAGGAATCTGTGAACTTTTATGAATTCGTAAACTCTTGAACGAATTGAAAATGAAAGTTGACTCACCCTTAAAATTGTTCTGTGATAGCAAAGCAGCAATAAGTATAGCTCACAACCCTGTACAACATGATAGAACCAAGCACATTGAGATTGACCGCCATTTCATAAAAGAAAAAATTGATGCTGGAATTATATGCCTACCATTTGTGACTTCCAATCAGCAAACTGCTGATATCTTGACAAAAAGTTTGGCAAGACCCAATTTTGAGCGACTTATAGCCAAGTTGGGCATGACAGATATCTATGCACCAACTTGAGGGGGGGGTGTTGAAGAATCAAGAGAAATCATATTTGATTCTCTTTTATTTTATATTATTATATTTATTTTTATTTTATGATTTTGTCATTATTACTCAGTATTACTATTGTAATTTCTTTTCCTATATAAACAGCTTAAGGCTGTAGTAATAAAACATGAAAGTATTATATTATTTTGTATTTACTTTCTTCAGGAATAATACCATTAAATACAAAGAAGGTAGTTAAAAAAATTGTTTATATTTGAGACCAAAAGATATGGATAAATTTTTCTTATATTCCAGATCAAAAGGACTAATGCTCATTTAATGAGATAAACTCAAATAAGTTCTAAAGAAACTTTTTTCAAACACCCCCATAATTCAAAACAATGTGCTTCCATAACTTTTAACCTCAACTCTAGCTTACCATTATTCCCAATCTCAGCTCTCCTGCTAGGATTGGATCATTTGTAAAAAGCAAGTGTTATGAGTCTTATGACACTAGCTCTTGGATATGCTAAATTGGAACATCCATAAACAGGGTAAAAAGACAAGTGCAAAAAGTTCGTTATTGGAGTAATCCCATGTTATAGGGAAACCCACAACGACTTTACCACGTGTTCACAAAGTAGTCTAAACCCCGTCATATGAGTTCTTCTTTCTGAAGAGACATTTGTGAAAAAGGCTGAGAAAACTGTGCATAATATGGCCATAATAAAACTATTTTTCCTCTAAGCTGTTCTTTCCCCCTCCTCTCAAAAAAGTAAGGACATGAATGAACAGGATAAAGGAAAAATAAAACAAGGCTTAAAATCACAGAATTTAACAATATCAAAAACATAAACCCCCAATGAAAGAGTAAAATTTTTGAGAATAAGGCACCGACAAACACAAAAACTGTAACCAATTTGATTAAGCAGTAATAGATTTGTAGAAATTAAACAGGAAAATCTAAGAAGGAAAACGGTTCTGACCTCAGGTCTCCAGGTATCAGTTTTCACAGACACATTAACAGCCAGAGAATCTTCCAATGCCTGCAAAATTTATTATACTTGAAACCTTACCATGATTTACCACAGCTCAGTGATTAGAAAGACTGCAAGAATTCTGAAGATTACTGACCAAAAATTCAAAGTTGAAATGATCATGTGATGCGTACAAGTGACATCTTAGACCCTAAAAAAGTTCGTGTCAGAAACATTGAAAACAGGTTTATATTTATCACAAGTAAACTGTATTTATCGCTCTAAATTAGTGGTCAAGAGTAGTGCTCACCTTATAGCTTGCGCATTTAACCAAGCAGAATGGACAGGAGAAATTTTTAGTGACTGTTATCAAAGCTTTCAGTTACTATATGAGCTGATTGACGGTTAACATTTATATTTATATAATATAAAAAATAAAAGGATGTAGAGTTGACAATTACAGAGCCTAGGTTACGTACTAATCTCTAGCCTAATAATCAGTAATTTGATTATTCTCATCAAATCAACAAAAACATAATTGACTGTATATTCAGAGATTAAAGCTAATATTCTAATATAAAGTGAACACTCCCCATCAATTTGAGGTATGGGCCTGAGTCTGAGCCATAATGAATACCAATGAATGAATACCAGAAAACTTTCCAGGTATGGGTACTGTCAAAAGTTTTCTAATGATTTTTAATGAGTAACATGTTACACTTTTAATCAATGACCTGTATTTATTAAATTTTAATATCTAAAATTTAGTATTTAGATAATATTTTTATTTTATTACTCTGTAAAAAAGTAAAATATACATTAACAGAAAAATATATTTCATTTAACTAAAACATGGGTAATAGGTCTGGGTATGTAGGCAGGTAGGTACATTAGATTTACATATGGCATTAAAATTGCTATCCAGCAAGGTTGGATATAAGTGTAGAGGGAAAGGGAAATTCCCTTCAACAGATAATTTTATTTACAGAGAAAATGCTACTAGTCTGCTAGATGAAGGAAGAAACCACTGATTACTGCACAATGGTTGAGACTTGAGGTAGCCACAAGAATATCCCGGAATTGAGGCACGGTGAGGGGAAATGCTACAGATATTGAGTCGCACCAATGGGCTTGAAAGGAATCAAATGAAGGAGTTGGTGTGCTCGATGCAGAGTTAGAGAGGAGTTCTATTGTGTTAGGAGAAAGCGAAAAATGCCCACCTCATAAGCAGACCTTACGAATGAGCATACCTTATAAGGAGAGAATTTGACAAGGAAAGTGGTGGATCATGGGTATTGACATTTATTACCATGTGTTAAATTTTATTTTGAGGAATTGGGGAAGGGTAACTAGCTCCTAAGGTTCTGTAACATGTCATGAATTAACTATCCCCCAAAAGCTGAAGTTATTGGGAGAAGACACTAGAAAATAAAATCGACATAGAAAATGGTTTATTACGTCCAATGGATAACTGACAGGGAAAATCACTATAAAATAAGACAGCCACCAGAAACTAGAGCAGGGTAAGTGTTGAAGTTGAAGTTGTGGGATTTTAGAGAAAAGGAGGAGAGAAAATAGTAAGGGTTTTGTTGAATTCCAAATTGTGGCTGAGAATAAATCATTTATTGACTGATTATTCTGTAATTAATTTATTATATTATATAGGACAGCTGTAGGGAATATCAAGGAACCTTGTACAGTAAATCCCTCCTATTTAATTCTGATTTATTTATTAGACTAGGGAATGTTGTATTTAAACCAGAATTGTAACCATTCTGATTCAAGAAATGAAAAGATCATTTCCTCAATAATTCACATGGTATCAGAGCAAACCTGGTCCCAAAAAAAAAAAAAACACCATTATTCCATGGCTGAAGAAAGCAGTTCAGTCACTGATTACTACCATACCCTCACCCATTATTGGCAGCAGCTGGATATCTATGAGGATGTAGCATGGACATGCCCTGAAGACAGCAAACAGTACAAAAAACTGGTGGAGAAAGACCGAATATACCAGTTCCTCCTTGGCCTGAACAAGAATCTAGATGATGTAAGAGGAAGAATCCTTGGAACCAAACCTTTGCCCAACATCAGAGAAGTATTTTCAGAAGTGAGAAGAGAAGAGAGCCGAAGGAAAGTCATGCTTGGAAGCACGGATCAAAGCTCCATTAATGAAGGTTCATCCTTGGCTGTGAAAGGAAGCTACAAAAAATCTAGAGCATGGTGTGATCACTGCAAAAAATCAGGCCACAACAAAGGGTCCTTCATGGAAAACCAGCAGATTGGAAACCATCTAAGAATAGGGACATTCGCGCCCATGCTGCCACATCAGAAGAAGGTAAAGTGTTGGCATCCCCAGCACCTGAACCAAGTCCATTCAACAAGGAACAAATGGAGATGTTGCAAAAATTGCTACAACAATCCCTTCAAAACACTAGCACACACTCAACAGCTGCCTTGGCCCAAAAAGGTAATTCTTCATGTGTCTATTTTGTTGACAAGGGAATATCTAATTCATGGATTGTAGACTCTGGAGCCTCATACCATATGACTGGGGATATCACTCTATTTGATGAATATTCCCCATGCAATGACAATTCTATGGTACGAATAGCAGATGACACAAAAACAAAAGTGATTGGTAAAGGCTCAGTAATCATCTCCAAGGACATTACTCTTAACTCAGTTCTTTATGTTCCAAAGTTGAATTGCAACCTTTTGTCCATAAGTAAATTGACTCAAGATCTAAATTGTTTCACTAAATTCTTGTCTCACCTATGCGAATTTCAGGATATGGATTCGGGGAGGAAGATTGGCAATGCTGAGAAATGTGCAGGTCTCTACTTCCTTCAAGCTAGTGAGTTCAAGAAGAGAAGAAACAATTCAGTCTATGTTGTTGCATCAAGTGGTGAAAACCTAGAGGAAGCTGTCATGCTATGGCACTATCGTTTAGGACATCCAAACTTTATGTACCTTGAAAAAATGTTTCTTTCTCTAGTCAATAAAAATTCAAATTTGTTTCAATGTGAAATCTGTCAATTATCCAAACACTCATGCAACCATTATCCTCCTCAATCTTATAAACCATCTCAACTTTTCTCATTAATCCACAGTGATGTTTGGGGACCTTCCCGTGTTAAGAACATAGCGGGTTCAAAATGGTTTGTGACCTTTATAGATGATCATACACGAGTTACAAGGGTGTTCCTTATGAAAGAAAAATCTGAAGTGGGAGAAATCTTTGAGAACTTCAGGAAGCACTGCAACGTGCAACTTTTGACGGCAACTCTCAAGTGGGAGTAATCTTTCATTCAATGGATGCACTGGAATCGCCACCTACATATTTTAGAACCAATAGTTTCACAAATCCATATCAAGAAATTGTAGATGCATATGGTGTTGCAAGATATCAAGAAGTAAATCCTGCAGTTTACACAACTATTATATTCCCATTTCTCTTTGCGGTGATGTTTGGGGACTGGGGTCATGGAATTTGCCTGCTGCTTGGAGCATTGGTTCTTATAGCACATGAAAGCAAGCTCAGCAATCAGCGACTGGGAAGCTTTATGGAGATGCTATTTGGTGGACGCTATGTGATTCTATTGATGTCATTATTTTCAATGTATTGTGGGTTAATCTACAATGAATTCTTCTCGGTTCCTTTTCATATATTTGGTGCGTCTGCTTACAAATGCCGAGATATTTCATGCAGGGATGCACATACTATTGGCTTAGTAAAATACAGAGAACCATACCCATTTGGTGTCGATCCCAGCTGGCGTGGAAGTCGTTCAGAATTGCCCTTTCTGAACTCTCTCAAGATGAAGATGTCTATTCTATTTGGTGTGGTGCATATGAACTTAGGAATTATGTTAAGTTATTTCAATGCTCGTTTCTTTGGCAGCTCACTGGATATAAGGTATTAGTTTGTGCCGCAGATGATTTTCCTTAACAGTCTATTTGGCTATCTTTCCCTTCTCATTGTTCTCAAGTGGTGTACTGGCTCTCAGGCAGATCTTTATCATATAATGATTTACATGTTTTTAAGTCCCTTTGACAATCTTGGTAAGAATGAGCTGTTTTGGGGCCAAAGGCCACCTCAAGTTTTGTTATTGCTTCTGGCTGTTATTGCAGTTCCATGGATGCTCTTTCCAAAGCCTTTTATATTAAAGAAACTTCATAACGAGAGATTTCAAGGGCGCACTTATGGTATGCTTAATACCTCTGAGGCGGATCTTGAAATGGAACCGGATTCTGCCAGGCAACATCGGGAGGAATTTAATTTCAGTGAGGTCTTTGTTCACCAAATGATTCACTCCATCGAGTTTGTTCTGGGTTCTGTTTCAAATACGGCTAGGGCATTGGATATGCTGAATTTTACTCCACCGAACAACAAATCTATTAGGGTTATGTATTCTCATCGGGATCCTAGTATTAGGAAGAATGGTACTGCAAATACTTTTATCGAGAATTTGGATAAGACAATTGATCACAAATCTTTACATGATACTTTTTCTACATTTTGACATATTTTATCTTGCAAAATAGCTACTAACGGTTCTGGCCAGTCTAATAGTTTTGTTCAATTTACATTGAGGAACCTACTCATAATGCAATTGATAAGTTAAATGATTCTAATTCTGGGAATAGTGGGTGTCCTGATTCTGGGAATAGTGGTCCCATAGGTTGTGGTGTCCTTGGGAAGTGGACCGCGGGATCAGATTTTTGGTGGAGGAAACTCTCCAGCCTTTGTCGTGGCAGCTGTTGCAGCCCTTATGAGTGGACTCTTAGTTGACAGGTTTGGAAGATTTGCAATTCAATTGATGGGATTCTTCTTGGTGCACGATTATTCTCTCTTCGATGGTTTCAGATTTGCCCTTACTCTCCAGATTTGATCAACGAAAATATGTGTCATTGTTCAAACAACCGTTATCTCTCCTGTTTTTGGACGCATTTTCTTATTCCGTTGATCGATCCTGACTTCGTTTCGTTAGAGTCGCGCTACTTCTTCTTCAGTGTTTGTCATGCAATTTAGTTATTATTAATAGATTATAATAGTGGCTTATATTCCCACCGACGATTATTCTGATGGTGCCCTTTTTCCACATATGAATTATATTAGTGATGACTTCTTCCGTTGGTGGTTATTCTAACGGTGTCTTTTATTTTCATGACTTACTTTATCTTGACAATTTGTCCCAGATGCAGTGGCCTTGCCTTTCGCTCCTTGAAGCATGCCTCTCTCTCCTTGAAGCAGATTCAAGTTTAAATATTTTGAGTCTCCATTATTATTGGTTTGAATCTTCCAAATGCAGTTTTTTAGAAGAACGGAGCTTGCTTTGTTCAATTGCCTGCCATGAATTTCTCTCAAGCTGATGATCAATCAGACTATCTGGCTAGGCTATATTTATAGCAATTCTCTCCGACTTCACATGCATCCCTGAGTTGCCTTTCCATCTTTTTTTATTATTTTGTGGAGCAAAACATTGTTTTCTTGTAGCAAGCTAAAGCTTAGTAAGCTTTAGCTTGAGGTGGAGTGTTAGAATATTAGAAAATATCTTATAATATCTATTATATTATATTAGAGTATCTTGAGTTATTTCCTATGATCAATTTATATTCATAGAGATATCTTAGAATATCTCTCATTATTATTATGATTTGTTCATAATTTAGGATTTAGTCTATGTTACTCTATAAATAGAGATTAATATTTAGTCTTTTGTAATCAAGTCAGCATTAAGCTATTATAAATAATATTCAAACCCTTATTATTTTCTCTCTTCCTTTTCTCTAAAATCCCACAACTTCAACAATACCAAATCATTTTTGGGGTGAAGCTGTCCTTTCAGCATCATATTTAATCTCAGGCAATGATGACAAAGAGATAGAAGAACTCAAGAGATTTCTAGCTAAAATGGGTATTGCACATATGTGTGGGGAAACTTGACTACTTGGAGAAGTAAAAAATAGTCGGTGGTGGCAAGAAGTAGTGCAGAGGCTGAGTTCAGAGCAATGGCTCATGGCATTTGTGAGGGAATTTGGTTGCAGAGAATGCTTAAAGAATTAGGAGTACCAACAGATTCCACCATAAGCCTTTGGTGCGACAACAAGGCAACCATCAATATTGCAAAAAATCCAGTCCACCATGATAGAATGAAACATGTGGAGATAGGTAGACATTTCATAAAAGAAAAGATAGATGGTGGAATTATCAAGTTGGAATACATCCCTTCCAAGAACCAAACTGCAGACATATTGACCAAGGCCCTTCACAAATCTAATTTTGAGAACTTAAGGTCCAAGCTAGGCATGATTGACATCTACTGCCCAACTTGAGGGGGAGTGTTGAATTCCAAATTGTGGCTGAGAATAAGTCATTTATTGACTGATTATTCTGTAATTAATTTATTATATTATATAGGACAGATGTAGTGAATATCAAGGGACCTTGTACACTAAATCCCTCCTATTTAATTCTGATTTATTTATTAGACTAGGAAATTTTGTATTTAAACCAGAATTGTAACCATTCTGATTCAAGAAATGAAAAGATCATTTCCTCAATAATTCACAGGTTTGAATATTATGTGCTGGGCCCAACGCATGTTCTAGCATTTATTGATCGACTTCACAATGAATTACAGAGTAATCTCAGCTGACAAAAAACTGATCTCCAGCCTAATAATTTGTAATTCATTATTCTAATATAATTAACATAAATATAGTTGACTAGGAGTATTATCTAATATAATGCCAATATTCTAACATATGTAAACTTCTATCGGTGACTAATTTGGGGGAAAAATTGCATTTGTTATTCCCCCAAAGAAAATAAACTTCCAAAATTCAAATTAATAAACAAGAGGTAATAAATTTAAGCAACATTTAGATTACCTTCCGTTTTCTTCATTTTGTTGTTGTAATACCTGTAATATTTTTTATAAAATAAGAATCATTAAAACGGTAGAAGAATACAGAGTATAAACATCAGAATTTATTCTAATGGCAAAAGGCGTAGAAGGAGGGCAAAAGTGAAGTTGAAAATATCAGAACAAAATAGCTCTCCAATTCATCTGCTATTTCACATCTCCAATCCACAAAGAAGCCATAAAAAATGTCCCATCACAACAAAGTTAAAATGTAATACCTGTAATTAAATGTCACAGTTCCTTCATTCATCCTGAACCAGACAAGCAGCTATAAGTTAAATACCAAAATTTATTTAATAGGAATTACATTAAAGTTCAGAACACTGCCCCCCACCCAAAACAACAAAAAAATGCTTAGAATGCTTTATCAGATGTAAAAATAGTACAAAATAATAACTCTTAAAGCTAAAAAATACATAACAATAAGGGTCATGGTAACATCCCTATATATCTAACACTCCCCAACAGATATTTATGACATAATGAAATTTACCGAATGATATCAGATGATGATGATGATGATGATGATGATGCTACATCGTTGCTAGCATGTGTATGGTCGAGAGGTGTCTCCATGGCCCCGAACTCTTCGGCAAAGATAGTGACTTGAACATTCTTTGGTGTACTCTTTGGAAAGCAGAACAGAAAACAAACGAGAAGCAATCAAAACAAGTTTTCCATGTTTGGGTGTGGGAATTTTTGCTTAGTGGTTAAAGACTATTGATTCTAGAACAAACCACAGTCGCAGCATTCAAGAGATCTTGGATTGATATGGTCGTGCTCGTATTTTGATAATCATACTGCTACATGAAGAAATTAGCAAGATAAATACGTCAATCATAATTGCAGAGATTAGATAAAAAGCATTAAATAATGTTAATAAAAGCAGTGCCCACAGAATAGCATATCATTTAACGAGCACAGTACATACAATATAGATAGATGTTATACCTTCAAAATACATGGAAGCAAATCAACAGTAGTAATAATCTCGGCTCGCTGTCCCCAACGAAAATTTTGAGAACAATCCCAAGCCATATAAATTGATTGAAAAGATACTTTCCCATATAAGCAGTTATTTTCCACTCTTGCTGTCAAGTACAGAATGAGACAATATGAGAGTTCACAAACCACCCTTTTCTATAACAAAATCAACATAATTTTTTGGGAGGGAGTATCCAAGAGTGCCAAGGCAGCCAAAATATCATATTTCTGTTTTCATTTTTTGAAAGAAGAAATTTATTAAGAAAAAAGGAAGATGATGAGAGTCAGAAGGGTAAGAGATCCTCCTTAAAAAATACAAACAACAAAACATAGAACAAATAAAATTTCAAAAGATATGTAGGAGAAATCACTGTAAAAAGAATGTAACATGTTCAATACATGATTTTCAATAGACTGTAGTTTCATCTTCTTTTATGAAATTCCTTATTACTTTGGGGGAAGATAATATTATCTTAGTGACTCATACAGCTTATCGTTTTTAAAAACCAACTCAACCCAAGAACTTAAGCTTAATAGCAAGCCAAGAGTTTAAATTTTCAGCTGTAGCATACCCATCACGCCTTTTGCTGAGATTAGAATTTAACAACAAAGGATTCAACTTTTGACTACTTGGCCAATATACAAAATTGAAAATTCAGAGAGAATGGGGTTTGAAGAGCAACAGACAGAAAAAGCAAGCCAGGGTAAATAGCTGAGGGTTGAAGCATGTTAGGAACCAAGAAGCTCCAAAGGTGAGAGTTTATTCTAGAAAGAACTGGAACCACTAAGTGATTAAGGCAGTTAGTAGTTAAAAGTATTATATGGAAGTTGGTAGTTAGGGTGGCAAAAGCTTATAAATGCCAGTGTATCCATTGTTGAGATTCATTCATTGACTGATCTTAATAAAACTGTATTGAGTTGGAAAAGGGAATTTCTCCCTTGGCAGAGAAAACCCCTGCGGGTATTTCTTTCATTCTTTCACTCTCTTTCATGTTCTTTTTCTCTTAAATCTGAACTTTGATCTCGAAGACCTAACAATTAGTCCAACCTGCCATTTTTCAAGGGAGTACCAGTGTAATCAACAACAATGGAGAGCAAATGGAAGTGTTGGAAACTTCAATGGAATTCATCCTGAAGACGCTGGCTCAACATGCTACCTAATTTGTGGAACTAAAGGAACATGTGGTGAGTACAAAAGATATCAACAAGAAACAGGGAACAACGACAAAGGACACATTTTGCAAAGTTAGTCTAGATAGTAGCAAGTGGGTCAAAAGATCGAGTTACCCATGTTCAAACGGGTTGACCCAATTTGGTGGATCGCAAGAATGGATAATTTTTTTAGGTTCAGCAGATTCCTCAAGCTGAGAAACTCCAACTTGCACTTGTACAATGGAGGGACCAGTGGTTCATTGATTTCGTCTTTGGCGTTTAAGGAAACCAGGGGCCTGAAGACGCAGGTTTGACACCTTGGTGGCTCAAGAAGATTTGATGCCAGAGAAGCAGATAATGGGCTATTTACTCAGTGGTCTTCACCCTGAGTAGCAAAGCAAGGTGTGTTTGGCCCAAGGTTGCGAGAAAATTATTTTTCCTTCATCCACTCCAGTTACTGAATCTCAGTTGGCAACAATTCAATAATGAAAAACAAATTGCCAGATTATTCTACGGGGATTAACATTGCCAAGAATCAGGCTGTTGTAGAGCAAAAGGGGTTGGCTGGACAAGAAAAGGCTCACAATTAAGTGCAGGAGATTACACACATGGGGGTATGGCTCTTCATTTCACAATATCAAGGGGACAAAGCAACTCCCTTAACATGAATACATGAAATGAAGGGAGAAAGGAAAATGTTTTTGTTGTGGGGGGATAAAGTCTTGCCGGGACATCATTGCCCAATTAAGCACCTTAGTGTGATGATCCTTTGAGAGGACGAGTTTGGGGAGGATGAAACTAGACAGTCAAACAATGAGATTAGTATGCAGGAAAAACGCCAGTCCAAAAAGGTGAATGTGTGTTTTTTCTATATAGGAAGAGCAATAATCCAATGAGAGTATACAGTGAAGAACACAAGTTCAGGTTACCAGATGACTTTCATGGAGGTATGGATGTGTGTTGTTTTGTACAGTTTTTATTTTATTTAAAATATAAATATGTTGTCCTTAAGTCCTAACTCAACTGGATAATGTCGATATTGTTAGGTTGGACATCATGTCCCAGGTTTGAACCTGGGACCTCGAAGTTGTGTGTGGATTTCTGGTGGTAATTATACTATCTCATCTATAGACCAAAAAACAAATATAAAGATGTTAGTTGTTAAACACGAATCAAAAGTTCCCTTCCCCAGCTTTGTAAGCCAAACTCCTAGCACTATTCTTTCCTCAATGGCCTCCTCCACTTTTTAGCTTCTTCTAGGCACACACTAATAAACATGACAAATCTTCAAAATATTTGACCTTCACTCGACCTTCTCTAGCCAATCTCCGCAGCCTAGATCTAAACCAACTACACAAACAACTCCCTTGCTAGTACCAAGTCTTCAAGCAATAAAACCATCGGGCCAAATGAGGAAGAGAACAAACAAGGTAAACACAAAACAATACCTAATCTTAGAATTTGGGTTGGGTCAAACTAAACCCCACAAAACCAGCTTGTAAGATGAGGGGATGTCTCTCACTTGTAAACATTTTTCCAAATCATATCTCATCCAGTGTGAGATTCTCAACACGCCCAAGACTAAACATCTAGAGCGTGACCCAAGTGGCTCGATAATTGATGATCCAACGGATCTAAGATGGACTTTGATACCATTTTAGAATATGGATCGGGTCCAACTTAACCTACAAAACCAGTATGTAAGAGGAGGAATTTCTCTCACTTGTTAACACTTTCTCAGACCATATTTCATCCAAACCTAATCAGAGCAATGCATAAGAACTGCTTTAACTCCTGAGATCAATATCCACTCCTTGCAGTCCTGTTCAATAACATTCACCGACAAAGTTACTGCCAAATGACCACGTCACCGAAAAACCACGTCAAATGGTACCATTGTGATACCATCTCATGAACCAACCCTTCCAAATACTCAAGTTGTCGGGCTCAGACCAATAATTCGTTTTATTTCAGACACATGCAGTCACACATCAAACTTTGTGCTCAAACAATTTTTTTTTAAATGAGGTGGTAAAGTCAAACTCTTCACCACTAGGTCAAAGAGAATATGGCATTATGAAGACTATGATACAGAGAGATTGACATTGAAATAGAGGTAATCTTATAATAGTCATAGGTTGAAGCACATACTGCCTGTAGCCTGGACGGCTGCACCTGTACTGATACTAGAAGAAAGAGTATACAATTCTCTATATTCCCATCAATCACCCCTTAATCAAGCTCTAATATTTAAAGAGACTAACACTCATTTTTTGGGTATAGACACTGCATTAAAATAATTCATTATTAGAGGAAGGTTATTCAAAACAAAAGAATAAAAAATCTTCCTTGAAGGGAAGAAGAGGGAAAAGGCAAACACAAAAGAAGAGCAGAATACATTAGACTCAAAGAGCACTCCAGCCCTTGATGTAAGATTAACATATTCTTCAAAAACAAATCCGTGAACAAACATCCAGAAAGTATGTATGAATAAGGATCTCTGTCACTGAAAATTCCAGCATTCAGGTTAACTCAAATGCATCATACTACATCGAGGAGGAACATCATTACAGTGCCCTTTTCATGGCTCTATTGATTTGATTCATAATTTCAGGTTTTCCTGTCCTTTTGATTCATTATGGAGGATTTCTTGTGACTTTATCGGTAATTCACTTAATGGAATTCTTCCCTTTAACAATAAAAAAGGAAAGTATACAAATAACAATGAAGCTGCTCAGGCAATAACAAGGTAACAACAAATTGGCAAATCATATTTTGCATGTCAGAAGTTATCAATTAAAGCATATCTCACATTCATAAGAAGTCATATTTGAAGGACCCGGGTTTGTATTGACTCTAGATGATGAATTTGAGTTGGCCTCTGCGAGTAAATATTTATAACAAGGAACTTAGTAAAACTATAGAACTTAGTAAAACTATATATATATTCATGCCAATTGGATTCAACAACAATATGCATACCAGTGGTGAAAAACAAGAGAAAAAGTGAGCCGGATCTAGCCTCCACAGCTAACTTATTAATGTCATGGAGCACAAACTTTGCTTGGATTTGATTGTTCCCACCAATGCCAGAGGGATCTCGAAAGGTGAAAATCTGACTGACTAAATAAACAGCAGAATACTTTTTGTTTTTTGTAAGTTGAAACAAAAAGTATTATGAAACAGAAAAATTATTAAATAGGATATTAGTATACACTAAAAAATTAGTTAGCATAGGGAATATAAATAGTTCAGCTTAAGAGCAGTATGCCTACATCAGCATCTTCATCATTAGGATCACGCCTTGCCAGACCAATATACAAAGGAAACACATTCTGAGATTCTTCATTACTCCGTGATAGCAAAATTGACATTTGTATCCTAAACATCCATATGACATATCTCATTAGCATCTCAATATTGATATTTACACTAAAGAACAATCATAGAAAATAAGGCAACAGTAGAATTAAAACAATGACAAAAATGAAATAACTAGAAATTACAGTAACTTCAACCTTATCTGAAAACATACATAATAGTACCACCTGAATAAAGGTAAAAAGAAACGGTATCATACAAGGTCTACATGACAGAGAACTAATTTATTTTTAAACGTCACCTCATACTAAACAAGAGTACCAGTTACCCTCTTGAGCATGGGTTAATTATGTCTACAAGAACTAACTTGCCTGTATACATTAAGTGTGCTTGAAAAACCAGAGATGATTGGTGTTGAGTCAACAATGACTTATTTGTATACTAGAGCAGCAAGACTATGTACTGATGTTGACTTTGTAGTAGAACAGTGATCATATGCAATGCTTGCGTGTGAATTTTATTATCGCAAATGCACTCAAGTAGAAAGAACTATGACATCATCAACTGTTACTGAGTTTGTGTGTTTAAGTAGAACTATGAGATCATGAACCGTTAATGAGTGTGTGTGTGTACGCCACAAGGGCTTTTTATCTCTTTCAAGCCCTGGCTCACATGCAAGGGCTTGAAAGAGATAAAAAGAGAATTTGTGGCATCAAGTGTCAAACTTAGCATATGCAGGGCATGTTTTTAAAAAATGGTTTCAATACTTTTTTAAAAACTGTGGCCTTAACCAATCCAACCATTGAACCAAGTTATATGTAGGGCATGTTTGGTTTTGCAGTGGGTTTGGCAAAATCACGTGATTTTGTGAAATTCACCGCTTGACCAAACATGCACTACCTAGATAATTATATATGCAAAATTTCAGATGATTTAGACATTCATAGACATGTAATTTAACAGCAGATATTTACTTACTTATCATATAATACATCAAAATGAAATGGTGTTGTCAAGTACAAATAATTTTTGAATTATTTTGTGAAATTTTGTAGACTTGATCTACTGAATGAAAACTTTCAATTTAATGGTTGGATTGGTTATTTTTACATTTTCCATAATGTTATTCAACATGTAGATATAATAAGTTTGATGCCTGATACAGCCAACAAGAAATTCATCACGATGAAGAAGAAAAAATTGCAATGAGAATGGGAGAATAAGGAATCCTCTTAAACAAAAGAACAAAACATAAATCAATCAAAGAAGAGAAAAACCAATAGAGCGAAGCTGCCCAGTCTTCCATCATATTTTTTAGTGAAACCCCATACATCAAAAGCTTCTAAGAGATTCGTACATCAATATCAGCTGAATCTTCCCACTTGAATGGAAACAACATTATGAAATGGACACATTAATTTGGTCAATAGTAGTACCACGTGCACAGCTCACATGATAAACCACAGCAACAATATCAACAGGTCTCGATGTTTGATGCTCAAAGAAACTGGTTGAGAAATACCACACTTACTGAAAAAACTAATTCTTATTCGACTTAGAACCAGAAAAGTCTACATGTCAAAGTACAAAACAAGCAACATAAGTACATTCATTCAACTGATCCCATGTCCCTTTTTCATGCCAAAATCAAAGTTGTCGCTAATTTTATTATAATAGCAAATATACATTATTTTTTTCTCCATTCCCAAACTATGAAACCTCTTGCAAATACCAGGTATGGTCTACAATCTCTTGAAATCAATCACATATGGAAATCACAGGTTCAAGTGGAATAGTGGATAACATATGTTCATGTTATGAATATATCTCTTGCAAAAACAAGGTACCGTCTACAATAACCCACAATGGATCCGGCCCATCTTTGGACCCCACAATGACAGGAGCTTTGTAGCTTTAGGTTGTCCTTTGTGAAGAATCACATACAATATTAAATGCATATGTCAATTTAAAAAGGGAAAATATCAGTTTTACAGTAACCACCACAAAATGGCTCCTAAACTTCACATATATATACCTAAAAAACTCCTATCTAAATTGAACATAACTTAAACATCCAACATGAGGATATGGAATATAATTGACATAAATCTTTTAATGAAAAGGGAGTGAATAGGAGACAAAAGATTACATATGATAGATTTTTACCTTCTCTTTTTCCTAGCCTGTGCCCTGTACTCTAAACATCTTGGAAGGAATAATCGCTACAAAACAGACATGTACTCTATTAGAATACATTATGCAATAATATTTTATAGGTAAAATCTTGAGAGACCGTAAATCGGGAGACCGGGATATAAAAAAGAAAAGGGATTATTAAGTAGCTTCAGAAAAGAAGTAAATAGAAAGTATATGAAATCCTTCGAAAACAACAAGTAAAAAAAAAGAGAAACTTCTCACAGGAAAACAATAATTCTACCAATAATAAAACAGCTCTGTGGCTCATACAATGTATCCCATAAAAAATTACAAATATTATAATTTACAATGACATATAATTTTAGCAAAAACAGATGAAGTACCACTCTTGTAGCACGTTGAAGAAGAATGTTGTAAAGCTCTACAGGCTTGCAATAAACTGATAAACTCTGATCTGCAACAAGTTTCTCTTCTGCAGATAATTGCTCATCAGCATCTGGATTTTCAGGTTGATCTGTGCTTGTGACATTACTGCAGGAGCAAACAGATATTAGCATTGAGTATGTTGCCCCGTTTTCTAAATAGAAAACTACAGTTGTTTCCCTTCCATGGGAAACTACCTAGAGAACATTTGTGAATGGCACGCCTTTTCTAAAAAAGAGAGCATACCATGGATCACCAGCCGCGACAGGAAAGCCCGGCATTCTTGACAAACGAGTCTAGGATATAATCACATTTAACGGAACCTCTGTGTATGTGAAAACAAACCTACAATTTAAAATGGACCATGAAATCACCAAATCAACAAAACCATATATTGAAAGGAAAAAAATAGTGATGCAGATATCGAGAGGCATTGAATATCTGTGCTCCATATTGCAGCTTAAACATCAACAAACAGCAGAAACCTCATTTCTTATTTGAAGTTGAAAATCCACCCATCAAACAAAGTAATACATTATACATGAATGTACGATGAAATGAAATATAGCCCAAGTTTTCAAAAGTTAAGGAAAATTACCAGGTAATCATTCCATTTAACTTCAAATTCAAGTAAATATTAGAACATATGATGGAGAGATAAGGTGAGATGTAATAATATATCGAGTTCTGTGCGAGGAAGAGTAAGCAACAAAGCTAACAATAGTAATACGCCTACAGTCAAATTTAAGATAATATAGTGACAGAGAGTATAATAAAAATGAATCATATAAATTAACCGAGAGGACATGTTTCTATGCAGCTGATGCAAAATTGCATAAGCCTGTGTGAATACTAACACAAAAATAGAAAATATGGTTCAACGTATACTCTCTCTCACACACACTTTTGCATAGCAAACTACTTCAAAATATTTTTGTCAGCGTTCAAGTTAGCTTAGTTCATTATTATTTCATTATTTTCAATCATATAGGAATTTCAAATTTCATTATACATAAATAATAATAATGTCGTTATTCTACATCAGTGATAAAACTATCGGATTAAATTTAAACAAATAAAATAGACAATGCAGAGAAATACCTAAACTAAGACACACTAGCAACGAGTTGTTAAAAAGAAAAGAAGGAAAAATTTGAGAATATAACATACCAGTTCTTGAATGGGAAAAAAGGGGTTAAAGGATTGGAATGTGAAGAAGAGTAGCATAGCATGAGCAAAATGGGAACAGAGAGAGAGAAGGTGGAAGCGGTGGAGAATAACGGAGACAAGTTCTGACTAGGGATTAACGAACGGTGAATCCAGAATAATTAATAATTAATCAAAAATGCATCAAAAGCCATTAAACTGTGTTCAAACTTTGCAACCATATGAGAATGAATGTGAGAATAAAATGGGTTTAACTTTAAGTCTTCATAATTAATACACCAACTTTTTATCTACTGTGACAATTTATTTTTTTTGTGAAAACGTGACAATTATTTTCTTAACCACGTCTTTGTTACTGTAAGTTTTACTCTCCGAGTTTTTTTCTAGTTTTAGTAATTTATCATTGTTTCAAATCAAATTTAAAATATATAATTGTTTTTTTATAGAAATAGAAATAAAAGTTTAAGTAAAATAGTCTTACAGATTTTTCGGAGTTATAAAAATTTTCAGAAATACTTACAAAAATATTTCCATATTATCTATCAACAAAGTCTTTACATCTACAATGAAATTCAAATTCAAATTTTAATAAAATTTGAGTTGAATTCTTATCGACTAAATTTTCTTAATATCTATTTTTAATGGGTGTGTCAAAATTTTACAACTACCTAAAATGTAAAATGATGAAAATAGCGAATAATTAACATTTTATGGAATTATTTGTGTTTTAACAAAATAAGAAAGGATTTCTTTAGTCAAAAACAATAAAATGTGAAAGGATCTCATATAATCAAAATAGAAAGAATCTTGTCATTGAATTTTATAATAATTGAGTATGTCTTAAAATTTTCTTTTTTTCGGTGATTGGTATGTCTTAAATTCAATGGAACCAACAAACACTCCAAGTGTATCTTAACACTCACTCACTTCTTTTAGGTAATCTTCATACCACTTTAACATAAGACTAAATTATTGAAATCAAATTAATGCATCGACGTCTTCCTGCTTATTATAAGATGAAACACATATCAAGAGTCTTAAAAAAGTTGAGTTAAGAATCTTAAAATTTATAACTCAATGAATTGTGGAACAATTTTTGGTCCCACCAAAAACATCAAAAGGTTAAAACAAATAAGGATGTATAAAAGATTCATGAAAAAACTATTTTCATACAAATTTGTGTATCTCCATACAAATATTTTCAAATGAGTGATCAAGAAAAGATTTCTCGTTAAGTTAAAATAAATGTTCTAGTGTTGTAAAGGCTAGTCAAAAACTTTCTTCAAAAATAATAAAGATCATTTTTGTAGTTATTTATTTTAATTGCAGTTTTGATCTCTTTATTTTCACTAATTCACGGAATTATTTTCTCTATTTTAAAAATCGATAGTTTTGGTCTTCTCTCAAATTTTTGAACTAAAAAATGACGATTTGACATATTTTAAATAATGTAGCATACTATTTCATGATATAAAAACATCTAGATACATTAACTATTCATATGTCATTAGTTAAATTACAAAAATAAAAAATTTTCTGAAGTTGAAAGTTAAGTTTTTAGAAAGTTTTATTACGATTTCATGAATATTAATCATTCTACATCACAGTATGTCACATTAATTAAAGTATGTCACATTGTCATTTTTTAGTTAAAAAATCATAATAAAATATCAAAATTGTCAAATTTTAAAATAAATGATCGATTTTGTGAATTGATAAAAAATAAATTACTAAAACTGCAATTAAATCTAATTATTTTTAAAGATGAATTTACATGAATTAAAATAATTATCTCTCAGTTTTTTTAAAAAGAATTCTCTTTGGTGACATTATTATCATGTGAACTCTATATCTTAAAAATAAAGGGGCACAAGGGTTTTTGAAGATAAAAAGGAGAAGTTATTGTGTTTAAAGGGAGGAAATTAGTTTGACAGACAAAACATATGAAAGATATTCACACCAGAGAATTCATTCAACGATTTTTGATATGTGGTTCAATTGTGCCCTTTTAAAACTCTCTCTCTAAGTCTTGACCACCTTTTTTTTTTTACGTCTTCCTCATAACTAAAACTAGATGTACTACAACACTCATTCATGTCTATCAAATTTGCATTGATTACCAAAAACACACACACACACACAAATATGATACAATTCAACACGTTATTTTGTTAATCTAGTCCCCAGAGAGTGCATCGAACAAATCCCAAAAAATAAACAACCAACACCACATCTACAAATGGAAATAGTCTCATTGACAAGTGTATACTTTGCACATAGTTTCATATGTGTGTGTACATTGGGATTAATGTTTGAAAATGCTAATCCATCCATTTTCATGAACCTAATCACACTAATCAATATTTCACAATCTCAAAAAAATTTGACAAAAGTTATCAACCATTATTACGATATCCTTCTTTATTTAACATGTAAAATGATATCGTAACGACAATGATGCATCGATAAATATAGTTCAATTTTTTGTAAATGGTTAAGAATTACCTGGAGTTGTTCGATCTCCAATAATCTCTTCAAAATTCAAGAATGGTTTTAGATCGCCTGAAAACCTAGAGTTTGTAAGCGCCGCAGAGTAAAATGAAAAGTGTGAACGAAACAAGAGAACCAGATATATAAACCCTTGAATTAATGAATATACAATAAAGGAAATTGTTTTATTCCACGATAGAGGTTTTATAGAAACAACAAATCACAATGAGACATATGTTTTTGATTGTGTATTTTAAAATAAAAAGTAAAAGAGTTTAAATATATGTTTCATCTTTACAAATATAGGGATTTTATGTTTTAGTCTCGAATTCTTTTTTGTTTATATTTCGTCATTGCAAAGTAAAAAACTATAATTTTTTTATCTCTAACGTCACTAACCATTTTTAAAGTGATAATGTGACGAACGGAAATCCAAGTGACATTATGAAGTGAGATTGTGACACTAATTAGTCATACGTCATATATTTAATTAATAAAAACATATTTTATATCAATTAAAAGACCAAATTCAAAACATTATTTTATCATCTGTTTTCTTCTACCTATGACATCTTCCTCTTCCACCTCCATATTCATTGTACATATCTAGTCTTCTTCCTCCAATTGAACCAACACACTACAGCAAACAACATAAGAGAAAAACACTTCATAAATATTTCACCCTAGCACAAGGAAGAACATAATGGAGGAAGAAGAAGATCTCGCAAGGTAGAATAAATGGTTAATAAAATTAGGTTTTTAATTTAATTATTCTATTATGAATTAAAATGTGCTAATTTATTTATTCATCAATGCAACATCACTATTTTTGCAATGATTAGCGATATTGGAGATAAAAAATGACGATTACTAAGATCAAAATAAATAAAATTATATTTGTCGACATTGAAGATATATTTAAATCAATAAGAATTTATATAAGTATCCAAGCATACTAACAAAATAGTGAAATAACTTAAGAGATAGAATAAAATTATCTTTACATTTGAACAATGTATGCATTGATCAAATAGTAAAACAATTTGAAAGCAGGTGTCGCCTCTCCTTTCTCTTTCAAAAAACTCTAGGTTTTCTCTTTTTCATTAATGAAAGGGGTGGTTTAAAGCAATTTTTTAGTCTGAAATCACCTCTTCAAGTTATTTTATTTTCTCCTTTTATCTAAATAAGTGATTTTTCACACAGATTTAGTTTTACTTTTTCGTGTTTTATTTGAGATTTCGTCGTCTAAGTGTGGCATTGTTTATTCGTGGCATGACGTTTTTTGTTTCCCATACGTTGGTTTGTCAGAGACCACCTATAGTCGATATGAACGAATACCAGCAAATATATTTTCAAAAAATAGATAACATTAAAGATTGTGAATCTCACATTATTCTTAATCACTGGTCAATGAAAAAAAAATAGTTTGATTATTATGATTAAGGTTTTAATTAGTTTGGTTATTTCTCATTAGCCTATAAAATTTGTATGTGTATCGTTAAAGTGTTTTTAACTTTCTTGATCATTGAGTTTGATTGTACTATTTTATTTTAATATAAATGAAACTTATTTTCTATAATAAAATATATATATATATATATATATATATATATATATATATATATATATATATATATATATATATATATATATATTAACTTATGTAAACAATCTACCGTTTAACTTATGTAAGGCTCATGTCAAGTCAAAAATTTTTTGCCAAAGTTTTTTAACAAGTGTTTTAAGTCTAAGAGATAATGTGTAAACATTTTTTTGTTCTTCCAAAAATATATATCGAATTTTATAAATATGCATTATGGTTATAAAAATACATTTTATTTACGCATAAATAGGTGGCATGTTGAATAAATATGAATGATATATTAATTATTATTTGGTTTAATTACGTATTTTACCAACTCATGAAATCGATTCATTTATTTTAAAATCTAACAATTTTAATCCATCAATTTGAATTTTTAACTAAAAAATGGCAACATGACATGTTTTATACAACGTGACATAAGATGATGTATAATGATTAACATTCATGAAATCACAATTAAATCTTATAAAAAATTAACTTTCAACTTCAATAATATAATTAATGACATATAAATAACTAACGCATCTAGATAGTTCTATATTATGAAACCGTATATCACATCATTTTAAATATGTCAACTCGTAATTTTTTAATTTAAAATCTGAGAGAGGGACCAAAACTGTCGACTTTTAAAATAAGAGCTCAATTCCTGATTTGGTGAAAATAAAGGGATAAAAAATGCAATTAAGTCTTATTATTTTTATCATAATATTTTTTATAATGTGGTAAATCATATTATTATTTACAATGTAGGTTACATTATGCTGGTATATCAAGTGTGAGTAAAGATCTCACATTTGATGAAAAAATAGATATTGAACATTGTATAAGTTAGGGAAATCATACTGCCATTGCTCTGAATAAAATCATAGGTCTCTTCTTCTTCATCTATTAGAGATGGGTGGTTTAAGACTATTAGAGATGTGGTGTATAACCAATTGGTATAGTTGCTATTGGTTCAATGTAATGATCACATTACCCCCTCATGATCCAGTTGTGGTATTAGAGTCGATGGTTTGACGTGACCGACTCCTTATATCAAAAGTTTTATTGACTAAGCATGTTTAGGCGTTGTGTCTCGTTGATATGCTGCCAAGAACGGTTTAAGTGGATGAAAAACTTTCGTTTAAGCGCGACACATGCCCAACTGAATGGATTGGCTCATACTTGATAAAGAGATTGTGCAGTATATAAGTGAAATGACCCAAAAATATATTGTCATAAGATTTTAGGTGAAAATTTAGTGTACAACTCACTTGTGTGGTTGTTCTTATATAATTCAATAATCCTCTGACCCCCTCCTGACCCAACACTTTAGAATATTATTTTTTCTACATATGTGTTGGGGACACTTTGATTTATCAAAAATCATATTCATTTACCCTTGTAAAGATTCCGGCGTTGACATATATAAAGACTCGATTCTATATATAAATTCTTTTTCAATGACGAATTTAAAAAATTTAGGCTTAATTGCAGTTTTGGTCCCTTTATTTTTATCAATTATTAGAATTGATCATCCTATTTTAAAATCTGACAGTTTTGGTCACTGTTTCAAATTTTTTTACCTAAAAAATTGATGATTTAATATATTTGAAATGTGCGATTTCATTATGTATAACCATTTGGATGATTAATTATTTATTTATATGTTATTAATTTAATTACAAAAATGAATCTTTTTGAAGTTGAAATAAAAGTGTTTGGAGTGTTTTATTGCAATTTTATGGGTATTAATCAATCAATATCATCATATTATATGTTACGTCGTTTAAAATATGTCACTTCACCATTTTTTAATCGAAAATTTTGAAGGAGAAATCAAAACTGTTGGGTTTTAAAATAAAGAAACCAATTCAAAGAATAGATAAAAATAAAAGGAACAAAACTGAAATTAAACCAAAAACTTAATACGAATAAATTTTATCTTTGTTGGCTTATAAATACTTTGACCTTATTGATGGGGAATAAACACATAAACACAATAACAAGTAATACGTAGCGGATATAAAATTCCCCCAACTTGCAAGAACCCGTGAGGAGCAACAACAAATATATGGCAGCAAATTAATCAAAATAAAAGATTGTAAAGAACACCGATATTTTAACGTGGAAAACCCCTCAATGCAAGGGTAAAAACCACGGGTCGTCCAGACCAAAGAAATAGCTCCACTATAATCAAATAAGAGTACAAGAGAGTCTCAAAAAGATGCACAAAGTGTGCCTACAACCAGCCAAAATAACAAAGCACTAAAGCTTACAAATGAAAAGCAAGAAGAAGTGAAACAACCAAAAACCTGCTGCTGTGTGAGCTCGATTCCTCCCACTCCAGAAGTCGTTTCGCCGATCCGACCGTTGAGAACGAAGCCCTGAATGTTGCGAACCTACTGTCCAAATTTCAGCCCGATCCAACGGTTAACGAATGCGCAATCAATGTTTTTCTGAGACTGATTTAACAAAATCGGGAATAGGGTTTACTCTTCTCTTTTCTCTTTTGGTGGCTGCCTTTTCTCTCAAAATAGTCTCTCTCTTCCAACCCTAATTAGACCACTCTCCACTTAAATAAGTGAGACACATGGACTACAATATTTGAGCTTTTCTCCACATAGGAAGGGAGCCCAATACCCAACACATCTCCCCCTCACAACTATGTGGAGATAATCGCCAAACCGGCGATATCACAACAAGTTTCAAACTTCCCTCTTGGTAATGCTTTAGTCATCATATCAGAACCATTATAATCAGTATGAATTTTAGCCAACTCCAACAGCTTAGCTTCCAAAACATCACGTATCCAATGATACCTCACATCAATGTGTTTGGACCTGCTATGAAACGTCGAATTCTTACCAAGATGAATAGCACTTTGACTATCGACAAATAAGACATATTTGTCTTGAATAAACCCAAGCTCCTGCAAGAATTTTTTCAACCAAATCAACTATTTGCATGCTTCAGTAATGGCAATAAATTCTGCCTCAGTTGTAGACAATGCTACACATTTCTGTAATCTCGACTGCCAAGCCATAGCTCCATCTGCAAATTTAATAATGTAGCCTGAAGTTGACTTTCTTGAGTCAATATCTCCAGCCATATCAAAGTCGGAGTACCCCACCAAAATAGGTTTGTCACCTCCAAAACAAAGCCTCATACATGTAGTACCACGAAGATACCTCAAAATCCATTTTACAGCATTCCAATGTTCTCTACCTGGATTTGACAAAAATCTACTGACTGTACCAACAGCATGCGCAATATCTGGTCTTGTACACACCATTGCATACATCAAACTACCCACAGCAGAAGCATAAGGAACTCGTTCCATGTCTCTTTTCTCATCTTCACTAGAAGGACTTTGTTTAGAACTCAACTTAAAATGAGCAGCAAGAGGAGTACTTACAGCCTTAGAGTTTTCCATTTGAAACCTTTGCAACACTCTCTCAATATAATGTTCTTGTGACATCCAAAGTTTCTTCTCTTTTCTGTCACGCATGATTCTTATGCCAAGAATCTGTTTAGCTGCTCCCATATCTTTCATGGCAAAGGACTCGCCCAACTGCTTCTTTAACCTGTCAATCTTGGAAATATTTTTCCCAACAATAAGTATGTCATCGACATATAATAACAGGATAATGAAATCATCGTTAGAAAATTTTCTAACAAATACACAATGGTCAGAAGTAGTCTTCATGTATCCTTGGTCACACATAACAGACTCAAACTTTTTGTACCACTGCCTTGGAGCTTGCTTCAAACCGTATAGACTCTTTCTTAGTCTACACACGTAGTCTTCCTTGCCTTCAACAAGAAAACCATCAGGTTGCTTCATGTAAATCTCTTCCTCCAAATCACCATGAAGGAAAGCCGTTTTTACATCCATTTGCTCAACCTCTAAGTCAAGAGTAGCTGCCAAACTCAACACGGTTCTAATTGATGACATTTTTACCACAAGTGAGAAAATCCCATTAAAATCAACACCCTTTCTTTGACGGAAACCTTTCACCACTAATCTGGCTTTATACCTCGGAGACTTTGAGTTACTCTCAAGTTTCACTTTATAGATCCACCTGTTTTCCAAAGCCCTTTTGCCTTTTGGCAACTTCACCAAATCATAAGTGTGATTATCATGCAAGGATTTCATCTCATCATGCATTGCATCCAACCACTTTTGACTTTCTTCACTCTCCATGGCCTCTCGAAAACACTCAGGTTCCCCTTCATCAGCCAAATTCACATACTCATCAGAAACATACCTTGTAGATGGTTGTCTCTGCCTCTTAGACCTCCTGAGTTGGGTTAGAGATGATTCAGAAGCATCATTAAGATTCTCATCGTGTGACAACTCATGATCTTCACTAGTTGGAATATTTACCTCATCTCTAAGTCGATGATCATCAACACAATCATGTGGCTCATCATTCTGATCACTACCATCAGTAGTATCCAAATCAGGAACAGGTGACTGAACTGGATCACCATCAGATAAAACGTTATCTCTCTCAGGTGTAGTCTTCTCCACCTTATCAATGTCTTCAATAGTTTGGTCTTCCATGAACACTACATCACGACTTCTAATAACCTTTTTGTTTATAGGATCGTATAACTTGTAGCCAAATTCATCTTCACCATAACCAAGGAAGATACATTGCCTTGACTTTGCATCCAACTTGGATCTTTCATCCTTCGGAACATGCACAAAAGCCTTGCAACCAAAGACTCTCAAGTGATCATACTTAACATTCTTCCCAAACCATACCTTGTTTGGTACCTCACTATTCAAAGCGATAGTAGGAGTAAGATTAACAACATGCACCGCCGTGTACAGTGCCTCACCCCAATAATGTTTAGGCAAATTAGCTTCAGAGAGCATACACCTCACTCTCTCAACAAGTGTTCGATTCATCCTCTCTGCTAAACCATTCAGCTGAGGAGTTTTAGGAGGAGTCTTTTCATGTGCTATACCCTACTGTTTGCAATAGACATCAAAGGGTCCACAATACTCACCACCGTTGTCAGTACGAACACGTTTCAGCTTCTTGCCTGTTTGCCTTTCAACCAAAGCATGAAATTGTTTGAATTTCTCCAACACTTGGTCTTTTGTCTTCAGAACATAAACCCATATTTTCCTGGAACAATCATCAATAAAAGTAACAAAATAAAGTGCACCACTAAAAGATTTTACCTTTAAAGGGCCATAAACATCAGAATGCACCAACTGAAGCAACTCTGACTTTCTAGAGGGAGGATGCCTTTTGAAGGATACTCTAGTTTGTTTACCAATTATGCAGTGAGAACATTTCTCCAAATCTATATTTTTCAATCCTGGAAGCACATCCTTTCTAGCTAAACAATTTAACCCCTTTTCACTGATATGGCTAAGCCTTCGGTGCCACAAAGATGATTCCATATCCACGGCATTCACACTGTCTTTTGCAACTAAAGCTTTTGTCCAATACAGTTTACTAATTTTCTCCTCTCTAGCCACAACCAAGTTACCTTTACTGAGTTTCCACTTTCCAGAAACAAAATGATTATCAAAACCACTTTCATCAAGCATATGCACAGAGATCAAATTGAAGCGAACATCTGGAGCATGTTTGACTCCTTTAAGCAACAATTGCATTCCCATGTTGGTTTGCAAGCATACATCACCAACACCGATTACCTTAGATACACCATCATTACCCATCTTCAAAACTCCAAAATCACCTGAAGTATAAGATGTGAAGAACTCATTCCTCGGTGTAACATGTAGTGTAGCACCACTATCAATTATCCACATGCTCTCATCAGATACAAGATTAATTGACTCATAGTCACGGAGAATAACAAGATCATCACTAGTAGCAGTAGTAACACGGTCATCATCACTATCATCATCACGACCCCTTTGTTTCTGCTTACCTTTCTTGCATTTGTTCTCCTTTTTCCACAGAAAACAATTCTTCTGTATGTGCCCTGTTTTATGACAAAAATGACACTCCACATTTTTGTATCTAGACTTGGACTTGCTTCTGCTGTTTTCTCTACCACCCTTCGGTTCTTTTTTCTGACTTCTCCCCTTATTTTCAGTGACAAGAACTTCAGATTGAGATGAAGAACCTTGTGCCTTCCTTCTCATCTCCTCATTCAAAACACCACCCTTAGCCGTTTCCAAAGAAACAACGCCATTAGGAGCTGAACTCGTTATAGAAACCCGAAATGTCTCCCAAGACTCTGGTAAAGATAACAGTAAAAATAGTCCCAATAGTTCATCATCAAACTTGATACCCATTCCAGACATTTGATCAAGGAGCCCCTGAAATTCACTCAAGTGGTCCGAAATAGACGTTCCCTCCTTATACTTCAAACTTATGAAACTATTCAGTAAGAATAATTTATTATTCCCTGATTTAGAGGCGAACAAAGTTTCTATCTTATCCCACATAGTTTTTGCATCTGTCTCATTAGCAATATGATTATAAATATTATCTTCTACATATTGCCTAACAAAACCACATACCTGTTGATGTTCAAATTCCCAGTCTTCCTTAGATTTAGTATCCGGCTTTTTCGAGCCAAAAATAGGAAGATGCATATTCTCCACAAATAATAAATCTTTCATCTTGCCTTTCCACAAATGGTAATTAGTACCATTCAAGCGTACCATCTTTATATTCATATTTGCCTCCATCCTTCAAGCAAGTCAAATAACCCTTTAACCAAGAGCTCTGATGCCACACTGATGGGGAATAAACACAGAAACACAATAACAAGTAATACGCAGCGGATATAAAATTCCCCCAACTTGCAAGAACCCGTGAGGAGCAACAACAAATATATGGCAGCAAATTAATCAAAATAAAAGATTGTAAAGAACACCGATATTTTAACGTGGAAAACCCCTCAATGCAAGGGTAAAAACCACGGGTCGTCCAGACCAAAGAAATAGCTCCACTATAATCAAATAAGAGTACAAGAGAGTCTCAAAAAGATCCACAAAGTGTGCCTACAACCAGCCAAAATAACAAAGCACTAAAGCTTACAAATGAAAAGCAAGAAGAAGTGAAACAACCAAAAACCTGATGCTGTGCGAGCTCGATTCCTCCCACTCCAGAAGTAGTTTCGCCGATCCGACTGTTGAGAACGAAGCCCTGAATGTTGCGAACCTACTGTCCAAATTTCAGCCCGATCCAACGGTTAACGAATGCGCAATCGATGTTTTTCTGAGACTGATTTAACAAAATCGGGAATAGGGTTTACTCTTCTCTTTTCTCTTTTGGTGGCTGTCTTTTCTCTCAAAATAGTCTCTCTTCCAACCCTAATTAGACCACTCTCCACTTAAATAAGTGAGACACATGGACTACAATATTTGGGCTTTTCTCCACATAGGAAGGAAGCCCAATACCCAACACTTATAGCGATAACTCATGTTACAAACCTTTAAATAGGCAAATAGGTTATATCAAAGTTTAAAAATATGAGCAAAATGCATGCGTCTTCGTACGAGTTGCATGTCATTGTTTTTTTATGAATAAAAAAGGCAAGTCGTAGAAAAAAAAAACATAAACAAAACAAACATTGTGTGCCTCTAAATGAGACAATAGAGTTTCTATCAGCTAACAAGTCTATAAAAGCAAAATCAGGCGTACAAATAAATCACTTTTTTCATTGGCATTTTGTTGAGCAGCTCTAAGATACTATTAGCAGTTCTAAAATTATATATCTGCCTTGTTGAATATATATGCGTCTCGTTGCTTACCATAATAAAATTATATATCATAATATTTAAATAATAATTTTATTATAAAATATTATAATGAAACTAATCAAATGTAATATTTTGAAAATTTTCACTTTGAAATGAAATATTATTATTGACAAATTCACATTTGGTGATAATTGAATTGGTAAGTAGAAAGGAGAGCAAAGATTGCCGAACTCAAAGAAACCGGCTTCATTCTCGTGAAGACTTTTTTCTTTAGAGTATGCAAAACATTTTATATATAATGACCATTTCTCATGCTCTAATTTTTTTCTCTTTTAAAAATTCAAAATTAATTACCATCAATATTAATAATTTTGTAAAGAATATAAATTAATTAAGAATGCATAGATCTGCAAGCTGGAATAGGTTCTCTGATGATTACTTCAAACATGCAACAAGTAGTAGTTCTTCATCACCTGCAGGGCATAGATCATCTTATTCAATGTTTGAGGGAAATAGTAATAATTTGCCAACATATGATCCCATTGTAGAGTTGGCTAGGAGGGAGAAGGCACGTGTTAAATTCTCTGAGAATGTTGTGCATGTCATCCCTTTTGTCTTGCTTTTTTGTGCCATCATTCTTTGGATCTTTTCAAATCCAGGTGATTATTCATCATTTTTATATTAATATTAATTCTCATGATTAATTGTAGTTTCTTAACCAAAAAATGTTCAAAAGAGATTTGTGTTTGATTAATTTAATTGTTTCTTTTTTTAAATAGATATGGGAAATCTAGGAGATCCTTTGGGAGCAAGAATTGAAGGATTAAATCTTGATGGAGAAATTGAAAGCGATAGCGATGGTACACAAGCAGGGTTCTTACCTATTATGAGCTCTCAAGAAATATCCACAAAAGAACTTGGAGCTGAAAAAATTCCATAAATCTAAAGAACTTTTAGCGAATCATGTTTTTTTTAATTTTATGGAAAATTACATTTTTTTTCCTCTCTTTCAATGACATTCACACTCCATTTTGTTTTTAAAATGTCCTTATTCTCTAGTAGTCGCTAAAAATATTGTGCATAATATTTTTTTTCCATTACACTTTCAATTCTATTTGTCATTTAACATACACTAAAATACACATTTCGATTATGTCGTCAAGAAAATAAATCATATATTTCAAAGTTGCAAATATCATATGTATGATCGTATATTTACAAATTAAAATGAAAACTATAATTGTGTCATATAGTAAATGACAATAATAAATATAAATGTGACAAAAATGTCTCGTACAGTTTTTTAGTAAGTATAAGATAAATTAATGTTTTTTCAAAACTAGTGGAAGTGTTAATGTCTTTTAAAGAGAATTCATGAGAAGTAAATGTAATTTCCCGTTAATTTTATAAAAAATGTAAAATTTAGGTACATTAAGCTCAAGTATTAGAACCTAAGGAGGGGGATATGGGGAATGTTAACTTTTAATTAATTGTTGTATTATCCTGAAGCTAAAATTAAGATGTTATATTCTTAAATGCTTTTCTAAGTTTTCATTTAGAGAAAGCTTCGGTACTGTTTTTTGGTTACTCCAATCCATTTATATATGAGACAATTATCAGGAGTTAGTGTTCATGAAATTTAACAAAGTTGTTTTAGGTAGTTATTTTTAGTCGTATTTCTCAAATATTGTGAAATTTTTGTATTAAGAGCAGTCAGTTTAACCCTTCCAATGTAAAATTTTTGTATTTTTTCGATCGAACTAGTATTTAAGACAAATTATTTCTATCAATTAAACCCCTCTCTCTCTCTCTCTCTCTATATATATATATATATATATATATATATATTATACATAATATATACATGACCTACACACCTTCTCCATTGTTTCATTTTTTCTATATATCTTATATATTATTGTATTGTATTTGTGTTCGTATTTTATTTCTCTAGCTCATGTGGAGTGTGAGTTTTAACAAATTTTATAATTTTGACATAATTAAAATTTGACATCTATCTAGAATTAATATTATTATTATTATTATATTATTTATTCAAAAAAAATATTATTCTTATAATTAATAAATGTAAATTCTTTACTTTCATACTTACAGCTAAAGTCTTCAATTAAACCTCAAAGTTTAAAGCTTTTCTTAAAAATACTAGCACCTACTGAGATCCTTTTTTAAGGCATCAACCCTTTATTTTATAATTTTTGTGAGTTTAAGTAAGTAATTTTATGGATCAATATTTTGTCGATTGAAATATTATTTTTTTAAAAAAAATTGAAATTTTTTTTGACAAATCGAAAAAAATTTAAAAACCTTTTTCAAAGTTGTTTTTTTTTTTAAAAAAAATCGAAAATAAATTTAAAAAAGTGGACTATAAACCTCCACTAAACCCACCTAATTTTAGAATTGGAGTTTATAACATTGAACCTGTGAAATTGACAACTATAATTCCAATATTAATTTAATTAGTTAATCTTGCTTTATGGAAAAAACATAACCAATTGCCATGCTTTGTGGTAGCACTGGAGGGTGACAATATGCACATAATATATCTAGAATCAATTTTAAAGTCAAACCTAAAGGCTCACTGGCAGTTCAATACCGTTTAACCACTGCCCAGCTAACATAACCCCTTCTCATTCCACCAACTAACTGATAAAATTATATACTCTTTAATTTGTTCTTAAATTTAAATTTCTTTTGTGAAAAATAAGTGTTGTTAATCTAAACCTCATTTCAAATTAATAGACATATTTATTATTTTTTTTTAATATAAATTATCAATTAATATATCAAATGTCTTCGAGAAGTCGAAGTTTAACACATTTATACACAAAAAAATAATCTATTTTAGATATATTAATACACACAATAGATATATTAAATACACTAATCACTTTCTTTTCTTTTTTCAATATATGTGAAAATTCGAAATGAAACTTAAAAAAGGGCATAGACGGACCTATCAATTATACAACAATATGTCTTTTGAAAGGTCATTGTTTTGTAGGAGTTCGAATTCAAATTCTGAGATTATTCATTTTTCTACGACTAATGGTACATATAAGTTTAGTTTCTAAAATACCTAAAAAAAAATTATACAAACAATACTTTTTGCTTAAAAAAAAAAGGGTAATTAGTTAAAATAAAAATTTATGATTCTATTGAATTTATTGTTTTTGGAGTTAGACTTAGGTCATCCAATAAAGAGCAAACTTGAAGTATTTAATTAAGTTGGACACATGTTAGTTCCCATAACGAGTTAACACTTTTCATTCTGAACATGGAAAAATTGTTTCTTCTTTCTGTTGTGTTTTCTTTGGCAATTATCACATGTTCAGCAACTACCTACACTGTGGGAGATAACTCTGGCTGGGACATTAGCACCAATCTGGAAACATGGGTTGCTGATAAGAACTTCAAGATAGGCGATGCTCTTCGTAAGTACCATTCAATAATTAATTTTCTATTAATGTTACATATTGTTCAAGTTCCAATTAACATGAAATTAATTGTTTTTCATATAATTAGAGCAATGCTATGTAAATATTCCCTCCATATATACCATATCAAAAATCAATCATTCTCCTTGTTCAAATTTTATAGATATTGACAACCGTTTGAGATTTTTGTTTATTTCTTTTCCAGTTTTTCAATATTCGTCGACTAACAGTGTCGACGAGGTTACAAAAGAAAACTTTGACACATGCAACACAACCAAAGTGTTGGCGAATTATGGAAACGGAAACACCACGGTGCCATTGACAAGAGGCGGAGACTGGTATTTTGTATGTCGAAACAAATTGTATTGCCTTGGTGGAATGAAACTTCATGTTCATGTAGAAGACGATGGAAAATCAATTTCACCAACTATGGCACCTAAAGCAGAAGCTGGATCAGATCAAAGAACTGCTACACTTCCAGAGTCTCCTTCAACAAAGAAGAGCACACAATTTTCAAAGGGAGATGCAAATTGTGCACATATAGTTTATATTGCTCTTGCGGCAACATTTTATGGGATGCTGAAAATGTAAACATACATTACATTGTATATGATCATTGAACACTGTAAATTTAATATTCTATTTTCAGGTAGGCGTGATTTTACATCTTTTATACACATTCAATGGAGTTAAAAATAGATATTGATTTTTATATAATCACAGCAAGAAAATAAAAATCTGATCATAACAGGAATACTCTGTGGTATAGTATACATTGAATTTTGGCCTAGGAAATGTCAAATATATAGTTACCATTAAACAGTGGTAAATACTTTGTATAACATAAAAAAAATTAACTGTTGAACTAAACAAAGCTATGATCCAAAATGAAAGAAACAAAAGCTATGTAGTAGTATATGCTTTCAAAATTCAAAGAAACAAATTGGTTATGAATCAGAAACAAGAAGTTCATTCCAAATAATATCCATGTCTAAAGATGACATTCTACTTAACTGAACAGTTTCCACATCAGACATTTCATTCTGTATACTTTTATTTCTCTCATCTGTTTCATCTCCAACCTTATTTCCCTCTGTACCAAACTTCAACTCCTTCATCATGGTTGAATTCTTATCATTTTCATCACTATGAACATTGTTTGACTTTTCTGTTGAAACAGTTGACTTTCTATTAGAACTAACACCTTGAGATATAGCTTGCAATTTTGCCTCAACAAGTGAAGCAGTTGTACCATTCAATGAATTTGCATGAATCACATGTTTCAGATTTGGAAAATTTAACTGAGCACATTCACCTCTTAGTATATATGCTGCTGTATCATATGCAATTGCAGCATCTTCAGCTGTGTCAAATGTCCCTAACCAAACCCTAGTTCTGTTTCTTGGTAACCTAATTTCAGCAACCCATTTTCCCCAATGTCTCTGCCTCACACCTTTGAACAACTTTCCTCTTCCACTATACTTCAAAGGTTGAGTCTTTGTGACACTCAACCAGTTTTCATTGAAAGACTTGTTCATTTTGTGTGAATCATCATAAGTTTGATGTTGTTGTGTTGGGCCTAATTGGGAAATAGGGTATGTTTGGTGTGAATTTGTTGATGTGAATTCATTGCTTTTGATATGTGAGGTTGAATTTGATGAGTATAGCATGGATGGTTGATTCAAAAACAAAGTTAAGTTTGGATATTTCGGTGTAGCAGATGAAGAAGATGATGATGAAGAAGATGAAGAAGAAGAAGGTAAAGGAGTTGTTGGTTGATTAGAATTTTGTGTTATGGTTGATGTTGGAAGAGTTTCCAAAAGATTTAGAGGAACAAAGGTGTGTTTTATATTTGAGGCTAAGAAATTAGGATTGGAGATAGAATTGAATCTATAAATGTCTTCATGATGATGATCATTGAACTTTGGAGGAATTTGATTAACCAAAGTGTGTAAAGGTACTTCTTCTTTCATTGAAGTGGAATTTGAAGTAAACCAAAAAGGTTTTAGTGTTGATGAGTTTAGTTCAGTTTTGAAAGCATGAACATGATGATGAGAAGAAGTGAGAGAGTAAGAGGCTCTTCTTATAACTGTATCTTCCAAATACTTGGATCCTGTTGTTGTTGCTGTTGTTTCCATTTGTTGCAAACAAGTTGGCAATTTCTTTTGAGTAATGGTTTCCATCTTGGGAAATGTATCTTCCATATAGATTCTTTAGACAGTGAATGAATATGAGATAAAATACTGACAGATAGAAATGATTCAAATGCCACTACACCAAATAAGTTTCCTAAGGGCTAAGACATATACAACTCTTATTGACATTTTGACAGGTATTGGTTAAGGCTTATTATAATAGTAAGAGAAACAACCTACTTTGTGTTTCATTTGGATTTGTCATGGTGAGAGTAAATTTAGCTTCTCATATCATTAATATTTAAAAATGATTTTTGAAATTATAAAATATTAATCAAGTTCGTTTTTCTATTTGAATTTGCTATCAAATACATCTTTGACATTATTCATTTTGTTAAAATTTAATGTCATTTTAGTCCTTACAAATACCATCAGATGAACGAATCTAATTAAGACGTTACAATTTCAAAAATCGTTTTAGAATATTAATAGTCATGTTTATTTTTTTATAAAAATTTCATTTTATCCCAAGAAGTAAGGCTTTAATTCACACTTTTCCTTAGTAGCCAATTGGAATTTGACAGCTCATGCTCTTTGAACTGTCTTACAAGATGCTAAACACTAACATAAATAGTTAATCTTCATTTCATTACCGCCACTTCCTTAATCTAAGACCTTTATGTTCATGCTTTGTAATTATTTGTGGAATTTTTCTTTTTTGTCATTAATAATCATGTGATTTTGTTGAACACCCACATGCTATATTCTTTTCTTCATCAAGCTAATGTAGTTTAATATGGACAAAGTCATGCAATTAATTAACCAATGACATTCTTTGTTTTTTTGCCACTAATACATTTCATAGACACTAAGCATAAGAAAAGAGCCTTAGTTTTATAATACATAACCCTCTTATCTACTTATCTTGAAATGTCTTTCTAATCACCACATGAGGTGGCAAACTCTTTTTTTCCTTAAAATGAATTAATTTTTGAAAACTTAGCGGTGCAGGTGACAAAATTTAATTATCAATATTATCATGTACACAAATATTATATTTACCAAGGATTTAATTTTAATTAATGTCTTATGTACTAATTTAATAAAGTCATTGCTACCTTTTAGTATTAAAAAAATGGCCAAATTGCAGCATGATCACAACAAAGGTACACACTTTATGGACCACATTTCAATGTCTCTTGAAGATGGCTTAAAGACACTGAAAACTTCTCCTATGGTTGATGCAGAAAATTAAGTATACCAAAATCTCATGGCAGTATCCACCTCCATATTTGAGACTATAATGATTAGAATTGCACTCTGAAGTGGGATTCATCGCACTGATTTTAAGTCATTCCATTTGTTTTATGACACATCTCACACAACTTTAATTTTTATCTTAACTTCGATTTAAAAAAAAAAAAACTCTATGTAATTTAGAGTGTAATTGAAAAATAAAAAGTAAAATTTAATCAAAAATTATTTTATTTATAATTTAAACTTTAGTTCTTTTAAATAATTCGTTCTTACTAAAAATTTATCAACCACTTAAATTCAATTATTTGTTATATATAAAAAAAAAGAGCATACATTTTTTTATAAAAAAAATAAGTTGTATGTGAGACAGATTCGAGGCATCTTTCACTCTACAAGTAACTTTATTTATTGCACTTTATACTATTTATAAAAAATGTTTCTTTAAATATTGATGCCGTTACATCAATTACTTTATAATCCATGCACATGGTTCTGACCAAGAAAGAATGTGATGCATACCATTAACTATATAGTTGTGTAAAATAAACAAGACAGGAGGTCATGTATAAGGTGTTGCTTTAGTTAGCTGTCAACTTTTTCTACATCCAAGCATCATTCTTTTTATTTCATTGCCTTGTTTTGTACCTTAGCATGATGATCAAAAACATATTAATTAATAATTAATCATTCCCACATTACCTCTGCTTAAATTGAGGATCATGGTAATGCAGTTCCTTGAATTGATTATGTAGTTTGCTCATTCATCACTTAATAAAACATTATTATGTCAAATATTAACTCCAAGCACAATAAAATACTATCATGATTTATTTAATTAATTATTATGATAATTTTTTGTCTTATTTCTATGTTGGAAGTCAATTTAGATTTTAAAGCGTGGAATTTCAATGCATGAAAAAAGAGAATAAATATTTCAAGGTATTTGTATTTGACCGTTGAGACTTGCATATTTAACTTAGAATAATGAATTCAGAGTTTATAAAATTTGTTGTAATTGTGAAGCATTAGTTTCTTTTTTGGATGAAGCTAAATTCTCTATCTTATAAATTGAGAGACATGTGAAGAGGTGAAATATCTTCAAATTTGGATAATCATGAAAAGAGTTGTAAAATCTCAATTTTTTGTGATTATGTAGAGTTGAGGCATCCTCAACCATATCCTAGTGAGAGGAGGATGTGAGTGATTATTTATTGAGTGAGATGTGAATATTATCATTTCTTGTAACTTTTAAATTTGAGAGACTATTGTAGGGTGATATACATAGTGAGTTGGGTTACAAATTATTGTAATTATATTTGAGATAATAAATATAATTACATCTCTCGTGGATATAAGTAAGAGGTGTCGAATGTAAAATGTATCTTAATAATTTGAAATTCGGCCGAAAGATTAATAAAGTATGACTAATAATGGTTCAGATAATATGTTGAATGCAACCCACATTTTTTTAATATGGTATTATGTCTCTATTGATATGGAATTTGAGAATATAAATCGAAGAAACAAGAAGTGGTTGAAATGTTCCTGCTCCTTGTTCACCATTTCTTCTCCATTGTTTTTCTAAAGAGACAAATCATAAATCTGAATTTAATATTTTAAGCTTTTCAAATAAGAGCTGTAACTAACAGAATTATAGAAAAGGGTATCTAATAGGATTGAGAAAAAACAGAAATAATGAGGGAAAAAGTGAAAGAAAAAATCAAACTTTTCTTTTGGAATATAAAACATAGATTAAGGGAAAAGGCACACTCTTATGCAAAACAAGTGTGTGTACTACATTGGTTTGACTAATAACAAACTTGACATCATTAACCATGCCTTTTTGTGTACAAAAAATGAACTTAATATAATATACTCTTGTCATCGAGAGAACTTTAATTTAATCTACTTCCAATTTACATCTTGGGGTACAAATATATGGCCAAGTGCATGAACATGCGCCAACATATTTAAATCTACCAATTTTGATCGTGAAACACAGTATGCAATTACATCTATATATCATTTTCTTACTTTCTTCAAATTAATGATCAAGGCATGCCAAGCATGTCAGTGTTTTGTATTCTTCAATTATGGCATTATAAAACATTTTCTTTCCAATTTTTTAGTTAGTGTATTAATCCTATTGACCCAGAGCAGAATTTCGATGATAGTCAAAGACGATTAGCGTAGGTGGAGTACAGTGAATTAACACTAAGTCAACAAAAGTTGGAGAGAGTGAGAGGTATTTTAGGTAAAAATGAATTGCGTACTTTGCACATGAAGTACATGACATTTTATAAGAAGAACTCTTTGATTAGGTGTACTTATAGTCGGTTAGGTCGTTGTGAGATTCTCGACGGAATTCTCATATGGCTGTGTGATGATGATCAAATAGTGAGGATTTGATCATGGAGGCTTATTCGATTGTGACACGGGTATACAAAATTATCCTATACCGAAACCAATTGATTTGCAAGGCAATGGATTGAGGTATATTTAACGTTTGAGTCCAATTATTCTGATTCGAAGTCTACTCCAGAACACCAATAATATTTAATTTTCTTATTTTCGACCAAACAATTTCATGGTTATGGAGGTATGAGTTATCCCAAATATCTCTTTTTACTTTTAACTAGTTGTTAAAAATAGTTTTGCTGATTTGATTTCCTCCAAGTTGTTGCCTGCCTGGATTTTAATCAAGATGAATAAGTAATAATGTAGATAAGTGAGAATCAACGTGTTTCACAAAGAAATAATGATTGACCTACAATTGCACATATCAAAGGAAAATCATGATAGTAGGGTCAATTTGGAGTACATGGTGCAAAAGACGATTTTGATACATCTTTGAAGTTACTTGGGGATGATGAGCTGCGGATACTGTTGCTAGTGCATAAGGCACATTTGATTATAGACTCTTTGGCAAGATTTTAATAGATCAGAGACACATGAATGAATGAATTAAATATACATAAAAAATAATAATTTATTAAGAGTTAGGTGTGAGACTTTTTAAGATAAGTAAGAATTAAAACGAGTTTTGTTATTGGAATACAATTTTTAACAACTCTATAACTATATATACTGTATGTCATTCATGTGGTTTATGTATTTTCTTCATCTATGTACTGTAAAAAAAACAAAAAAATTCAACAGACCATATTTATATACAATATGATATGTCATCGTAATATTATTCTTAAAAGAATTGATTAGTATAATTATTTAATATAAGATATATACTTTTTCAAGTATAAAACAAAACAATTTTATACTTAATCTGCAGATCTGTATACAACATTATCGGGGCTCTTGCCCACAAAGAAAATAAATAATGTGACTGAAAAAAAGTATAATTACTCTTATTTTATTTCCCATAAAAAATGAGTTAGTGTTCTGTAATTCAGTTTTTTACTATAATAAATGTATACATTATTATAAACAAATGTCAGCCGATGCCTCGTTAGTACAGTTTAAAGAATTAAATGTATAAATTTTTTCTTAAAACGTATGTATTTAACTCTTTAAAAGTTTAAAAATTATTTTTTGCAATAAAAATGTTATATTTTTAGAATTCTTAATAAGTATCTTAAGGTTATGTTTGGATATGTAAGAACGAGCATTATGAAGCGGAGCACAACGAAGCCAAGTAGATCGGAATAAAATAAAATATTTGTTCAATTTTTAGATATTTTATTATGTAATTGATATGTTAAATAAGATTTTAGGTTATTCCTCGCAAACTAGAGGGAAACAATTGTTAGGATAAGTGATGGAATGCATTTTATTATATTGCACTCAAATTCGTTCTCCTTTTGATAATCTAAACAATAAAATATAAACTTATGCATTCTCATTCAATCTCACTTACTTCTATACTACCAATCTAAACATAACCTAAGATCACATGCTTACAGAACCCTAAATTATAAGAGATAAAATAAAATAATTTAATATTATTAATTTTAGTTATTTATCCTTCTAATTTTTATGACCTCTAACACTAAGCACACACAATAATACGAAATACATCCTACTTTATAAACGAAATATTTTTCTTTGATGATGATGTTATAGTCAAAATTTTCGCCCCCACTGCAAAAAAAAAAGTATGGATCCGCCACTGTACTTACCTGGAAGCATAATTATACACTTGACCTTCTGAAAAGTTTCATAAAATATGTGTTCTTAAGAGGACAAGCACTTGCGGTAGTTTCATTTATTTAATTATAATTGTGTGACTGATAAAAAAATTATATTTCAATAAACAATTAAGTTTATTGAAGTTTTTACACAATGGGATACACTATTAAAACTTTATTCAATTATCTTGATCTCACTTCCACTATGCATGAATCTATGATACAAATTTTCTTTTATTATTTTTAATTGAAATTGTTTTCTTTTCTTTTCTTATATCAAAAGGTGAACATACTAATTTTATGAGGAAAAATATAAATGAATGCATTTTCCTCTATTTTATGTCATTTTAAAGTTACAACCACCACTTTGTAGCCACCATTCGAAAGAGAAATAGGGATATTAATTATTTTGAATTTTAAAATAAAATTCCACTTTAATTATCATTAAATAAAACAACTCTCATATTAGACCATCTTTAATTTAAAGTCATTCTATTAATTGTATGGACCACAATAGTAGATTATTAAAACAATCTAACATATACAACAATAATAAACTCCGAGAACATGCAATATCTTGTTCATTTTTTGTTTGAAGAAACAAAATGCCGCTCTCCAACAAAAACTATTGGCTCTTCTATTTTTGGAGACAATTATTAGTAATTTAGTTAGGTAATGTTAACCACTTACTCTCTAGTCTATTTTATTTTTCACTCAGAGAGAGGGAGAGAGGTTGTTTATAGTTATTTTTAGTTCATAATCACCCTTATAAATTATAATTATCTCATTTGATTTAAATAAGTGATTTTATATGAATTTAATTTTTCTTTCTTGCTTTATTCTTGATTTCATTGTCGGAATGCGTTGTTATTTTTGTTCGTCGTATTGGTGCGACGTTGTTTGACTTTTTGTATTCGTGCCGATTTGTTTGGTTCAAATTGACATATTACTTTTGATCCATTGTAGATTCAATTAACAACTTTGGTATCATCAATGTTACAAATATGAAGGCGTGAGTATTTTAGATCATTTTAATTTTGTCACATTTGTATATTTTGCCGTCTTATACTATTAATTTAGATGATGTGGGTTTATTTACAAATTTATCCTTCTTTATTTTAACGATTTTAAATTTATATTGCTTATTGATTGTTGTATTCTACTAATTTAAATGATTGAATGTTGTTTTTTAGTCCAAAAAAAAAAAAACAACAATAAACTCTATTAAGTTAAGTAGTGTTAAATACTGTCTTGTCAAAATTACCGCTGCTAATTTA
>JBBPBP010000001.1:8161683-8182241 GCA_037974735.1 Cicer chorassanicum | reverse complement strand
AAATATAAACTTATTTATGAAATGAAGAATTTTTTTACAAATATATATATATATATATATATATATATGTCAATCTCTTAAATAAATTTCAATTATTTGGATGGACTAGTCTCTAAAATGGCACCATAAATTTATTAGTTTATCAAAAAAATAAATGAGTTTAAAGTATCCTACAAAATCATGGAGACCTAATGAAAAAAAATGGGATCACTTATGTGATTATATAAAATAGAAACTCGTTATTGACAAGAAAATATTAATTGAATGTTTGATTCTATTTTTGAAAGAGTTATAATAAGTGTAAAATTGATTTTGATTTTTTTTTAATATTATTAGTATAATTGATTATATCTCTAGAATTAATTCTACCTTAAAACTAAAATTTATTACATTTATATTTAAGCGTTATTTTTAATTGAAATTTACTATTCATCAAATTTTACTTAAATATATTTATATAAATTGTTTTACATTATATTCACTTTAAAATCATTAAACTAAAATCATTTTTTTTTCCGCAAAAAAATGAAAAAACATATTAAAACTTGGTGCTTTGATCTATATCCAAATAGCCATTGTGTGTAAAAAAAGTTTGTATACACATAAAAAAAAAATGCAATTGGGAAAAAATAGACCAGTTAGCATCACATGAGAATTTGTTTATTTTATTTTATTTCCAAAAGAAGAGAATATGATTTTGTTGATTTTGACCGCGGATATTTTGTTATTGTTATTATCCAAAATATGAGGCACCAATGATCAAATCATATAAACACAAGGGATGCATCCAAAAATAAGTAAAGATTAAAGAGTCGCATTGTAATTTATAAAAGGATAGAAAATGATAATCTGAAACTATTAGGGTAAAAAAGAAGAATAGCACAAACATCAACGTTAGAAACGCAAAACGCAAAACCCTAAACCCTCTAGAAGCAGAAGAAGCGTGCATATTCTAGAGTCTTCTCTCAGTGTTTAGTTTTTTCACTATAAACGCAAAACCCTAAAAAGAACACTGCATTGCTTACTTTCATCAACAACATTTTCTGCAATTTTTTCAGCGTTTAGTTTTCTCAGTTCAAACGACACAAAATGTACCGTTTTGCTACCTCCCTTGCCTCCAAAGCTCGGTAAGTAATCAATGTGCTATTTTGGTTTCAGAGACCTTTTGATTTTGAATTACTTTGTAGATACTTCAATTTGCTTAGTCGTTTTTGTTTTCGGAAATTATTCACATGGGTCACTGATAACATGATTGAAATTGGATCAAAATTTTAACTTTTTTGTTTTAATTAATTGGGCTCTGTGTATTGAGATGGATCCAGCTATATTGATTCACGTTTTCTTACTTGTGCATATTGAATATCCAATTATCTTGAATGACTCTGACGAAAAATTATTGTTCTTTTGGATGCAGGATTGCTATGAACAACACTCATCAGGTGAAACACTTTGTTAAAACAGTATTTTTTGTTGTTGTTGATGAGAATGCTTTGTGATTAGTGACTCTTTTTATTCTTAATATCCGTTTTTTTATTTGTTTTGCATAGATTGGAAGTAGGGTTGGATGGAGCAGAAATTATGCGGCAAAAGAGATTAAATTTGGCGTGGAGGCTCGAGCTTTGATGCTTAAGGGTGTTGAAGAGCTTGCTGAGGCAGTTAAAGTAACCATGGGTCCTAAGGTAACTAGTTTTTTCATGAAGAAAGATAGCTTTGGTTAAGGTAGTAAATAAGGAAGATATATAATGCTGGTGCTGATTTTAATTCAATCATCTTATCTTGGACTTTTATTCATTTATCACACACATACACTTTTTATTCATGTGAAGAGCACTAGTGTTGGTTGTAGTAATGGAAGATATCAAATTATCTATTTTAGTCCCTTTTATTTAAGGTGGATGCTCTTCCCTCCCCCCACAATTCTCGGCATTTTACCGGATTCTAGGATCTGATAGTGAAAAAAATGGGATTAAAGATTTACTGGAAGCTCCAGTAGTGTTTTTTTACACATTTTGAGTAAACATTGCGGGGTGGATGAGCAACCACCATTATTTAATTGGTGTTGATCATGATTCTCAAAATTACATTTATCCTGTTTTTAGGGTCGTAATGTGGTTATTGAGCAAAGTTTTGGTGCCCCTAAAGTGACAAAAGATGGAGTAACAGTTGCTAAGAGTATTGAATTCAAGGATAAAGTCAAGAATATCGGAGCCAGTCTTGTAAAGCAGGTTGCAAATGCTACCAATGATGTGGCTGGTGATGGTAAGCTGTTTATTCCATCCATGGTAGATACTTTTTTAGAAATTAAATATTGATATAGATACTGTACATTTGACATGCTGATATGGTGCATTTGTATTTTTGTTGTGACGAGTAATGAGTGGTCTAAATTTTGGCAGGAACCACATGTGCTACGATTCTTACCCGAGCAATATTTACTGAAGGGTGCAAATCCGTTGCAGCTGGAATGAATGCAATGGACCTTAGGCGAGGTATAAGTATGGCTGTTGATGCTGTTGTGACAAACTTGAAAAGCAGAGCACGAATGATTAGCACTTCTGAAGAAATAGCCCAGGTTAGTGAATCAAATTTTAATTGGCATATTCCAAGAAAATGGAGTCAGCTAGACAGTAGCTTTTTTTTTTTTCTTTTTCTAAATTTTGTACTTTTAATTTGCAATGATAGGTTGGTACAATATCTGCTAATGGGGAGAGAGAAATTGGTGAGTTAATTGCAAAAGCTATGGAGAAAGTTGGCAAAGAAGGTGTAATCACAATTGCAGTAAGTTGTTATAAACTCATCTTGCAAGAATTATCATTTATCTGGGTTTTATGTGTAATGCTTTATTGTGCCTTTTCTTTTTTTTTCCCCCTGTATCCTTCAAACAAATTCATGCTTGAATCTTTATGCCATTCTTTTTTTGATAAGCTGGCATGTAACCTTTGAGCTGTTTCAGGATGGCAAGACATTGAACAATGAGTTGGAAGTTGTTGAAGGAATGAAACTTGACCGAGGCTACATTTCTCCATATTTCATAACTAACCAGAAGAACCAGAAATGTGTATGTTCTTTTACCTATGCCTCTACATAGCAGCATTAGAAATATGAATACATAATACTTTCTAGCAAGCTGGTTAGTCCGTAGCTATCAAGCTGCTATGGTGGTGAAGCATCATGATGCATCTTGTTGTGTTGAGCTCCTTGGTTTCATTCCTATTCCTATCATATACATATCATAGTTGTGACTTTTGTTTTTCCCCTTTTATCTGGTATTCATAAGTGCATGCTTCATAAAACTCAATTGTCATGAGTCTGTATGTTTGTTTATCACAATTAACCATGACATCTATTTTTTCCAACAGGAACTTGAGGATCCCCTCATTATAATCCATGAGAAGAAAATCTCAAGTATAAATGCTATTGTGAAAGTATTAGAGTTAGCTTTGAAGGTAAGTAGTGCTATGTGCATCACTTTGGATTGAATTGTAAAATATTGATATTATTAACTTACATTTCCTCATCAACAGAGACAAAGACCTTTATTGATTGTTGCTGAGGATGTAGAAAGTGATGCCCTTGCAACTCTTATTCTAAACAAGCTTCGTGCTGGAATCAAGGTTTGTTTTTCCTATCTGTACATTTACTTTTTTGTCTTAATTACCTTCAATCTTTGATTCACGGTTTTGCTTATTTGATTTGTTTTTTTTTCTTCCCATTATAATAGGTATGTGCAATCAAGGCCCCTGGTTTTGGTGAAAACAGGAAATCTGGTCTCCAGGATCTTGCTGTTCTCACAGGAGGTCAAGTAAGTTTATTTGTTTCCAATAAAATTATTGCTATATGTCAGTCTGACCAGATAAACACGTGAGTGATACATTTTATCTATACATTCAGCTTATCACTGAAGAGCTCGGAATGAATCTTGAAAAAGTTGATCTTGATATGTTTGGCTCTTGCAAAAAGGTATTGGTTTAGCTTAATAGTTGTAGCATTTTAATGCGCTGTTGAGTTTTGGTTGTCTTTCTTGATTAATACTCTTGATTGCTCAGTTTTGGTAAAGGATGCAGAGTGACTTAAGTTTCTTAATGTTTTTAGATTACAATTTCAAAAGACGATACTGTCATTCTTGATGGAGCTGGTGATAAGAAATCAATTGAGGAAAGATGTGAGCAGGTTTGTTTGAATCTCCTATTAGATTTCTTTTTACCATTACTAGTGTATTCTGCTTTCATATTGTGATAGGTTTGATTGTTCATGGATGTTTCTGACATGTTTCTCGTTATGAATCTATCTGCAGATCAGGTCAGCAATCGAAAATAGCACTTCAGATTATGACAAGGAAAAATTACAGGAAAGATTGGCCAAGCTTTCCGGGGGAGTTGCAGTGCTTAAGGTATGCTTATTTAAACTGTCGTTGCTTTCTTATGGTCTTTTACCTGTTCAGCATCCCAAGGTCTTACTTGACTTTTTTGCAGATTGGAGGAGCCAGTGAGGCTGAAGTTGGTGAGAAAAAGGATAGAGTGACAGATGCCTTAAATGCAACCAAGGCAGCTGTAGAAGAGGGCATAGTACCTGGTAAAGTATTTTACAGTGGCAGTTGTATGCTTAGTTCTTCTACATTCTCCAATCATATCTGTCTGATATATGTATGTTTTGCATAGGTGGTGGTGTTGCTCTTCTTTATGCATCAAATGAGTTAAGTAAACTTCAAACTGCCAACTTCGATCAGAAGATAGGTGTCCAAATTATCCAAAATGCTTTAAAGGTTTGTGTTTTTTTCACTTCCACTGATTTTAGGTTTAGACCATCCATAGCATTTTGTTTTAGCTAAACTTCCAATTTGAATTCTAGTTGCTCACTCTTTTACTACCTGGTATGCAGACACCTGTGCAAACAATTGCATCAAATGCTGGAGTTGAGGGGGCTGTTGTTGTTGGTAAATTATTGGAACAGGATAATCCCGATCTTGGGTATGATGCCGCCAAAGGTCAGCGTTTCTTGTTTCCTTTTTCCTTTTTTTGTTTACTTTTTTTCAAAAGATAATGTGTTTCTTTTGTCTACATTATTAGTGATTTTGTCAACTTATTTTCCTGCTGCTTTGTGATTAGGCGAATATGTTGATATGGTTAAAGCTGGAATAATTGATCCATTGAAGGTGATTAGAACCGCTTTAGTTGACGCAGCCAGGTATGATATTAAGAAATTTGATTGGATATCAATGTCTTTGGTATGTTACACGTAGCCTGACTTACTGCTATTTTTCTGCAGCGTGTCATCTTTGATGACAACAACTGAAGCTATTGTGTATGAACTCCCAAAAGAAGATAATAGTAGTCCTGCTATGCCTGGTGGAATGGGTGGCATGGATTATTAGCCGCTATTTTTGCCAATGAAGACCTGGATTGGGGTGGTGCTTCACCACTATTATAGCTTTTTTGTTATTTATTGACATAAGGCATCCATGTAACAATAGTGAGAGATCAAAGTTGTAGGTAGGAAGATTTGTGATTGTTATTGCAATGATAATAGGATCGAGACATTTGGAACAATTTTCATTCCAAAATTGTAAGGAATTGTTCCCTTCATAAGTTGCCAATTGAAAGACAGCCTCTGTTAATTTCCACATATATCGAAGCTAGTCCTTTTACTAGAAGGTTGTTTTAATTATATGCTTAAATTGTTAACGTTTTCTTCTGACTTAAAATCTTCATTTAGTTTTTCAACCTGAGTACTTTTAGGTTAATGAGAGTTTTTGAGATTATTTGCAAGACTAATTAAGGAAAGGTGGGTACATTGTATACAGGTTGGTAAAACTTTCACAATTTTTTATCGAAGATTATTTTTGGATATTTTCAAATACATGTTTGATCGGTGTATTTGAACATATAAAGAAACATATACTTTTTTAAAAATAAATTTTAATTGGTCAATCTAAACAAAGATTGGGAGTTCTTCAGAACTTAGGGATCCGAAACCTAGTGAAGAGTATGATAGTTTAAAGTTCCCACAAAAAAGAATTCCAAACCAATAAACACTAAAACTAAACTTTATAAAAATTTAAAGTTTTACTGCTTGAAATAATTTGAAACATTTTTAAATTTAACATATACAAGTCTTAAATAATATTGACAATAAAAATTGCAATTTATGTTTTTCAAATTGAGTTCACGAATTTGAAATAATAAACCTATTATCTGAAAATGACTATTGGTTTAGTTTATATTCAATGCACATATAAATAATTATTTTTTTTACTATGGCTATAATTATCTCATCTTCTATTTTTAATTGCTCTATTTCTTTTTCAAACTATGATTATTCAAATCTTTTCGGTTTACATTTTTTATCGTCGCTATTAAACCAATATAACAAGTGCACATATGGTATTGTACACTTGCCATTTTTTACTGATTTAGATTAAAAATATAAAAAATATAACAAGTGCACATATGGTATTGTACACTTGCCATTTTTTACTGATTTAGATTAAAAATATAAAAAATATAACAAGTGCACATATGGTATTGTACACTTGCCATTTTTTACTGATTTAGATTAAAAATATAAAAAATATCTGCTTCCCTCCACTTATATTTCCCACATTAAAATCAATGAAAAATATATTTTTTTGTCTTTTTTAATTATTTAGAATATCTTTAAAACACAAATAGGTTATTTTTCTTGATCTTCGAAAATTTAGTTAAATTTATAAATTTGATGTAATTTCTTAATTTCTTATCAATATCTATGTTAATAATAATAATAATAATAATAATAATAATAATAATAATAGTAATTAAACCATGATAAAAACAAGTGCATATAAAAAAAAAATGAAACAGTGATAAATTAAAACCGGTGTTTGAGTAAAAAAAAAAAAACAAAGTGTTCACTGTTCAGTGTCACGAGAGAGGATCCGAAAGAAATAAAAAAGCGTCAAAAGTGAAAACCACAAACTTGTTAGGGGTACAAATAAGAAAAAAACGCAAATTTTAAACCCTAAACCCTAGCAGCTGCCATTCCCTTTTTTTTTTCGGAACTGTTTCTCATTTGTTCATCTCTCAACTTTGCAATTTGATTACTTTTCTCAATCGCCCCTTATTCAATCCAACCACACCATGTATCGTTTTGCTACCTCAATTGCCACCAAAACTAGGTAAGTCATCAATGACAGTGTCATACACTTCAGCTGCCTTCAATTTTGTATGTTTTCTGAAATTGTTCACTTGGGTTGTTAAGAAAACAATTGAAAATGGATCAAAATCATTTTTTTTCATTTACTGGGCACTGTGTCTTGAGATGGATCCAGCCATGTTGATTGCCTACTTGTGCAAACTTCGTGATTAAATTGAATGGTTCTAACAGTAATTATTGTTTTTTATGCAGGATTGCTAGGAACAATGTTCAACGTGTGAGACACTGTTTAAATAGCAAACGTTATTTTTTTTTTCCTGTTGAAAATGTTTTGAGATTAGTAATTAGTAATTCCTTTTGTCCTTAGTATCTGTTTTATCATTTGTGTTGCATAGGTTGGAAGTAGGGTGGGGTGGAACAGAAATTATGCGGCCAAAGACATTAAATTTGGTGTGGAGGCTCGGGCTTTGATGCTTAAGGGTGTTGAAGAGCTTGCTGAGGCAGTTAAAGTAACTATGGGTCCTAAGGTAACTATGCAATGCTTCTATTTCCTTCACGTGTTCTCTTCGGAAAGATATAGTTGGTAAAGGTAGTAGTATAAGGCGAAAGCGTTGAAAATGATGCTTTATATAATGCTTATGTTGTAGTTTTATTCAATCACACACACATGTTCATTCTTATCAAGAGGATTTTTTTATTGTAAAAATTGAAGATATCAAATTATCGATTGTAGTCCCTTTATTTAATTGGTGTCTATCATGATTGTCAATGTTGTGTTTCTACTGTTTTTAGGGCCGTAATGTGGTGATTGAGCAAAGTTATGGTGCTCCTAAAGTAACGAAAGATGGAGTAACAGTTGCCAAGAGCATTGAGTTTAAGGATAAAGTCAAGAATATCGGTGCCAGTCTTGTAAAGCAGGTTGCTAATGCTACCAATGATGTGGCCGGCGATGGTAAGCTTTTTAGGCCATGGAAGATTTTACTTTCTTCTAAATCTACACCGTTGATTTGGTTTTATCCCTAGGATATGATTTAGACACTTGAAAAATCAAAACCTAAATACACATTTGACATGCTGATATTGCGTATCTGTTTTATTTTGTTGTTATTTGACAAAGTAATTAGCGGTCTAAATTTTGGCAGGAACTACATGTGCAACAATTCTTACTCGGGCAATATTTACGGAAGGGTGCAAATCAGTTGCAGCTGGAATGAATGCGATGGACCTGAGGCGAGGTATAAATATGGCTGTTGATGCTGTGGTGACAAGCCTGAAAAGCAGGGCACGGATGATTAGCACTTCTGAAGAAATAGCTCAGGTTTGTGTAAATTGTTAGAGCTAATAGTAATAGGAATATTGTAGGACATACAGAGAGCAAGGACTGTGAGCTGTGAGTTATTCCTTAATATTGTAAATTTTGCAATGATAGGTTGGGACCATATCTGCTAATGGAGAGAGAGAAATTGGGGAGTTAATTGCAAAAGCTATGGAGAAAGTTGGCAAAGAAGGTGTAATCACAATTGCAGTAAGTTTTATATGCTCATCTTGCAAACTTTTATCATTTATTTGGGTTTTACATAATTTATTGATCCGGGGACAGGGTGTATTCATGTAATGCTTATCTTAATCTTAATATAATAATTATATACACTAGATTCCCCCCTCCTCTTGATTTTTCCTCAAGATTCTCAAAACCATCTTAACCATCTGTTATTTAGCCATTTCTTCCTCTTTATTATCCTTCAAAGGGGTTCATGTTTGAATATTTATGCCATGCACTCTGATATGCTGGGATCTAACTTTTTGAGCGTTTCAGGATGGCAAGACATTGTACAATGAATTGGAAGTTGTTGAAGGAATGAAGCTTGACCGAGGCTATATTTCTCCATATTTCATAACAAACCAGAAGAACCAGAAATGTGTATGTTCTCTATTGATGCCTCTATTTAGCAGCATTAAAAGTATTGTCACGAATCTCTCTATATGTTTATCTGTTGATATATCTTGCCTAATGATGTCGTATTCTGCAGGAACTTGAGGATCCCCTTATCATAATCCATGAGAAGAAAATATCAAGTATTAATTCTATAGTTAAAGTGTTAGAGTTAGCTTTGAAGGTGAGTAATGCTATTCATCATTTTACATTGAATTGTAAAATATTGATATTGACTGACGCTTCGTCATCACCAGAAACAAAGACCTTTGTTGATTGTTGCTGAAGATGTTGAAAGTGATGCACTTGCAACTCTTATCCTCAATAAGCTTCGTGCTGGAATCAAGGTTTGTTATGCCTATATGTAGATTTACTTTTTTTTTCTTAGGTACTTTAAATTTTGTATTCTTAATTTTGCTAATTTGATTTGGCTTTTGTTGTATGGTCTTAGGTATGTGCCATCAAAGCCCCTGGTTTTGGTGAAAACCGGAAATCTGGTCTACAGGATCTTGCTGTTCTTACAGGAGGTCAAGTAAGTTATCTATTCACAATAAGGTTACTGCTATATTCCCTCCCATCTTATAAACTCGTGAATGATATGTTTTCTCTATATTCAGCTTGTTACCGAAGAACTCGGCATGAATCTTGAGAAAGTGGATTTGGATATGTTTGGCTCTTGCAAAAAGGTAACGGTTTAGCTTAATTGTTGAAGTTGTAGCATATCAATGCATGGTTGAGTTTTGGTACTCTTTATTGGTTAATGTTCATGCTTGCTTGGTTATTGTAAACAGACTTTGCTTGAGTGATATGCATTGGCTCAAAATAAATTTCACTAAATCCTTAACATTTTTTGCATGACATGGTCAAATAATTTAAACTACTTGACTATGTTTCTTAATGTTTTAGATTACAATTTCCAAAGATGACACTGTCATTCTTGACGGAGCTGGTGATAAGAAATCTATCGAGGAGAGATGTGAGCAGGTTTGTTCGAATTTCCTATTATATTTGATTTTACCATTTCCATAGAGATATGTTGGATTGTTCATTGATGTTTCTGAGTTGTTTGATGTGGTGAATTTTGATTTACAGATTAGGTCGGCAATCGAAAATAGCACTTCCGATTATGACAAGGAAAAATTACAGGAAAGATTAGCCAAGCTTTCTGGAGGTGTTGCCGTGCTTAAGGTATGCTTATTTAAATTGCCCTTGTCTGCTCATGATCTATTACCTGTTAAGCATCGCTACGCTTTTTATGATAAAACTGACATATGAAACTTTGACTTTTGCAGATTGGTGGAGCCAGTGAGGCTGAAGTTGGTGAGAAAAAGGATAGAGTGACAGATGCTTTAAATGCAACCAAGGCAGCTGTAGAAGAGGGCATAGTACCTGGTAAATTATTTAACTGCGGCATGCTTAGTTCTTCTACATTTTCCCATCATATGTGTATGATATTATGTATGTTTTGCACAGGTGGTGGTGTTGCTCTTCTTTATGCGTCAAATGAATTAAGTAAGCTTCCAACTGCCAACTTCGATCAAAAGATAGGCGTCCAGATTATCCAAAATGCTCTAAAGGTTAGTCACAGGGCTCTGCTTAAATAATTGTTCTTCTTTCTGCTACCTTACTGATTCCATTCGGGCCTTATTCTGCAATATTTTCAGCTGAATTTGTCTTTTAAGACACAGTATTGTTTAGCTTTTATTTTAATTTTAGTGGCTCATTCCTTTACTACCTGTTATAACAAACAATGCAGACACCTGTGCACACAATCGCATCAAATGCTGGAGTTGAGGGTGCTGTTGTTGTTGGTAAACTATTGGAACAAGATAACCCTGATCTTGGGTATGATGCCGCCAAAGGTATGTGTTTTTTGTTTTCTTTTTCATCGTGTTCACTTTTGTTGTAAGATAAAATTTAAGAGTCCCTCATTGGATGAGATATAGTTAGAGCCTATCCAAGATCTATTGGGTCATCTGCTATCGGACCACACAAGTCTCCAGGTGTCCAGTCTTGGGCATGAGAAAGTGTGTTTAAAGTCTCACATTGGATGATATATGATCTACAAATGTGTTAATAATTAGAAGACATCCTTAACCTTACAAGCCAGTTTTGTAAGGATTGAGTTAGAGCCAACTAAAATTCAAGAGATAGTAATGCGGTGTTTCTTTCGTTTACATTATTATTAGTGTGATTAGTGATTTTTGTTAACTATTTTTCCATCTGCATTGTAATTAGGTGAATATGTTGATATGGTTAAAGCCGGAATAATTGATCCATTGAAGGTTATTAGAACCGCCTTAGTTGATGCAGCCAGGTAAGATGTTAAGAAATTTGCATTGGATATGGACATATTGGTAATGTTATATGTAGCCTGACTTACCGCCATTTTTCTGCAGCGTGTCGTCTTTGATGACAACAACTGAAGCTATTGTGTATGAACTCCCAAAAGATGATAATAATAGTCCTGCTATGCCTGGTGGAATGGGTGGCATGGATTATTAGTGGATGGATTAATCTAGCTGTCTTTCACTGAACCTTGATTAGAAATTAGAGAGAATGGTGTTTCACCACTATTATCATAGCTTTTTTTTTGTTATTGTTTATTGACGGAAGGCATTAATGTAATCATAGCAGAGAGATTTGTGATTGTTATTTATTGCATTTGCAATGATAAATTGAGGCATTTGGAACAATTCTTACACTCCAAATTTGTCATAAACTGTTTCCACATTATGATTGTTATTTTTGTTCTTAATTCTCTTAACTATAAGTTTTTCTAGGTGGGATCCTTATGGTAAGAGCTTTTAAGATTATCTGGAAGAGTGAATGTTGATGTAGTGTCTCTTAGATGAGTGGTTAAGTTCGGTGATTTTAACTAATTGAAATTTAAGAGCAGTGAAGAGTGTATAATTCACTTGGGCATTTGCTCGGCTAAAGATATAATAATTATTTGCCCACTTATTCAGTTTAATTTTTCTTTGGGATTTTTATCAGTCATAATGTTGTTTTTCAGATCTTGATAAAATATTTGTTGCTGCATGCAAGTGCAAACAGATTTCAAATTAAACTAATGTTTAACTACTTTATTGATCCCTATAGTTTGACTAATTTTTTTGCCGAATTACTTATAGATAAAACATTTTATAAAGTTACTTATAATTTCAAATTCTTCGAAATCTTTAATTTGGTTTTAACACCGTTGGTTGGAGTGCAATGTGTTGTAAACTCAAAGGTATCGAGTTTTGTTTCAACTAAAAAAATCTTATATTAAAACCCTTTCAGAAACTTTGTTATGTGCAGCCTTGACATGTGAATAAACCTATTGTTAGAAACACCCATTTATTCTAGTCCTAGTACCATAAAGAAGAATTTTGGTTTACCAAGTGACACGTGTAGACAAAATATAAGATTTTCTTTTTTAAGGGAACATAAGATTTTCCCTTCCTCAAAAAGATCTTGTTAATCTTACATATACAACTGAATTTTACATATACAACATATACTTCATTGCATGGTTCATCCAAATTTAAATGAATCGAGCTTGCCTTCCTAGGATTCCTTCTCACTGTCACTGTATATAGGATAGGAAATCAAGGCTTCAGAATTCCTTGGTTAAAGGTTTGGATTTGGCCAAACCCAAAGTACAAGGCGATCTTCATACCCCAGGTTCACAATATTATTACAAGATTTACATAGATCACATTAAAAAGTTGTCTATTCTCACAGACAGCTTCAACCCAAGTTCCTTGTGGCCCTATTAAGCCATAGACTGGACCAAGATGAAGAATACCAATCACAGGATCATGCCAGTCTTGCATTATAGTATGCACTTCGAAATTCGGGTTGGCGTACAAACGAGTGCAGTGGAGCTAGCATACTGTCAAACTGGCATTAATATATCTATCAACTATACTTTGCAAGCTTGACAAAGCAATGTCTTTGAAGACCAGTTGCAGAGGATATATCTATTCGCTATCATAATCATCTATTTCAAGCACACTTGTGAGTGCTGACATCCATGCCTGCAAACCATGGAAAGTGTCCTTTTTCATCGATACTTGTAATTTGTCAACAGCTTGTCTTGATGCTCCATATCTAAGCAAAAGAGTTCTAAGTGATTTAAAACTACGATCATCAAGTTGAATCGAACCTCTTACCATGTCCTTGAAAGTCTCTATCACTTCCTTAGGTCTCCCAGAAGCAGCATACAGGTCAAGTACATTATTATAACTTAATGAATCTGTCAAGAGTCCAAATTTTCTCATCTGCTTTGCAATTTGAATGGCATCGTCAAACCTTTCAATTTTCTTGTACAAACACAACATCATCGCGAAGGAGAACTCATTTGCAGTTCCATTATTCTTTAAGGTCTCAAATATCTCTTTTGCTTGGTCAACCATAGATTGTTTAGTATAAAGACCAATCATACAATTTGAAGAATATACTGCAGGACCTTCTTCTGATAATTGAAGCAACTTGTATGTTTCTTGTGCTTCTTTCAGGTAACCAACTTTTGTATACAACTTAATCAAAGAATTATATATAACTGAATTCCCCGGCAAGCCAACTCTTTTCATTTCATCGACATAACTTATGGCTTCTTTAACCCTTCCCGCATCAGAAAGAGCGTTGATCAATACCCCATAAACTATAACATCAGGCTTCACACCATGTCCAATCATTTCCTTGTACACACCTTCTGCCATTTCCAATTGCCCTAATTTTACAAAACTGGAAATCACAGCACAATATGGGATGCAATTAGTCACTAATCCAGCCACCTGCATTTTTTTCAAATAAGGTTTGGCAATGTATGGCCGGTCAGCACTGGCCAAAATTTGAATGAGAGAACTATAGCTGCATCTATCTGCAGCTACACCGTGTGTATCCATACTATCAAACAATAGACACACTTTATCGTAGCATTTCCCTATACCATAAACTTTAATCATCACATTGAACTCAACGACACTGAGGTTCTTTCGTTCTTGGCACCAACGGAAGACTTTCTCAGCTTCCAAAATATGACCATGCTCCCCATATGCATCAATGTTGGCAGCATAGCACTCAGGTGTCATATTGCCAGCCATATGAAACCTCTTAAACCATAACAAGGAACGCTCGATCATTCCTGCTTCAATGTACATCCGAGTCAAAGCAGACTGAGTGAACTGATCAATTTCGAGGCCTTTCTCATCCATCTCTGTAATAAGCTCTTCTGCTTCACAAACCATTTTCCTTATTGAGTATGCATACAAGAGGGTACGATAACTCACAAGATCAGGCTCGAGACAGACCTCCTTCATTCTTTTAAAATATTTAGTAGCCATATCAATATCATTGTGCTTAGTATGCAAAGAGATAAGAGTATTATAGGTCCTTGTGTCAGGTGAGCATTCCAGCTCCTCCATTTTCTGCAGAAGTGAACTTACTTCCTCTAACCGTCCATGGTTTCCACAAATGTGAATCATCGTATTGAATGTCACCGTGGTAGGTGGTACACCTTGTTGAAGCATCTTAACAAAAGTCTCAGAAGCTTCTTTAAGCTGACCAGCCTTTCCATATGTATCAATCAAAGTGTTATATGTATGTGACCCAAAAGAAGCATCAGATAATGATGCCCTCTCTTCTGATTCCGGAGCGGCCATCAAATGATTGTTGTTTGGCCTCAAAGGTTCACCTAATGACCACTTTCTGAAAAACTCCTCCGCTTTCTGAAACTCTCCTGCTTTCTTATACAGTTGAACTACAATCACCATAGTGACCTCATCAGGTTCAATTCCATGTTCCAGCATAGTCTCGAGCCAAAAAAACGCATCTTCTCTAAGTCCAGCTTTGCTATAAACATCAATCAAAGTTCCATACGTAGAATTCGTGGCAACAATCCCTCTAGCATTCATCTGATTCCACAAACCCTCCAAAACCATCCATTTCCGTGCTTTACCAACAGTCCTAATCATAATGTTATAATGAATCACATTCAATTCATGAGAGTTATCACTGAACCAATAAAAAATCTCCAACGCTCTATCCCATTTAAGCTGCTGCTTCAAAATAATACTCCTTTCTTTATTGTTAATCTTATTTTCCCAAGGTCTTAAAGCCTCCTCAACACCCTGAATCGTATCCAAGTCTTTTAAAATGGAAGGAATGATTCCACCATAACTGACCCATTTCGTCGAACGTTTGGTGTGCACACCAATTTTCCTCTTTTGAAAAACTCCATCCTCTGAACTCTTTTCCAGACCCTGTTTCTTCAACTGGGTGTCTTGATATTTTCGAACTCCACTTCCTTGTCCGCGTTTAACGACGGTGGTTCCGTTGTTGAGAGGGAGTCTCTGTTTTCCAATTGTGTTGGGAAGTTGTTCGGTTTTGTCTGTGTTAGCGTTTCCATTTGCGAATATGGGTGTGTGGGAGTACAAGAGTTGAAGCTTCACAAACATTTGTGCGAGCTGAAAAAAGGAGAGACAGTTCACAGTTTGGTTCGGCGTTGAGTTGTTTTGTAAATGACAGCATGAAATGAGATACGCTGTTTTTGTTTGGTCACTTCTATCTGAGTTTGAACTGGAACGAAGCTGGCTGACAAAAGAGGTCGCTTTAACGGCATCTTTGTTTTGTAGAGTGACCAAATTTATTCATTTTTTTTTAACGAATATATTTATTGTTATTACTTATTTTTTATTATTGCAGTTTTAAGATATAATTAGTTAATTACCTTTTTTCCTTTAATTTAATTTTGAGATTTAGGCTGCATGTCTACTTTATAAAATTCATTTTATTTCTTCCTCATTTCTCAATTCTTTTATCGGAAATTAATTTTTAAAAATATAAAATTGATTGAAGTTAATTTCTGATAATGTATTTAATATCATGTGAACAAAAATGCAGCAATTATCCATTTCTTTAACTTTACTACCTTAATTCAACGATTTTTTTGTATAAAAAAATGTTAGTGAGAAATAATGAATCATCTCCATTCTTTTAACAAAAATGTTAGTGAAAAATAATAAAATATCTCCATTCTTTTAACATTTTTTACACGTGTTTGGCAAAAAGATCATTAATTGAAACGCATTGTGATGGTTTTATCTCCCCAAGAAATACTCCAAAAATCAAAATTACCCTTTTAGTATAATTGTTAAAAAGTTGATGAAACAAAACAAGGACAGACATGAAAATCAACTTAAACGGTGCCATTTACAAGCCTGTGCGCTTGTTAATCTTCAACGGGACTACTATGCTATGATGATAGATGAATGTTACGTAGTAATATGGATGGATGCAAGCAGCAGTTCTCAAAAATACCAGCTGAATCAAAAACTTGAAAGAAAAAAAAACTATTATGTCTTGATTTAATTTTATAAGAGGCTAAAAAAACTGTGTTGTTATGAGAGATTAATTTGAGTTCTGTATTTTTTTTTACGGAGAGTCAAAATAAATTTTTACTCTAAAATATAATATTAGTGCAATAAAAAGTGTGTGATTTTTTTTTTTTTTACAAGTATGACATTTTTAGATAATTGGTCATTTAAGTCATAATTTAATTAACAAAATATAGATACATTAAATTTAACATTTTGTCATGAGTTCGAATCAAATACCACTCATAGTTACGTGAGTTTATAATACTATTTATAATATCTTTTACGGAAAAAACATAGATAGATAATTATTGTGTCCGATAAAGATGTAACTAGTAAACACGAGGTGTATAAGAAATCTAATAATAAATAGCAAAATACTCGTGCATTCGCACATGTTGCGTGCTTAGGAGCAATTTCGTAGTTCGACATTTGTCTTGTGTAAATTGTTTCTATAAAAATTATAATTAAAGTATTACAATTTTTTGTTATGATTTCATAATCAATAAAATTTTATTTGTCTTCGTGTACAATAGTTCAACTTTTCAGTGTTAATTGATCATGTGTATCATAGTTATTTTGAACATTTTTATCAATTACTACTTGATTCGTATATGATAGGTCAATCTTATCAGTGATAATTTATCTCTTGTACGATAATTATTTCAAAAATTCTATCAGTCATAGTTTATACTTGTATGATAGTTCAAATCAAAGTGTCATCTTGCTTTTGATAAAAATAAAATAAAATGATTTAAAAAAACAAAAGTGTATACGTGCTTCGTGTATGATACTTATTTAAAAATTATTGTCATTGAAAATTTGTCCTATATATGAATGGTATTTCATTCTCATAAGTGCCAACTTGTCAAATGTGTAACAAGAAATTGTATCAGCAACAACTTCTATCGTATATGATAATCATGTTGAAATTTTTACGAGCAAAAACTTGTCTCGTGTATAATATTTCAATTTCATAAGTGAAGATTTGTTCTGTGTATAATAGTTTTTGAATTTTTAATATGTGAGAACTTGTCTCGTGTATGAAAGTTAAATCATATCTTTTACAATTTGTCTCTGTAGGATGACTATTTTGAATTTTTTATCGATGATAATTTGTCATATGTATGATAGTTCAATTTTATCAATGACAACTTATTTTATAGATGATAAATCAATTTTTTTTACCATGTATGATAGTTCAAATAAAAATTGTCATGCGATTGATAAATCTCATCAATTACAACTTCTCTCGTGTAGTATAATTATTTTGAATTTTTTATTGATGATAATTTGTCTCATGTATGATAGTTCAATTTTATCGGTAACAATTTATTGTAGATGATAAATCAAAAGTTGTCTCGTGTAGGATAGTTATTTTAATTTTTTTTATCAGTGAAAAATTGTTTTGTGTATGAAAGTTAAATCATATTACTTACAACTTGTCTCGTGTAAGATAATTATTTTGAAATTTTTTATCGATAACAATTTATTTCGTGTATCGTAGTTCAATTATATCATTGACAACTTATTTTATAGATGATAAATCAAAAGTTGTCTCGTGTGTGATAGTTTAATTAAAAGTTGTCTCGTGAATGATAAATCTAATCACACCAACTTGTTTCGTGTAAGATAGTTACTTTAAATTTTTTATCAATGAAAATTTGTCTCGTATATGATAGTTCAATTTTATCCGTAAGAACTTATTTTGTAGATGATAAATCAAAAGTTGTCTCATTAATGATATTTCAATCAAAAGTTGTCCCGAGAATGGTAGATCATATCATTCGTAATTTGTTTTGTGTAAGATAATTATTTTGAACTTTTTATCAATGAAAATTTGTCTTTTGTCCCACGAATGATAAATTTAATCACTTGCAACTTATCTTGAATAAGATAATTATTTTTAATATTTTGTCAATGAGAATTTGTCTCGTATATGATAGTTCACTTTTATACTTATGCTGTAGTTCAAAAAATTCTCTAATTAATATAAATTAGGCTAAATTGCATATGTGGTCCCTTAACTTAATTTCAGTTAACGTTTTAGTCATTTTTTTTTTCCGATTTGGTCATTTATTTTAATTTTAAGTGACAATTTGATCTTTTATGTTTTAAAATGTCAACAACGTTATCCTTTTTTTTGTTGCAAAAATTCATCAAAAATTTCAAATAAAACCCATAAAATTAAATATCATCCTCAATATAATGCAAATTTCATCAAATTCATAACTTAAATCTTTAAATAAACTCATACTTTCATCTCTAATAACATCAAATAAAGAATAAAGGACCAAATCGGAAAAAAAAAATTAAATGACTAAAACGTTAACTGAAATTAAGTTAAGGGACCACAGATGCAGTTTAGCCTATAAATTATAAATATACATTCTCATTTTTTAAAAATAACCATACGGTAGATAGGGGTGTTTATGATACAAAAACTGAATCGCATTGGACCACATTAATAGTTTGGTTCAGTTCTTGAAAAACACTTTCAAATCAAGTTTAGTGCAGTTCTAAACCGACTTAAATCTGGTTTATAAATATAAACCAGTTTAATATTTTGAACAAATTTTTAGTTAAAATCGATTTAAAACTAGTTATTCGGAAAAAGAATTTTGAAATTCTTTTGATAAAAAAATATAGATTTTTGATTCTTTTTTGAAAAAAATAGATGTAAAAAATTTTTATATAAAAAAAAATTCGAAATTATTTTGGCAAATTTTTTTTGAGAAAAATAAATATAAAAAATTTCAAGAAATATGTTTCGATTTTTTTTAAAAATAAATAAAAAATTATTCAAGAAAAAAATGATTTAATTTTTTTTCTTTCGAAATATAAGGTTTTAGTATTTTGTATATTTTATTTCAACAAAAACAAATTTCAAAAATTTTGTAAGAAAAAAATCTTAATTGAAGTTAAAAATATTTTAAAATTGTTAAAGTGGTTTTTGAATTAAGTTTGGTTAACTGAATTGTTTTAAATATGTGTTCAATTCATGAACTATTTAAATAGTTTGATTTTTTATGGTGCAATACAATGCAATTTATCAATATGATTCAATTAACTATATATTTTGCATACCCTTAACAATAGAAACGTGCTTCATCAACCACGATCAACTAGGCTTTCGGTCAAAGAATTCTAAACTTGCTACCAATATTGCATCCTCCTATTCTTCAATTTCTTCTCCTATTGATCTTTGAGTCTAGTTCACCCTCTTTATATGCAATTCAAGAACAATACAATCAAATCATGCTTCTTCTTCTTCAGAACAACTTGAGTGTGCCTGCTTCTCCTATTTTGACTCAAGCCTCAACAAACATTGTGGTTAATACATTTGGGGTCCATATTCTATTCCTTCCATGGTCACAAATTCCCCCTCACACTTGTTGTTGGTGATGATTTTAGTAGGTTTACTTGCATCATTTTAATGAAACAAAAGAGTGAGACTAGAACTCATCTAGACAATTTTATAGCTTATATTAAAACTCATTTTTCTATCAAATTACAAGTGTCTGATAATGGTGTTTAATTTCTAATGCATGATTTTTTTGCTTCTAAAGACATTGTATATCAAAGATCTTGTGTAGAGTGTTCTCAACAAAATGGCATTGTTGAGATGAAACACAACACATTCTTAATGATGTAGCAAGATCCCTCTCTTTTCAATCTCAATTATCTGACAATTTTTGGCATTTTTCAATTCAATATGTTGTTCACTTAACCAATAGATTGTCCTTCCCTCTTTTGAAAAATAATACTCCTTTTACTTTATTATACAATGTACCTCCCACTTTGCTTCATCTTAAATGTTTTTGGTTGTTTGGCTTATCCCATTTAATTTTGATATTTGTCATATATTTTTCTTTATATATCAGTAACAAATATTTGTTATGTGAATTTTTTAATTTATTTAAAAAATACTTATTCTCTATTTTTATGCAATATTTATAAATAGAGAAACAAAATATACACTGACATCATAAACTAATTTTTCAGTGTTAGTTAATATGAATTATTGATTGTATGATTATACCATATGATTGTGGTATTTTCATGAATCATTAACCACACAATCAATAGTTCATATTAATATAAAATTGTTTACACGGTCAGTACATACT
>JBBPBP010000001.1:8125651-8161442 GCA_037974735.1 Cicer chorassanicum | reverse complement strand
GAAGTTGTCATTTTTATTTTTTATATTCTTATAATGGTTAAAATTGAGGAGGACAACATTGACTTTTTTTTCATTATTATCTCATTTTTTTTTTACAGATACATCCTTTATATTTTTTTAAAAAGAAATGAGTGTTTCTCAATTCTTGACTTTTACGAACTACTGTATTATCTCAAATTTTAAAAAATTATATTTTTTTTAATAAAAATCACTCATTTTAAAAAAAAAGTTTATTTAATAAATAAAATTTTTATTTTTCATATTTTTGTAATGGGTAAAATTGAGAAGGTTAATATTGATTTTTTTATAATATTTTACTTTATTGATTGCTGATTCGTAATTTTATAAAGCTGTATTTTATTTTTTTTATCAAGTTATAAATCAAAATATAACTTAAGAAATTTTCAGAGATAAATTGATAATGGCTAAAATATCATTGAACTTTGAGCAAATTATTAAATTAAGTTATGTTTGGATACCGAAAGCAGGCAACGTCGCTATTCTGTCTCCCTCTTGGATCGTATTAAGTCGGCTAAGCCACCTGCCGGCGACACTTCTCGCGCTTTATGGGAACTTAAAAGTGGTAACTCCACTCCTCAATCCGATTATAATCACTTTTTCTCTCTAATTTCGCTCAATCACACAAATAAAATCGCGATTCGCTCTCTTTCCATTCCCCAAAACGTGGAGTAGAATGCTCTCTCACGAAAGCGATGGTTCCGATTAGGGATTGCTCGGTTCTAGAAGCAGTTTTGGATTGAACCATTAACGGAATTGAATTATTTGACGGTTACAGTTTAGGTTAACGATGTCGTCATCGCAACAAGTTGTTAAGCGTGCTAAATACAAAACCACTGTGAAAGATCCTGGTACACCTGGCGTCCTCAAATTGGTACTCTATCTCTCTTATTCCGAATTTCCGTTTTTATTCACATTGCCATTTGTTTAGCTGATTCGCGATTTTTCACTCTGCAGACTCAAGAAAAGCTTGTTTTCAAGCCTAATGATCCAACATCAAACAACAGACTCGAAGTTGATTTCAGATTGATTAAAAGTATTTACCACCTTTTGTTTATGTACTTGTTAGTTTTCGTGCTGCTTTTGCATTTGATGATGTAAATTGATTGTAAAGCTCAATGCAAGCTCTTTTAGGGTCTGTTTGGGAGTTTAAGAGGGGAGGGGAAGGGTTTAGAAAATAGGAGGGAGGAAAGTGAAAGTGAAAGTGAAAGAAAGATAGTCCACCAACTTGAATGGGAGGTTTATTATTTTTTTTTTCGTAATACAAAATCTTCCTAGCAGGGGAACTCAAATAATGTATTGTGAAAGAATTTTGGAGGTCTTAGATAAATTTTCTAATCATTTTCATCTTTTTATAATAATTTCAAAATAAAAATATATTAGTCATATGCATCATCTTTTTATTCTCTACAAAAAAGCTATCTCAAATAAGATGGAAGATTTCTCTCTCTTCCCTCCCCTCCCTTCCAAACTCCCAAACAGAACATTATTTGTCTGATAACTATTGAAGGCTGCCAATATGTTCTTATTTGTCTAATTTCTGAATATTATTGATAACACGTGTTTTGTGCATACTTTGATGTTGTTTCTTATTTTCTGATTGCAAAAATTTAGATCATAAACACACCAAAGAGGGATCAAACAAACCTCCGTGGCTTAACCTTGGACATTCTCAGGTTTTTCCTTAGTTTATTTCAACTGTTGCTATTCCTTACTATGTTTATTGAGTTATTTATGTAGCCTGAGTGTTGTGTTTGTTTGATTTTTTAATTATTCTTTTTGTTTGAATACTGCTCAATTGAATTATTGATTTCATTTCGTGTACTGTGGTTCACTTAGTAGTACAGTGCTTGACGCGGGTAATGTTTCCTCCTTAAAATGAATTTTATAATAATATGGTGTGATGTTCCAGGGAAGTTACATCTTTGAGTTAGAGAACTTTTCAGATCTTCATGTCTGCCGGGAATTAGTCGGTAAGTTTCTAATTTTGGGTACCGCAAAATAAAATGTGATTTTGTTGTTTTGATGTTTTCTTTTTTTCAAATTTTCTTCTGTGGTTTATATAACTTAACTTTGTTGTTCTTGAATCATGGTATGCTGGTGCTTTGCTTGATGTGCTATTATGATGTTTGACTGTTTGACCTTAGGCTTGTGTTTCAGAGTTAGAGTTTCTTTCAAAATGTTTTTAATTGATTAAAACATACTTAAAGGATGTTATAAAATTATGATTTTAGATGTGCCAAGTTATATATTTAGTTCCCGCCTCAATACGTATGCCAGAGCAAAGAGTGATGCGTTGCCAAATAATTTCTCTTCTAAAGAATTTGAGCATGTTATCGTGCTTTTTATTGATTTTATAAGGAATTATAATTAGGAATTGGAAAAAAGATGGTATGAACATGAATAATATCAAAAGGAGATTCTGAGTTGTCATGTTTTTTCTTAAACTCCTTTCTGTATTCTATTGTGATTACTTTTATTTTCAGTTGTTTCATTATTGTGTTGTTTGGTATGTTTGAGCAGGTATTACCCTTAGCAAGCATGTAGAACCTCCGAAAGTTGTTTCTGATGAACAGCTTAGCCCTGCCGAAATGACACTCAGGATTAAGCTATTGCAAGAAGATAGGTATCTGGTTTTTACTATGGTACTTCAATTCTTTTAAAAGAAAGTATTGTTTACTATTATGATCATGAATCATGTCCAAATTTCTGGCTGCAAACTCCTCTTTGCTTTGACATTGTGCTATTACTTCTAAATCATCCATCTATTTGTAGTTGCTCTGACTCAAAATGCCACTCAGTAGTATTAACTCACGATCATAATATTTTGAATGTTATGTTTTATTTACTATAAGGTCATCGTAGTTTCAGATATTCCTTGATCGCCTCAATATTAGTGATTTTGCTAAAGTTCAACTTTTGCAGTAAACTGCAGAAGCTTCATAAGGAACTTGTGGCTAGTGGTAAGCTTACAGAATCAGAATTTTGGGCTACAAAGAAGGTAAAAATATTCTTAATATATTATTATGTAATGTATTGTTGTTGGTATTTATTCCTTGTTTGCTAAGGGAATTTGAATATAAAACTCCACTGAGGCCTTTATATATTTAATAATGGTAGATTTTTGGTTGATGTTATGATGATTGAATACATTTTTATTCATAAAAAACAAAAATACAATGTGAAGTATATTGCAAATCAAATATCTGTAAAGTAAACGACATGATCATTTTAAGGGGTTTCTCTAATAGATATGCAGAGGTTGGAAAGCTTTTCTCTATTGATGTCTCCGTTTTTCTATGGAGGATATCTTACCCTCTGATTCCCTTGTAAATTTCCTCTTCCTTTTATTGAATTTTTACTCTTATATTTAATATTTTTTTTACAGAAGTTGCTTGACCAAGATGAAAGCAGAAAGTTAAAACAAAGGATTGGATTTAAAAATTCTTTGATCTTCGACACAAAGCCTACTAGTGATGGTCGGGTATGGTACTACCTCTTCCTCTTTTGCATTGTTTTGTTTTTTTTATTGCACTCAGATGCGTATCTGCATACTTGTATGTCATCATGAGAATGTTACGAATCTAACTGTCTGTATGTTGCATTGCCATCTAAGTAATTATTTAAAAAGTTACATTGAATTGAATGTTCAGGAAAAAAATCTCATTCTCTTCTGTTTGACAATTCTATGACAAATGGGCTTTGAACGCGATGAATATGGTTAATTAGTCTTGTATTGCAGTTTGCAAAAATTACTTTTGAAAACAAAATCTCTAATACCTGTGTTTGGGAAACTTATTTACTAAAAAAGTGATTTAACACTAATAAAACAAGCTGATTGTTTTGGAGAAAAGAATATAATAGTTATGTTCTTATTAGCAAAACCCAAATATAGTTAGCTATTACCCTCAAATGTCATTGTGCTTCAATAAAATTAGCAGAACGTTTCAAGATGAAATCTGGTTTGAAAGTGATTGAAGTCTTCAAATTTTAAAAGCCAGTTTTCTTATCTTCTTATCAGATTAAAATTATCATCTCATTAACGGCAAGGACTTCTAAGTCTAATACTGATCTCTAAAGTTGTATACTCTTCTTAAGTGTTTGGAGGAATACATAAGTTGTAGAGAATACAAAGTTTGATTGGGAAAATCAGGAAATGCAAACTATATGCATTGTCTTATATTTAAAAGATTAGTGACTCCACATTCACATGACAAAAACATGGCAGATCTATACTACTGCTAGTGGTGCATGTGTATATCACTAAAAGCAGATGCTCTGTCCTTATTATTTAATATTTTAGCTTTTAAAGTTCAATTATTTAGAAATGCTAATCAATGGCCTCTTTATTTCTCTAATATTTGTACTTCAATTGTTTGTTTTAATATTAAAATTTCTAACCAGATAGGTCTGATATTGTTATGATTTGTTTTCTCATACATTATATACAACAACGATTTTAGTAAAGACGAATAGCATCTTTTGATGCATGTTGCCACCCTAAGTAGTGAAAACTGGAAATACTTTTCTATTGTTATATTAAGGGTGACCTAATGCTATACAATTTACACCATGGCGGGGTCTAGGAAAGGGTCCATGTAGCCAACCTGGATTTATTTATTTGTTATATTGGGTTCACACTTTTTTAATGCCGTGTTTATGATCTTTTAAGAGTACTGGAAGTTTTAGCAGCTTCAGATGCTTGCATGGATGCATATATGTAATAATAACTGAGTTATTTTCTCTTGTTTTGTTTTTCAGATAAACCAGGTTAAATTTCAGTTGACACCGGAGATAAAATATCAGGCATGCATCTACATCTAACTCTGCCCTCTTTTAGTTGACTAATGGTTTAAAGTTTCTAATGCAACAGATAATGATACTGAATTTTTGATTTAAAAGTGCATTCAGTATCAGCTTATTTGGGAGCTAACTGGGTTTGACTTATGCTGTTATGCATAGAAATGGAATGATGATTAGTGGTATATAGACAGCTGTATAAAATAGAAGCTTATGCTAGAACAAAAGTGTTTGTTGCACATGTAACATGATATATGTTTCGCATCTTTTCTATGTGTGTTTCTCCGTTCTTGTGTTTTCACATGCTTGCACTTAGTTTGTAATGTTGATATTAGATGAAGGTGAATTGGAATCAAGAATAATTTTAAGAGGGGGTGATTTCAATGCTCTTCTGGCATTGGGATTCCATTTACCTTAGAATAGACACATCCTAACTTAAATGTGAAAACTGGAGAACATACAGAATAAAACAAGTTTCATGGTTATGTACCTTTGAGTCCACCATACAAAGTAATGGGGTGATAGAGGGAGACATCAGTCATAGAATCTAAGCAGGCACAGTAAATTGAGTAGTAACTTTCAACTCATTTTTCTGTATCAACATGATTATTTTTTAGCTAATACTCCTTTTGTTTGAGATGTTACTTGTTTGAGTTTTACATCTTATGGAATGATCTTTTGGGGATATTATAGATCGTTAGTTTGATGAAGATGTTAAGATGGTTCCTCAACCAATGACGTACAAAACAAGGGGCAGGTTGTAATGGACTTCCAAGATTAGTCACTATAATAAATTGTGGTTTCAAAAGGTTTTTTTTTTTAAAAAAAAAAAATTGGCTTCTCTTTTGAATGCTAAGAAGAATATTGTCTTTTTGGGTGGGTGTCGTGGCTCCCTTTTTTGGCGATGGGTTGGAACTGTTTTTTGGTTTCTATTGTGAATTTCCCCCTATTCTTTTGTCTATGCTTTGTATTTCTTATGGATGATTTTATTAGAATATCTTGGGACTGCATTTCTTATAGGCTAAAGTCATCTGCTAATTGAGGAAGTTACCATATGATTTCTTTCTTAATTGCATCTCATTCTAAATTTGTAGGTTTGGCCTTGTACTAGTACATGACCTAATTTCTTCGGTATAAATAGGTGTTGGTTCTGTATATTTTATATCATATCAATTTATTCTAGGTTTCTTTCTTTTCTCTTTTCCCGTCTAAACCCTGTAAATTAAATAGATTTTTTATTCTCGTACACTCCTCCTAAACTTTAGCATTGATTTCTTTTCTACTTTAAAGAATTCGTATAGAGTAATTGGCCACCATCAGGGTCGACCTCTAACCCTGTAGAAAATTTTCTTGGTACAATTTAATTCTTTTGGAGCAATTTCTCGTTATCATTCACTTGCATTTCTTTCATTTTTTCCAATATTAATTTCTTCTTTCACTTAAAAAATTTACTTGACTACTTCCTTACTTTGCATTATTATTGTCTTTCCAGATTTTTGCCCTCAAACCAGCAGTTCACCAGGCATTCCTCAATTTTGTTCCCAGTAAGGTAATATAGATGTTTTTAAATGTTTCTTATCAGATTTTATATTTATTTATGGAAAATAATCTATTACTTTGCAAACTGTATTTTTTATATCTTTTCCATGGCCTTCAAATTCAAGATGAGTGAGGTAGATTTCTGGAACAAATACTTCAAAGCTGAATATATCCATAGTACCAAAAACACTATTGCGGCAGCTGCCGAGGCTGCTGAAGATGAGGATCTTGCTGTTTTTTTGAAAGATGACGAGATATTAGAAAATGAAGCTCGAAAGAAGGTCTTCCTCTTTTTTCTATTATAATCTCATTGAAGATCTTGTGATTGCATTCTCAGTTCCATTTACTTTACTATCTGTTTTTGCAGGTTCGACGGGTTGATCCAACTTTGGACATGGAAGCAGACCAAGGAGATGATTACACTCATCTTCCTGTAGGGTGAATGAAACTATTCCTGTATCTCATATAGGAGGTTCCTTTACAGTGTGTTGTTTTTTCTAGAAGTAAAAGTTTCAGTTGCAACTCTTAATCACTGTTTGCACTTTGTACAAAATAGTGCTAGTAACTTATCAGTTCAGTATTTTTTAAAGTTAAACTCGAATGAACACCATAATGATAGGGAAGTCCTTAACAGCACAATCTTTTCAAATTCAAATTTAAAAACACAACATGAATATTGACGCTAAAATTTAGTTAAGTTTAGATAACATAGATATTGTAAAATTGAAACAAACGAATTAAAGTAAAGCAGCAGAATAACAGATATCAGACAATAAAATATATATACAACAAAATACAATAGAAAAACGTGCCCGTCATTCCACTTGTAGAAATAAATGAAACGGCTAATGCTAACATATAAATAGTTTCAACAATATGGATAAGCAGATTCCGAATCCTTTCCAATGTTGTCCTCTAATGTCTGGTTAGATATCATAAGATTTCAACTGTAGTTCATGGCAAATTAATTAACATGACTTCTTTCACTTTCACTCCCTTGGTTTCTTTCAAATTAGGGGATAATTGTAGTTTCAGGTTTTAGGACTGATTGGTTACGAATGACCTTTCTCTACTTCTTATGGTCTTACCCTTGCCTTGATCACTGTTTACGATATTCAGCTAATGGCTCTCCTGTAGGGGGGGTTCTTATTGAATAAGTGGACTGATTAATGAGATTTGCTAAGTGAGTTAGTTAGTCTTGTTTGTCTTCCCCTTAGAGGCTCTCTTATCTTTGCTTTAACCTCTGATAAATTTTCTTGTTTTGTACTGCATATGATATGGATTATGAATGAGTTGTGTGCATGTGTCGTATTCATATTCTAGACGAATGCTGCTGATCATTCAGTTATGAACAAGATGTTAAATGTAGCACAGTTGTCTATCTATGTTGTTGGTTCAGAAGTGCTAGGTCCGTACTGAATTTCTCTATTTTAACTCTTTGCTCTATTTGGTGAAAAGGATCATGGGATTTTCCGAGATGGTAGCAAGGAAACAGCGGAAGCTCAAAATACTTTCTATCGGAGAACTTTGTTGCAAGATCTTAACAGACAAAGTGAGGTTGTTCTCGAAGGAAAAACTTTAGGTAATTTGATGATTTCTTTTGTTTCATAATTTCATTCTTAACTTTTGTTCTCATTTTGTATATGTTTTATGTCTTCCTGTCTCAAGGAATACATTCCTTATACTTATTGTCTTCAACTCTAAATGTAGAAAAAAAGGTCTTTTGATTGTAAATTATTAAAGATTGGACAAATTTACATTTCATGATTAAATCCTTAACTTCTGATTAATTTGCATTACACTTGTAGTCATATTGAAGCTGGTTTTTGATAATGTTTTCTATGAAAATGAATAGTTCAAATAAGAAGTGAAGGAAGAGAAATTAATTGCTACATACGCGACTCATTTATTGCATCAGTGCTCTATCTCTTCTCTCATCACTTCATAGAAATACGATAGAAGGACATTTTTTGGACACTTTTTCTGTTACATCCACTTCTCTACTTTGTGCATCCTTTTAAACTTGTTCCTCCAGGAGATCATTTAGTGGTTGTACAGAATGATGGTTTTAACTGTAAAATATTAGCTTTACTAAGTGTCTTAAATTCCTCTTGTTTCTTTCTGTTGAAATACTTTATTGGCATCGAGTGTTTCCTGTATATTTGAAATGCATGTTCCATACATCAAAATAGTCCCAAAATCAATTGAGAGCAGAATATGCAATCAAATCTGGGTTGGTTCAACATATTTGTGTTAGAATTGTCTGGTCTGATGAGTCAGATTTCAAATATAAATGTAGATATGGATATGGAACATCCAAGAACAGTGGCAGAAGTGCTTGCTCGGAGAAAACAGGGTTAGTAAGATTAACATATTTCTTGTCCTTTTCCTTTTCATTCATTTTGAGGAAGCTCTTATTTTACACCACTATACAGAATCTGATGGGGTTATAGAGGAGGAGAGACAAAACAGAATTTCTAAGATGACCCAGATTGAGGATCTTCAGGCACAAGATGATCATCCTTTTGCACCACTCTGTATCAAGGTCCTACTTTGTCTCAAGAACTAAATGAACTCTTATTTCTATTGAATAGCTCTGGTTATATATTTTTTACATTATTCAAAAATTTTCTTTTGGGATTAAATATTTGTTGTGTTATGACTCTTACGTTGTTTCTTGCTCAGGATCCTCGCGACTATTTTGATTCTCAACAAGCTAATGCAGTAAAAACTTTGGATGATTCCCTTGCTGGAAAGGAGCAAATAAGATGCAATTTGGGTTCTGAGGAAGCCTATGGTTCTTTGAGAGAGTCCATATCTAAGATCAAAGCTATCGGATTGAGGGATCCTCTATTGAGTCCTGAGGTTGCTTTTAAGGTAATGACATTTGTATAGAGCATCAATTTTTGAAACAATTAACAAGTTTATATAGTTAAATACTCAACGTTGTACTTGAAAAACATATTTTCTGTTTTGATTCTGTGTTAATGAAAAATCTGTTATTGAAAATGAAAGTGCTTTATTTTTTCCAGGTCCTTAACGGATTGACCAAAAATATCTCAAGCACCAAATCACATCTTGGGAAAAGTTCTCAGGAGAGTGTCCTTGATATACTTCCCAATACAACTAAGGAGAAACTACTAGATGTGAGTCTACTGCTGTTGTTACTGTGATTTTCTTTATTTTCAAGCAGCGGTTTAGCTTTCAGTAATCTAAATATAGTTTTTTGGGTAGTTCTATATGCTTTTCTATGTATAAATTTGATATATTTTAATATTTTATTGCATGCTTCTGTCTTTCCAGCATTGGGTTTGCAGTCAGGAATTGCTGAGGCACTTTTGGTCTTCCTATCCAGTAACAACACAAAACCTTGTTAATAAGGTGAATGTCGAACTTCTGTTATTTCAGTAAGATCTTTCAATGTTGATTGTGATGCATGACCTATCTAATATTGCATCACTAAAAAGGTCAAACCCTGAATTATTTAATCAAAGGGTCAAAAAGGCGTTGGTATCTTGTCTAGGAACCACCCAACTGAGCAGTTTAGCAGGTGCTTAAGATTGACATTTCAGAATCATATAGTAAGATAAGCAGAACTCATCAAATACCTTTTTGATGTTCATTGATGCCTAAGTAGGTTAACAGACAATGACACCCTAGTAGGTTCAATATTTTTGCAAACCTTCCTTTATTTTCCTTTCCATGGAAGTTATCAATAGCACTGAGGTGAACAACCAGCTAGGTATTGGATGGGCAGAGGGGCGTTACTGCTATATGGCATTGGTGGCAATTTGCATTATATTTGCAGTGTATTGCACATATTTTGATAGTCATTCATTGAAAAACTTTCTGAATTGCACTTTATTATATCTGATGCCGTGTTCACTTGACAATGAATTGCAGACCAGAAGACTGAAAGATGCGATATCACAAATATATTCTAAACTTGAGGTATGTATTTAGCCGAAGCCTCTACTTGCATTCCTCAGTTGAATAATGTTTTTGTTTTATTCTGTCATTACATGGATACTGTCATTAGTTTTATTAGTAGTAACTACTGAAGTGTTCATATATTTATTTGCTTAATCCTAGGAAATAAAGGTATCTGCAAAGTCAGACCTGCGGCACCAGGTTTCCCTTGTTGTCCATCCAATGCAGCAGGTGAGCTCCACATATTTTCATTTGACTGTGTTTCATTTCTTTGTATTTTATCATCCTAAATTGCAGCATGCCTTGCCTCCTAAATAAGTTACTGTGGAAGCTATTATTATTTTAAACCTAAGAAATGAATAAATCAATAGGAGGTACCAGAGGGAACCATCATCACTTAATAGTATAAACGGCCTTGTGTGATAGGAAGGAGTCGATGCTTTAACATTCACTGGTCATTCATGCAGAATACCTTTTACATTTCTGTCATGAGATCGTTTGTTAGATATTAACTGACACCATTAAAATATTTTTATTGCTTAATTTTACTTTTTTTATTACTTTGTGTAGGTATTTAGATTTCCAATTTTCAAATTGGCCTATATTCACTCAAATGACAAACCATGTTCAAATTTCTTTGGATCAGTCACTCTCCTTCAAAATGATTTTTATGCCAATCATTTCGCACGACCACTTTATCAAAACTTTAAAAACTAATTCTCAATAGTTTGGACTTCTATGTATGTTGTTTTTAGTTTCCTTTCATCCTTCAAACTTCTGCTGCCTTTAATGCATTTTATTCTTAATAGACTCTGATAATCTAGTTTTGTATATAGCCTAAAGGACACAAAAGGGTACAAGAATTATGAAATATCTCCTAGTATTTTCAAGTGTAGTTTGATCACGGTATATATAATTTTGGCCACAGTTCATTATTTCATCTTACCATTTTCATTGGCCTGAAAATTCATAATTCCTCAACAATGTGGGTTTGACTCCTTGTTTTGTGGAATTCATTCCCTCCTATAATATCCAATAATTGTGTGCTGAAAAGAGTGACCTAAATAATGTATTGCCTACTGATAATGTATAGCAATCCAATTTGATGGGTGGCTATGCTTTTGTAGTTGATTGTCTCTGATTTTGTGATATCTTTAATGTTTGTTGCATCTTGAGTGTTAAATGAAAAAGACCAATATTATGGTGCAGGCTCTGGATGCTGCCTTGTTACATTACGATGCTGACATTAGGAAAAGAAATGCAAGAGGGACAAAGCCTAATGGTTATGTTTAGGAGAATGGTATATCTCTGCGCTGCGCACTTCGAGCATCACGCCATAACAATTTATGAATGTATATTCCATCAATTTTGCCGTGACCTCAACCGTATTGCTATTTATCTCTCTATACTGAGATGAAATGAATTAGTGTTATTAGAGTAAATGAGCAAGAGATTTACTCGATAGTTAGCTTCGTAGAAAGTATTTCGTGTTTATTAGTCCCTAGGCAGTATAAATGAAGTACGGACAAAAATCTGAGCTCACAAATTTCTGCCTCGGCTTCCGCTGCTTCCCTGTCTTATTATTACCTTATTACAGCTTGTCTTCAAGTGAAACATCAAAAGATAATTGAGTACTAACATGGTTTAATTTGATTGTGTTTGTGGATGTTCAAGATGTAAATGGTTTTACTATGTGCTTAGCACCTGTTTATAATTTTTTATATTTGCACCTGTTTACATATAATTTTGTTAAATTGTGGTGAAAGTATTTAATCAAATAACTATTGTTAAACAAAGAGTTTATTTTAATTTTTTAAGAGTTTAATTGTGTTACATGGTATAAAAGAAGTTTACATTGTCATTTGACAATTATAAATTGTTATTTCAATTAACTTAAATATCACACATAGGATGATTTGTGATTTTTTTGGTAATAAAAATAAAATATCTTGAAATATCAATTAAATTTGTATTGATTTGTTTCCAATTGTTGTAAAAGTATTTATTTTTCTTATTAATATTCTTATTTATAATTTATTTATACCTTAACTCATAATTTATTTATGAATTTATTAATATTTTAAAATTCAAGTATTTAGACTACAAGAACTAGTGAATGCTGGCCACTTTATGCTCATTATTTAATTTTTTAATGTGTTTTGTGTTTGCGGTGATCAAAATGGATCTCCTGTTCCTACTCTCCACCTTTCTATCTTTCTCATGAATTATTCTTTCTTTTCTTACTCTCTGTCTAATATTTTTTTAAATAAATTATGAGTGAGATAAAAGTGAAGAGAGTGGAGAAGATCCAAGTTATGATATGTTCTTTTGTTCGTTTTATTTAGTCTCTCTCTAACATTTTCAAAAATAAATTATAAGAGAGACAGTGAGGTGGAGTAGGATACTTGGTGGAGAAGATTCAAGTCATTATGTGTTGTTTCTTTTATTTTTTAGTCTTTTTTACAAGTGGGGTCATAAGCACTAGCGAGTGCTCTCAAGGTCTCTTTATGTTCATTGTTCAATTTTTTAGTGTGTATTTTGTGTTTGACAGCATGTGAGCATGGTCCAAAATGAACTCACTCCCCCAACTCTCCCTTTACACTTTCTCTATCTCTTTGTCCCTCATCAATTATTCTTCACTTTCTTGTTCTCTCTCTCTCTTTCTCCCTCTCTCTCTCCCTCCCTCCCTCTCTCTCTCTTCCATTTAATTTTTTTTGTTAGAGAGATAGAGGTGGAGGGAGGAGGGGACTTGGTTGAGAGGATTCAAGACATTGTTTAATCTTTAGTGTATACTTTGTGTCTGACACCATGTGATCATTATCGAAAATAGATTATATCACTCAACTGTCCCTCTACACTCTCTCCACCTTTCGATCTCTTTTATCAATTATTCTTCTCTTTATTACTTTTATTTATTTTATTTAGTCTTTTTTACAAGCGAGACCACAAGCATAAGGCATAAGTAAGTGCTCTAAATGCCATATTTTATGTTTATTGTTTAATTTTTTAGAGATCCGCCTTTGAATGAATTCTCATTTGACAAAAAAAAAAGCGTAACAAGAGTGTTACAATGTACCTACAATTATAGGAGAAATTTATCTTGCACACCCTCACCTTTACCTCTCACCGCGTCAAAACACATAAAAATACAATTTTACCTCTACTATTTGATAGTTAAATTTTTTTAAATTATTAACATCTTGACAATTTCAAATTTATTTTTAAAAATTATGGAAAAATTGCATTTTGAAAGTTTCACATTCATCCAAAATTTTAAAATTTAAAAAAAAAAATTTGAAAAAGTTGCATTTCGAAAGTTTCACATTCATCAAAAGTTTCAAATTTTTGAAAAAATTGTATTTCAGAAGTTTCATATTCATCCAAAGTTTCAAAATTTTATTTAAAATTTTGAAAAATTGCATTTTAAAAGTTTCACATTCTTTATAAGTTTCAAATTGTTTTTCGAACTTTTGAAAAAATTGAATTTTGTAAGTTTCACATTCATCCAAATTTTCAAAAAAAAATTACTTTTGGAAAAATTGTATTTTGGAAGTTTCACATTCATTCAATGTTTTGAATTTTTTTAAAACTTTTGAAAAAATTGCATTTCAGAAGTTTCACATTCATTTAAAGTTTCTAAAATTTTATAAACTTTTAGAAAAAATTCATTTCAGAAGTTTTAGATTCATTTAAAGTTCTGAATATTTTTAAATTTTTGAAAAAAATTGCATTTTGGAAGTTACATATTCATCCAAAGTTCGATTTTTTTTTAAACTTTTCAAAAATTGACTATCAAGTAGCAACAAGGGAAAAAAAAAGTGTTTTTTTATGTGCTTTGGGGGTGAGAGGTAAAAGTGGATGGTGAGAGTGTAAGCTAGGGGTGAACATGAGACGGGTTCAGGCTCAAAATGCCAATCTGACCTAAATTGCGGGTGGTAGACACAGGCTTGCTTCCGCCATTTTCTCCTTCATATTGGACGTGTTACAAATCTCTCTAGTCGTGGATTTATTGATCGATTTATTCGGGTAAGATCCCAAATAAGCAACAAAATTCTTTACAAATCCAAATCAAAAAGAAAAAAAAACTGGAGTAAGGGACTACCATTATAAGTGACTTATGTTCACAATCTCATCATAAAAATGTATTGAACTCCACTTATAAGTTTTTAGTTATAAATTTTAATACATTTTAATGGTAAAATAGTTAACATAACTCCCTCATCTTTGATTCAAATTAATTCAAACATGAGGGGTTCAAATCTAATAAGTTATGTAGCTTTTTATCTTTGAAAATAGAGAAGGAGAAAAAATAATTAATTAAAAAAGAGAAGAAAAATAATAGTGAAGCCGTAAAGGTGATGGGGATGTTATGTTTGCGTGTTTTTCTTTCCAGCAAAAGTACCGATACCACCGTTTGTCTAGTGTGTCAGTGTCACAGATAGTAGCTGCAACGAGTTCGTATACTAAGGTCAGTTGGGTTCGGATATATGTCCACCCCTAAGCACGACAGTTGATATTTATAAGTAACTTAGGTTAGTTTGGTGTTTAAACTTTTTTCAAAATATTAACAATAATCAATGATTTTTTTGGAAAGTTTAAATTAACGATCTTCTTAATTTTTATGGCTGAAACTAGAGCTGGTCGAAGAGGTAAGTGAGGCTGCCGTCTTGGACCTCAAATATTTTTAGACGTGAAATTTGCACTTTCAATTTAATTAATATTTTAAAAAATTTAATATAAAGTTCTTTGGTTTTATAGTATAAATTTTACTTTTGGTACTAACTAATTTAATAAATAAAATTATTAATCACGTGAATATATTTAACATTATTTGTAAGTTGTTTAATATTGTGTATTCTTAAAAAAATTGTTTAATATTGTAAAAATAATTAGACTTAAAAGGTATCCAATTTTATTATTGTGTTTTTAAATGACTTCATTCTAAATTTTGTTTTAGGTCTCTAAATTTATTCGACCAATCCTAACTGAAACAATTATTCAATTGATATTAGTTTGATAAAATAAGAAAGAAAAAAACGAATGTTCTTTAAAATTTAATTTGCCTTAAACCAACATCAACCAAGTTATTATCAATTAACAAAAAAATATAACAATCTCAACTATAAAAACGAAGAAAACTTTTAAATTATATTTTTAAATTTCGAATGACTTTAAAATATTGATTTATAATAGACCACCTATTAAAGTGGTTTGGTCAAAACTTTTCCATAAAATAATATTGCAAAGTTTATTTTCTTTATGCAATGATATAGCAAAGTTTGTGTTATTTTTGAATTTCGAAAAACTTTGAAAAAACAATTTGTGCAAAATTATTATTGGGATGAGTCACGGATTAGTTCGCTCTCTTTAAGACGTTTCGAGGTACTGCCCAAAATTGTGCAAGCCAGACTATCAACCACGAAGTCTCCAAAAGCTTCAGATGCGGAGTGCTTTTGGTGTGATTTTCCAATTAAGGAGAACCTTCTATTTATTGAAGAAATCCGCAACTGGATCAGAGAAAATAGCGCAATCTATTAGCTCTGATACACCAAACGTGCGCTTCAAACTATCAGAAAACGCGCACGTTTGACTACCAAAACATGCGCTAGGGTTTTGACTTTGAATTTTGATCGGGCAACAAAAAATAATAATACAAAGCCAAAGTCGGCCAGACGGCGGCGCGCGCGTGTGCTGGTCAATTTTGCATGCGTTCTTCCTCGTTCACAAAATTGGGTACCCATTGAGGCACACCCCAAGATTCATACCTCCACCTTATATACCTTACTAGTGTGTGATATCCCTCCTACGTGGGACTTCTTATTTTTTCAATTCACAACAATAGTAGTTCTCTCATTAATGTCATCATTATTTCCAACAATTTTCCATTAATATCATCATCATTTTCAACAGTTTGATTATACAAAACAAACAAAAAATAGCAAGTAGTACTAGTAAATAAACCGCCCCTACTTGAGAGTTGAGACCTCCTATCATGATTCAAATTGACGAACATAAAATAAAGTTTGTCAAAAAAACATAAGGAATTTTTGTGTAGGGTGCGAATCATTTTCATCAAATTACTATAAAATCCAAAACTGAATAATATCAGTTAGCCACTCCGTTAATCAATGCTACCCCGATCTCATATATATTCGCACTTCAGAGAAATAAAACCGTAGTACTATCGTAGTAGATGATGTACAGGTGCGTATTTATCTGTTAGTGATGCAAGCACTTACGACACCACTGGTGGGGGCAGAAAAACATGCATTTATGTGGAAGAATATGCCCCCACAAAACGTAGACTAAGAATGAAGGAAGGAACCTTCATACACGGTTTTTATATACTTGTAGAGATAAATTAAACAAATAAAGGGCATATCAACTATTTCTATTTTTTAAAAGAAAATTAATAATATTAAGATATTTTAATTTCTTTTATTATAGTGGCAAGTAGATAGACTTAAGTATATCTAATGAGACACATTATCTAATTTTACAAAGCATTTACAAAAATGATGTGATGTGATTATTTCGGTTTTTATTCTACTTAGGTCATTTCAATCCAAACATTCTTTGGTATATTATCTTTCTTTTTTATTTTTTTTTTCGGTTTAAATAGAAAGTTTATATCATATCAATCATATATTATAAAATTTTACACAAATATAAATTTATTTGATATATTATTAAAATAAATCAAAATTAACGTCTTATTATTGAATAACGTTAATTTTCACGAATTTCAGTAAGATATCAAATAATTTTATATTTATACATAAATTTATATGTATGATTTATATAATATAAATTTTGAGATCGGAAGATATTTAAATTGAAAGGATCGAAACTCATTTTTATTAAATGTTAATTTAAAGTTAATTAACCATCACGGCATTCTATTTTCTCAATTTAAATACTTTTCATTAAAAATTTACGTCACAATGTTCTTTTGAGTCAAATTATAACGTCTTTAGGTTCTACTACTAGTGTATTAGCAATTAGCAATACATATTCGATTTGGTTTTGAATTTGACTAATTGAACATGCTAAATTAATGACTCCATACATCACCATATATAAAAAGGACAATGTTGGCTTAGGAAAACATAAGCTAGGATGGCAGAGGTGAAAGTACATGGATTTTGGTATAGTCCTTTTACTTTAAGGGTAGTATGGACCCTAAATTTGAAGGGTATACCATATGAGAACATAGAGGAAGATCGCTTCAATAAGAGTCCCCAACTTCTTCAATATAATCCAGTACACAAGAAAACTCCGGTGCTAGTTCATGATGGAAAACCCATATGTGAATCAATGATCGTTGTTGAATACATTGATGAGATATGGCCACAAAACTCATTGCTTCCAGCTGATCCTTATGAGAGAGCTCAAGCCAGATTTTGGGTTAAATATGTCGATGAAATGGTACAATTTTTCAAAATTTAATCATTATGTATATGTATGTGTGTGTATAGTTACTTACTTTTCTAATCATGTTCTGCTTATTTCTATAACTAATAGACTTTACCATGTATCTTAAACATTACTTTCTATGTTCTAACACGGGGATCAAAATTGATAGATTTCGACACGTTCAGCACTCACTCGTAGCAAAAGTAGTGAAGAGCGAGAGAGGGCCAAAGAGAATCTATGGGAACGGCTCGGAGTTGTCGAGGATCAATGTTTGGGTGATGATAATAAATTTTATGGAGGAGACAACATTAACATTGTAGACATAGCTCTCGGATCTTTTCTCAAATTTATTGAGGTTTTGGAAAATACGTTTGAAATGGAGATCTTGCAAACTGAGAGATTCCCTCGCTTGCATTTATGGTTTAATAATTTCAAGGATGTTCAAGTCATCAAAGAAAATACCCCTGACCAAGAGAAGTGGGTGGCTTTTTTGAAGCCTCTTCTTGAAAAAATCTTGGCATCTTCTTGAGAAAAGTATGGCTTTTATGAATTAATATATAAGCATTTGTATCTTCACGAGTCATGTGTATTTCTTTATGGTAATAATAGTTGCTTTATGTTTTTGTACTTCAATGATAAAAGTTTTAAATAATTTCATTTCTTTTAATATTAAGAGTGTGTAAGGGCCGTCTGAACACATTATGAGATTTAAAACGAAACTATTAAACGAACATTTTTAAAAATTAATAAATAAATTATTAATATTTTATTTAATAACTAGAAAAAAAATAGCTGAATTAATGACATTTTTAAATCTATAATAAAAAAAGAAGAAAAAAGAACTATAATCGGGTGAGTTATGTTTAGTTATAAATTTTAATTCAATTTAATAATAAGATGGTGAATATAACTCGGTTTGATTTAAACATAAACGATTCTAATACTAAAGCTGTAAAGGTGATGGGATAATATGTTTGGGTGTTTTTTTTACAGTAAAAGTACTAATACCACTGCATGTCTAATGTGTAGGTGTCACCTATACCGTGATCGACCGGTTTTCTTTGTGATTTTTTGAGTAGTTCAATTTGCGGAAAGGTCGGTCCAACCCTAAATTGCATACACTTAATATTTTGTTTAGTTCAATTAACGGTCTGTTTTATTTTTATGAATGAGACTAGAGCCGGTACAAGAGGAAGTGATTTAATTAATAGGCTAAATATCTCCCTTAATTTAATTTATGTTAACGATTTAATTTTATTTTTTGATTTGATCCTGTTTTTAATTAATTTCAGCGTTACCCTTTAATAAATGGAGTTCGGCTAAAAAAAGAAAAAGTTAAAAAATCGCTCACATTGGATCATTGCATATATATGTTCATCAAACCTCTAGGAACAATTGCCAAGAATATGGAGTATAAATACTCATAACTTTAGTTTTAACGAATGAATCCTACTACAAAACTTCGAACAAACTTTGAACATTTTTCTGAAATATTTTCAAAACATAAAGGGTAGCTTTTTCTGAAAAACGGATGAGAGAGTTTTTAACTTTTTCTTAACGAAACCCCACTTAAAGGGTAACGATGAAATTATTTAAAAACATAAAGAACTAAATCGAGAAAAAAAAAAGATAAAATACTAAATCGTTAACTGAAATTAAGTTAAGGGACCACGGATAGTATTTAGCCTAATTAATATTATTAAAATTTTCTTAATATAAAATTATTTGGTTTTATAGTATAAATTATACTCTCTAATTTTGATACTAATTAATTCAATAAAAAAATTATTAATCATGTAAATGTATTTAACATTATTTGTAAGTTGTTTAATATTGTGTATTCGTAAAAAAATAATGTTTAATATTGTGAAAATAATTAGATTTAAAAGGCATCCATTTTTATTATTGTATTTTTAAATGACTTCATTTTAGATTTTGTTTTATGCCTCCAGATTTATTCGATATGTCCTAGTTGAAACAATTTTTCAATCAATATTGCTACCCACACCCCTTTTTTACTACCCACACCCCTAAATTTTTTTATAAAAACAAACTACCTAAAATGTCCTTGTTTATTTATATCATTATTAACTCGTACCTGAATTGAATTCACGAACGTCTACGCGAACTCAATTCACGTACATGTAAATTCAATTTCTGTGTACCTACGTGAACTCAATTTACATACGTATACGTCAACTGAATTCACGTACGTTTACGTGAATTCAGTGTAATTCTTAAACTCTATTGAATACCAGAGTCGACCCAATGGTAAAGCCACTAAAGCAAGTGTCTTGAAAAGAAAAGTACGTATACGTCAACTAAATTCACGTACGTTTACGTGAATTCAGTATAATTCTTAAACTCTATTGAATATCAGATTCAACTCAAGGGTAAAGTCACTAAAGCAAGTGTGTTGAAAAGAAAATCTATATCAGTAAGTTTAACAAACACCTTTTTCTACCAATAAATCTCTCAAAATTATATCAACTAGCAATCATCAAGAGAAATTATTAGTTGTTTTAATAAATTTATCTATATCCATTTTGCGATTCAATAAAAATTTCAATTTTTTTTATTTTTGTAATTTTGAATAGTCTAATTCATATTTTCGAGTTGACATTTATATATTAGATTATTTATTAAATTAATATAATTAATATTATGTAATATTTTTTTTACCATTGATTTTAATATTGTTTTAGATAATGTTAAATTTATATAAGATTTTATCGGTTATAGTTTTAAGAATATTAGAATGTGATACCATTTTATTAAATAAAAATAAATTTATTAAATAAAAAAATTTATTTTATAGAGAGACCTAATCACTTGCTTTAGTGGCCTTACCCTTGGGTCCGCTCTGATATTCAATATAGTTTAAGAATTCACATACAATACGTAAATACAATTCACGTACACCTACGTGAACTGAATTTACGAACGCCTACGTGAACTCAATTCACGTAAACGTACGTGAATTGAAGTCACTTAAATGTACGTGAATTGAGTTCACGTAGGCATCCGAGAATTCAGTTCACGTAAAGGCTAAGAATGTTATAAATAGGAAATGACATTTTAGGTATTTCGTTTCTATAAAAAAAAATTAAGTAGCAAAAATGGGAGTGTAGGTAGCAGAAATGGGAGTGTAGGTAGCAAAATCGTTTTTCAATTGATATCAATTTGATAAAATAAGAAAAATAACGAATGTCCTTTAAAATTCAATTTACCTTAAACCAACATCAATTAAATTATTATTTATTAACAAAAAAATAAGTAATGATCTCAACTATAAAAATGGAGCAAACTGTTAAATTATATATTTGAATTTCAAATAACTTTAAAATATTGATTTATAGTAAGACTATGTGATTCAATCCGAACTTTTCCATAAAATAATATTGCAAAGTTTATTTTTTTATGCAATCACATAGCAAAGTTTGATTGTACAAAAAAAAATAGCAAGTACTAGTAAATAAACATATCCTACTTGAGAGTTGAGAACTCCTATCATGATCCAAATTGACGAACATAAAATAAAGTTTGTAAAAAAAAACATAAGGAATTTTTGTGCAGGTGTGAATCCTTTTCATCAAATCTATTATAATATATTAAATTAGACTTGCAAATTCTCATGTTGACATTTAAGCTATTTGTATGTCAAGTAATTCTATTTTTGCCACATCATACAAGATCTGATGTGTCTAACTCACACTCCCTAATCTCCAAAATACATTCTCATTATCCTAAATTCCTTTGATTTGCTTGCTCCAAATCTCATTCATTTATCCACAATTACTATTTCATAAATTCCCATTAATCTCTCAATTTAATTGACAATGCATACTCATACCTCTTCAAAGCTCATCAACCCATATGCTATATTCCCTACTTCAAAAATCCTTTTCAAGAGATGGATTATGTCTTGATCATAGATAATGTATCCCTTGATTCTTCTTTACCGGTATATTACAATATTAATTCAAAGTTATCTTCTTTATCATTTGTTTGCCACAATTTACATGAACTATTTTGAAACAACACGGCTGATAAATTAAATATTATGTTTCACTATTTGTAATCACTACAGAATCACATGTTTCACTAAGTATCGATCAAAAAGACCTTTATATTTTGTTTGTTATATGTATTACGAGAAAACAATTTTTATATTTCAAAAACAAATTTTCATTCTTTTGCATATGATAATATACATTTTTCTCTAATTAAATAAATATTAATTTTAAAATTCTATTAACTTATTTACACACATAATAATTAATTACATATTACCCGCGCAAAACACGGGTTAGCGTCTAGGTACCATAAAATCCAAAACTTAATAATATCAGTTAGCCACTCCATTATTCAATACTCCTCTGTTGAATTCGATCTCATAAATATTCGCACTTCGGTTGAGACGAGAAATAAAACCGCAGTACTATCGTAGTAGAGGAAGTACAGGTGCGTATTTATCTGTTAGTGATGCAAGCACTTACGACACCACTGGTGGGGCAGAAAAACATGCATTTATGTGGAAGAATATGCCCCACAAAACGTAGACTAAGAATGAAGGAAGGAAGGAACCTTCATACACGGTTTTTATATAATTGTAGAGATAAATTAAACAAATAAAGGACATATCAACTATTTCTATTTTTTAAAAGAAAATTAATAATATTAAGAAATTTTAATTTCTTTTATTATAATGGCAAGTAGATAGATTTATAGAGTTTAACGAAAGTATATCTAGTGAGACGCATTATCTAATTTTACAAAACATATACAAAAATAACGTGATGTGATTGATTTTAATTTTTATTCTACTTAAATCTTCTCAATCCAAACATTCTTTAGTATATTCTATTATTTTACTTTATTTTTTTCATTTTTTTCGATTTAAATAGAAAGTTTATGTCATATCGATTTTGTATTGTAAAATTTTACACAAATATAAATTTATTTGATATGTTATTAAAATAGATCAAAATTATCGTTTTATATATTTTTATTGAACACCATTAATTTTCACGAGTTTCAATAACATATCAAATGATTTTATATTTGTACAAAAGTTTATATGCATGATCTATATAATATAAATTTTCATACATATAAACTTTGAATGCAAATAGATGAAATTAAAAAAATATAATAAAATTAAAAGAAATAAACATCATTGAAAAAGATATTCAAATTGAAAGGATCTAAATTCGTTTTTATTGGACGTTAATGTAAAGTTAATTAACCCTTACGTCGTTTTATTTTTTCATTTTTAAATACTTTTTCATATAAAAATAAAGTCACATAGTTCTTTTGAGTCAAATTATAAGGTCGTTAGGTTCTACTACTAATTTATTAGCAATATAGCAATACATGTTCGATTTGATTTTGAATTTGACTAATTCAACAAGCTAAATTAATGACACCATAGATTACCATATATAAAAAAGACAGTGTTGGCTTAGGAAAACATAAGCTAGGATGGCAGAGTTGAAACTACATGGATTTTGGTATAGTCCCTTTACTTTAAGGGTAGTATGGACCCTAAATTTGAAAGGTATACCATATGAGAACATAGAGGAAGATCGCTTCAATAAGAGTCCCCAACTTCTTCAATATAATCCAGTACACAAGAAGACTCCGGTGCTAGTTCATGATGGAAAACCCATATGTGAGTCAATGATCATTGTTGAATACATTGATGAGATATGGCCACAAAACTCATTGCTTCCAGCTGATCCTTATGAGAGAGCTCAAGCCCGATTTTGGGTTAAATATGTCGATGAAATGGTACAATTTTTCAAAATTTAATCATTATGTGTGTGTTTACTTACTTTTCTAGTCATGTTCTGCTTATTTCTATAACTAATAGACTTTACCTTGTATCTTAAACATTACTTTCTATTTTTCTAACAATCTCATCTTGATTCAAACTTATAGATTTCGACACTTTCAGCACTCATTCGTAGCAAAAGTAGTGAAGAGCGAGAGAAGGCCAAAGAGAATCTATGGGAACGGCTCGGAGTTGTCGAGGATCAATGTTTGGGTGATGATAATAAATTTTATGGAGGAGACAACATTAACATTGTAGACATAGCTCTCGGATCTTTTCTCAAATTTATTGAAGCTTTGGAAAATACGTTTGAAGTGGAGATCTTGCAAACTGAGAGATTCCCCCACTTGCATTTATGGTTTAATAATTTCAAGGATGTTCAAGTCATCAAAGAAAATACCCCTGACCAAGAGAAGTTGGTGGCTTTTTTAAAGCCTCTTTTTGAAAAAATCTTGGCATCTTCTTGAGAAAAGTATGGCTTTTATGAATTAATATATAAGCATTTGTATCCTCATGAGTCGTGTGTATTTCTTTATGCTAATAATAGTTACTTTATGTTTTTGTACTTCACTAATAAAAGTTTTAAATAATTTCATTTTTTTTAATATTAAGAGTATGTACCACACGACTAATAAATTTATAGTTTAGTTGATTACAACCTTGTAGTTTTATTTTCCCACCAAAATAGATGTATTTAGTACTCTAGATTACTTCACGAGTTTAAAAGTTTAATATATATATATATACACAATTTAGATATACCTTTTTTGTTAATAGAAAAAATTTATTTATTAATCATTTTCCGTTTAATATTATTAATATATATGTTACTTCTTTCATTTTGTAACTAATGATGTCATGCTCATTATTTCATTTTTTAGTGCGTATTTTGTATTTGACAACATTTGATCATGATCGAAAATGGATCATTTCTCCCAATACTCTCTCTCTCTCTCTCTCTCTCTCTCTCATCAAAATAGCAACATGTGATCGTGATCATAAATAGATCATCTCCCCCAACTCTTCATTTACACTCTATATCTCTCATCAAATTTTCTTCTCTTTAATATTTTTTTAAAATAAATTATAAGAAAGATAGAGAAGTGGAGATGATCCAATTCATGATATGCTATTTTGTTTGTTTTATTTAGTCTTTTTTACAAGTGAGATCACAAGCACTAGTGAGCGCTCCCAAGACATGTTTATACTCATTGTTTAATCTTTTAGTGTGTATTTTGTGTTTGACAACATGTAATCATGATCAAAAATAGATTATCTCCCAAACTCTCCCTCGGCACTTTCAATCTCTCTCATCAATTATTCGCGATAGACAGGTGAAGAGAATGGAAAGGAGACTTAGTGGAGATGATCCAAATCATGATACACTCTTTTGTTTTATTTATTTAGCCATTTTTACGAGTGACACCACAAACAGTAGCAAGTACTCCCAAAGTCACTTTATGTTTATTCTTTAATCTTTTAGTGTCTATTAGTTAGGTTAACACTACTTGTAATTGGACTCAGCTGAGTTGTGAGGTCCATTTTGCCTTTTAATAAAATTATCATTTGACCAAAAAAAGAGTAACAAGAGTGTTACATACGTACCTATAATTGTAGATCACTTCTTAGTGATGCAAGCACTTACGACACCGCTAGTGAGGAAGAAAAATATAAGGTTTAATTGCAGTTTTAGTCTCCCTATTTATACTGATTCACGAAATTGGTCCCCCTATTTTAAAAGTCGACAGTTTTGGTCCCTCCATCAGATTTTTACAACTGAAAAAATTACAATTTGATATATTTTAAATGACGTGACATACAATTCTATGATATAAAACCATCTAGATCAATTAATTATTCATATGTCATTAATTAAATTAAAAATACGAACAAATTTCGAAGTTGAAAGTTAAGTTTTTACGACGTTTTATTTCAATTTCATGGGTGTTAATCACACTACATCATCGTATCATATGTCATGTTATTCAAAACATCTCACATCATCATTTGTTAGCTAAAAAATCTAAGGGAATGACCAAAACTATCGACTTTTAAAATAGGGAGACCAATTTCATGAATCAGTATAAATAGAGGGGCTAAAATTGCAATTAAACCAAAATATAACATTTATGCGAATAAACATACCCCACAAAAGGTAGACGAAGAATAGGCTTCTTATACGGTTGTGTATATTTGTGGAGAGAAATTAACCAACAAATAAAGAAAAAAATTGTTAAATAATTTTCATTTCATTTAATATAATGGCAAGTAGATAGGTTTAGAGTTTAATGGATGGACATGTAATTTTATATTAATATATAATGAGATATTTTTTTAATGTAAAACTAATTGACATCGACAACTAAGGGCGGGTCTTCTTTGGAGTCCCCACGAGCCATGGTATCTCCAAATTATCTTCTTTTTAATAAGTAGCCATATTAAATGCACATCATAACCAACGTTTTTGTATATGTTGAAAATTATGATTGAATCTAAGAAAGAGAAAAATAAAACTTGAAATGATTATATGAAGAACTGTTGTACAATTACAGTATGATACTGGAAGTGCGTAACAATATTTCCAACTTGGGAGAACAATACAACACAAGAAAAAGAAAAATATAATGTAATTAATGAAAGAAAATTACAAGAAAAAGAATACAAGTCGTAATCACATCGACTAAACAACAAAATTCATATAGAAAGTGGTAGCGGCCGAGGTGCATAATTCTCGTCAAAGTCTTCGGCCTACTTTGGGCTAACTTGAAAATCTTCTTGTGTCTGCACAACACTCACTCCTATATAGAATCAAGAATCTCAATATTGGATCTTCAAATGTCAAATTTGACCAACGAAACTTAACCATCATAAGATGGAAGCACAAAGAGAATGAGAAATGTTTAATACCATAGGGTAAAAGAACAGATAAAATGATAATTGTTTTCCTACCATATGGTAGAAGCACAAAGAGAAAGCCAACAATGGCTAAAAAGAATGAAATTATAGTGAAATATATCACTAAAGAAGATAATGGCTAATGAACAATGAAATTTTCAAAGAATCGCATCATAAATCACAAAACATTTTCAATCTTCAATCTTCAAATATTATACAACCAAGTTGAGGAAGAATGAAGAATCACAAATTTGGATTCAAAATGAGAAAGAAAGGACAAAGAAAAATTGGAAAAAGAATGTAGCAGAATAATTATTATTGTTTTGATATCATGTTGAGAATCATGGTTGAGTTCAAGAAAGAGAAATATAATTAAAAATAAAAAATAAAACTTCAAATAATTATATAAAGAATTGTTATACAATTAAAGTATAATAAACTTTTATATAATACTCTTAATGTATTTAAGCTAACAAAATTCACTTAACCATAAATATTTTTTAACTACCTCTGGTGGTATATATTTTATCTGTGACAATGTTTATTCAAGATTACAGTGTGCAAAGACAATGTGGTCTGTTTTGTGACCTAGTGGTAGCAAGTTCGAGTCCTTCTAGTACATGAGTGTAGAACTCAAGCTAAAATTACCACTAGAGCAACAAATCATATGTTAAGATTTATAAAATAGTATTGTAGATATTTGTTAAACAATTGGCCCCCTCCACACTATCCAAGATCCGCCGTTGTCGACAACCTCCTATATTCTTAGTTTTAAATACTTTTCATACAAAAGTTACGTCACACATATGCTAGCGATTAGCAATACATATTCTTTTTGAATTTGACTAGTTGAACAAGCTAAATGACACAATAGATCACCTTAGATAAAAGGACTAGTATTAGCTTAAGAAATCACAAGCTAGGATGGCAGAGGTGAAACTACATGGATTTTGGTATAGTCCTTTTACTTTAAGGGTGGTATGGACCCTAAATCTAAAGGGTATACCATATGAGAACATAGAGGAAGATCGCTTCAATAAGAGTTCCCAACTTCTTCAATATAACCCAGTACACAAGAAGATTCCAGTGCTAGTTCATGATGGAAAACCCATGTGTGAGTCCATGATCATTATTGAATACATTGATGAAATATGGCCACAGAACTCATTGCTTCCTAGTGATCCTTATGACAGAGCTCAAGCCCGATTTTGGGTTAAATATGTCGATGAAATGGTACAATTTTTCAAAATTCAATCATCATATATATATTACTTTTCTAGCTTCTTCCATCTTGATCATGACCAACTGCACTTGCACAATATATGTTCTGCTTATAGTATAGCTATAAATTTTAACCAATAGACTTTACTTGTGTCCTAAACATTACTTTCTATGTTCCAACAATTTCATCTTGATTCAAACTAACACGAGGATCAATATTTTTAGATTTCGTCACTTTTAGCATTCATTCATAGCAGAAGTGGTGAAGAACGAGAGAAGGCCAAAGAGAATATATGGGAAAGACTTGGAGTTGTCGAGGAGAAGTGTTTGGGTGATGAGAATAAATTTTATGGAGGAGACAACATTAACATTGTAGACATCGCTCTCGGATCTTTTGTCAAACTTATTAAGGTTCTAGAAGATACATTTGAAGTGGAGATCTTGCAAACTGGGAGATTCCCCCACTTGCATTTATGGTTTAATAATTTCAAGGATGTTCAAGTCATCAAAGAAAATACCCCTGGCGAAGAGAAGTTGGTGGCTTTATTAAAGCCTATTTTTGAATAAATATTGGCATCTTCTTGAGAAAATTATGGCTTTTATGAATTATATGTAAAACATTTGTATCTTCATGGGTCATGCACTACACAGCTAATAAATTACAAGTTAATAAATTTATAAGTTAGTTAATTTCTCCATCCTCCGTCTCACAATATAAGTCATGTTGACAATTTCACACAAATTAAAAAATGTAATTAATGTTGTATGAAAAAGAGAAATTAAATATTACTTTGCAAAACTACCCTCCATTAATTGTATGGAAAACATAAATTAAAAGAAATTGAATATGATAAAATAATAAATAGTAAATAGTATAATAGAAAAAGAAGTATTTGTAGTTTATTGGTATTGTAAAATCAGTTATAATTTGGGACAAATATATTTTGTTAAAATAACTTATAATTTGGGATGGAAGGAGTACTTTGTAATTTTATTTTTCCACCAAAACAGAGGTATTTAGCACCCTAGATTACTTCCCAAGTTTAAAAGTTTAATATATATACAATTTAGATATACCTTTTTTGTTATTAGAAAAAATTTATTTTCAAATCATTTTCCGTTTAATATTATTAATATATTTGTTACTCCCTTCATTCTGTAACTAATGATGTTTTAGCATTTTGATTCTGTTTCAAAACTACTGATGTTTTAAATTTTCAATGTCTAATTAATGTACTTTTTTTCTAATTATATCCTTAATTTGAGAGAGAAATTAGAAATATGCAATGTAATTTATCCCAAATACTAAGAGACTAAATAAGGATGTTAGAGTACCACTGTATATTTATTTATTATTTTTTATGTGTGTGCACTAAACTTAAAGATCAAGAGTTAAGAAATGGAACGAGTAGTTGCTAAATCACTAGAATATAAGATAGAAAGGGGTAAGAGGGAATAAAATTTTGCTGAACATCGAACACTTCCGAATCATACAGTATATTGTGTTGAGATATATCAGATTTCTTAACAATAACACATGCATCAACGGGTAATCAACCTCGGAAGTTGCTCTGAATAGGAGATAAACATACCTCACTGCTCCCAGCCAATTCCTCAAAGTGAGTAATTGCGTCTTCTAATCGAGAAAATTGAGTGGAATACTTGATATGCAGTTCATTGGTTTCAAATGGATTAAGCTGCCACTCTGAAAGACCGTCGCTGATAATCTTCAAACCGCATTTCAGCAATTCCACTCCTTTGCTAATTCCATCTGGAAGTTTCCTCTTTCTATTTGATTGGTTTTTGTCATCAACTTCCATGCTATTTGATTGGTTCTTGTCATCAACTTCCATGCTCTCACATCCCTCTCTCAGTTCGGCATTAACTGAAATGTTATGGATCATCTGTTTTAGTATAAGACCTTCTTTTCTTAGCAACTCAAGTTGTTCAGGACTTGGTGCAACTGTCAGAAGAGCATTTTGCTTATTAAGAAATGCTTTAAGCTCAGCCATAAACCTCTCCTTACTTGTCTCCGTTCCCGAAACTACATCATATGAAAGTGCTGCATTCTGTGGAACAAATCTCCATAGCTGAGTGCAGTCTGTGCCAGCAGCAAAATATCCAAATGTGGCTATTGCCAAGTGAGTGAGTGCCCAGTGCCGCTCTGTCAAGAGAAAGTGATACAATTCCCATGCAGCACGGCTTTTTTCATCACAGTCGTCACTTTCTGAAAATTCCATGTGAACAAGTCCAGCAAGGAACTGAGCCAAATATGGCTTGCATTTGTATAAATCGGCCGGAGGCTCAGTGATAAAGATACTTTCAATCTTCATTATTGCCTGTTCAACATCATTTGATATGTATAGATCTTTCAGATATGAAATGATCCCTAGAATTTCGCCGAAAAGCCGAAGAGAATGGTTCTTGATCCTTTTGTCTACAGTACTTTTATAGTTGGAACTAATTGAAACCAAAAACTTTAAGGTCCTTGCATCAATCTCAGGTAGTCGATTCTGGCTGCAGAAAATGGGAACACTATTCTTAAAGTTGGAACCAGTATGATAATTCTGGTTCAGTGAAAAAATAAAAGGAATCAAGTTAAAATGAATGAAAACCAAATCCATCGTTAAAACATTCAAATCAGATTAAAACATGCACGAGGGAGATCAAACTCGATTCTGGCTCTTCTTCCAAGATTTAGGAGTCTATGATATAAAGAAGCAGAATAAATTTATTACGAACTGGTCATAAGAATTTTGTGAGCATGTTGTAAGTAGACTACAGTTAACAATGACAATGATCAACAGAAATGAATAGGAAATGAAGTTTATATATATATATATATATATATATATATATATATATACTTATAATAATCGATATAACAGAACCAAAATACTTACAATGCTTGCAAAGAAGCAGAAAGAATAAAAACTGGAATGCCAAACAAACCAGAGGAGCAGGCCATCAATGATGCTTCGTTAAAGTTATCAATGAAGTCACAATAATCAGATATAATTCTTTGAATGGAAGTTTTTCTCAACTCATCTGACAGTAAATCAAGCGAAAACCCTTCAATGAACAGAGCCAAACTCAAAATTAATGACGACTGTGATCTCCCATTACCAACAAGAGACATGTAGACCTCGTCAACCACTGATTTTGCACAATAGGTTAGAAGCAAGTAAATTGATCTTGTCAATTTCCTGAAGGAAGAATGAGGAAGGAAAACCGAGTCGCAGGAAGCCAGCAGCTTAAGTAATGAACATAGTTTGATAATGATATTATTTGCAATTGGTGTTTCAGCATGTTTCACTACAAAGCACCAGCACTCCATCACAATCTCCCAACAAAGGAAGTGAGGATGAAAGAAATTCTCTAGTAAGAAGGACTCGAACTCCCCCCAAGCTGTACTTGAAGAGATCACAATCATGAAGGTTTTGAATGCTTGCAAGAGGAGAGTAAACATAGGCTGACACACCAGTTCAGCTGTTTTACCACAGCCAGAGAATAAAGGAAGTTGCAAAACAAGCATATGAGAATATACATTTTCCTCAACTAAAATATCCAAAAACCAATTAAGCTTCTGAGCAATCGCTACTTTCACATTTTCATCGAGCTTGAGAGAGTATTTAAGGAAGCTAATAAACAATACAACTCGACCAAATATTAGTACTCTTGATCTGCTTATGCCTTCACAACTACTTGAAAATATTTCATTAACCAATGTAAAGTTACAATCAGCAAAGGTTGGACCATCAAAGCCAGAATGAGAATCTCCTTCATCAATGAATAGCCACTCCACTACCTCAAGCTTCTGTTCCAGTTTTAGTTTATCAGAATTTAGCAAAGACAACACTATATCCAAGGTAGTTTCCTCCAATAGCTCTGCAATTACTGCAGATGCATATTTCAGAAGAATTTCATTACTTACAAAAATCCAAAAAGAAGTGATCATGAGAACACACTGAGTAATCTCCCTGTACACTGTGTAGGTCTGATGAGGATACAGTGAGCATATTTTAACTGCATTAATCAGGTAGAATTTCACTGGCACAAATATCCTTTTAGCTTCAGTAACAGAGATGGTTTCGTTCAGTGATGATGACCAAACCTCAGCAGCACATTTCAAAGGCTCGGTTATTAGTGCAAGCAAAGATACCACTATATTTGCTATATTCATTTCTGTAAAATGTCCTCCGCCAATTTGAAGCAAAGAAACAACACCTTTCCAGGAGACACTAAGAATATTGACTGAACTGCCACCATCTTTCGCTGCAAGAACACCGATCTGAGACAGCTTTTCTATGGTGTATTTTGCTATGTTGATAGCATGGCAAACATTAATAGGTTTGTCAAGCCTCAACTGGTTTTCATCACAAGCCTCCCAGTTTATTAATTCAGAACGCACCTTGCATAGTTTTACAACAACATCAATGACCATGTGTGCGACCTTCAATATCTCTGATCCAAATGATTGAATTTTCTGCTTAGGATCAGAAAAGAACCATACTTAGCAACACATACAAAATCTTGCAGTATAAATATGAAATGAATAGGAGAAATTTCATCGATGGCACATTGTTATTTGCTTAGGAGAGCTTTCATCAATGGCACATCGTTTTTTGCTCTTGCTGGAAATTTATTATCTAATACCAACTACCATAGAGTGTCATGCAACTAAAAATACTGAAATCATTACCTTGGCTTCTGATATAGAATCTTTAGTTAGATTTAACACTTCTACGGTGAAGGTTTCAACATCGTCCATCACTTCCTTGTTAACAACGTCGGTGAATTTCAACAAGGCTGAAAACGTTGATGCAGAAAATCTTAGGATTTCCAAAAGAAGCTGCACAGCAAAATATAAATGATTAGGGTAAAAACTGATGTCACTGAGAAAACTATCAAATTAATGTTTAGACAGAAAAGCAAGCAGATTCCTCAATGATCTTTGTAAAACACAATATGTAGCTTTTTGTCAAGAGCAACCAAACTCTTAAATCGAGCACCACCATTAAACAAACCATTCCATATTAGAAAAGTTGGCAACACTTTGGCCATTCTATTCATATTTGTTGAAATTATAGAGCTTTGGTAAAGGAAAAAGGGAAGAGAGAGAATAATGAGGAAACAAATTAAGAAATATAAAGGAATATGTGAACCAATTCTAAGAGTTAATTTAAGATATTCTAAATTACTTTAAGATAGAACCCAAATAGTATGAGATATTTTCCATATATTCTAACACTTCCAATCAAGCTAAAGCTTTAAGCTTGTTACAGATAGATCCTTAAAAAGAGATAATATATTATGGGCTCCAAAAAACATGGTTAGAAAGACAACTCAGGAATGTTAGAGAAGTAGGAGAGATGAATAGTGCTAGAAAGACAACTCAAAAGAACAATTGGAATGATCTTAAACCCGGAGAGCTGGCTGGAACGTTGCAATGTTGCACAGCATAACCAAGGAAAAAGATACACACAATCTGAAATGATCATCAATGGAAATTTCCTAGCATGAAATCATACATTGCAAGAACTAAAACTTCACAAAATCCACCAACAACAACATTGAATGCTTTAAACTACAAGAAAATTTAGGATACCCAAAAACAAAAGTTGAAACTCAAGCTGACATACATTACAGCCATGGATGAATCATCGTGACATGACTCATAAGTCATAACTTTAAGTAGCATATAAGAAAACGCCATTGGTATAATCCAAAATGGGAGGCTACATGAATACAACTAATTCATCACTTGTATGAAATAACCGAGACATAATACCAATATTATCTTTTCCTTGAACATATTGCAATATTGCATGATTAGAAGAAATAGATAAAACACTGAAACGTGATAAAAACATTATCTTCTATTTTCCTATATAGATAAAAAGAAACTTAACTTAATTTACATTTGGCCAGAAAAGGCTTCTCTTAAATATATCTTTTTTCCCTGGTCTTGGGGAAACTTAGAATATACTCTAATCCACAAGAATTACTTACTTCAAGAATAGGAGCTAAGTTTATTTCAGATCACAAATCAAGAGGAAAATATAGAAAAATGATTCAGAGGATGGTAATACGAATATATATGGCAAAGTACGAAGCTTTTGTGTGTGAATAAGAACCTTTCAAGGAATGTTCTCAATCAGTCAATCCATGAAAATAACTTCTACCTGGTAAAATACAGAGCTGTGTTCGTCTTCTTGAGATTCTTCTGTAGACAAAAGAGTCATCTTTAGATGCTTGCCACACCACATACTAGCCTAATCAACAAGATTATGTTATCAGAAAAGACATCTTCCTGGAAAGATTAGGAGATAAAAAGTGTGTTGAAGTATATGTGTGGATAAACTATAAAGAGAAAGTAAAAACAACAAATGAGTAAGGAAATACCTTGACTCCAAGAGTGAGAGTTTGAGGTAAACAACTAGGTAGGTTAAAATCTATATATTTTGAAGCGGCTAGTAGAATACTTCTATTTAGCATGCATTGGGTAACATCCAAACATGTGAAATTTTCCCAATAGGTCAAGCTTGCAGTTAAGGAGAAAGCACCAATGCAGACAAGTAATAGATTATTCAAATGGCATACAAGAATTAAAATATACCATTGTTTAATAATTTGGCACTTCCGAATCAATAAATTTAAACAAGCATCAATCTAAGATTTATATATTGCTAGATTGATAAATTAAAGTTTTAATATACTGGACTTAGGAGAATTGTTTGAGAATTGATCAATATTAGCAAACATCAGTCAGTTCTGGTATTTTATGCTCCGATATATTTAGTTTATAAATTTAAGCTTTAATATACTGGATTTGGGAGATTTGCCAGCAAAACAATGACAACTTCCTCATAACCAAGTTCCAGCTTATTACGCATTTATCATACTCATAAGTCATACGCATTGATCATCCCTTAACCCTCATCAAAATATTCAATACCTAACATGACCGTGCTAGTTTTAAAAACTTACAGTTGTGAATAAACTAATCAGTCTTGGTTCGGATAACTGTGTACACTACTTTCAGTGTAATTCATTTTGAAGGAGTTAATTATAAACTTACAAAATATGTTTGGAATAATTCCATTGCAATCTTACGTTTGAGTCTGAACATTTTGTTTCCAAACGTACATTTACAGTTTCTTAAGTGTAAACCAAACATACACTGAACTCTGCATTTAGGTGTGTTTGTCTAGAGGTACTAACAATAAATATTTTGAAATGCAAAATTATAACAGCAAAAAAATTAGTTTGAAGTTCAAATAACAAAACAAGCATTGAAGAGTATATGAAATGAAGAAAGGATACTACGAGGCAATTCATGACGGAAGCATAATCAGACTCAGATACGTCCTCAATCAAATTTAAATTTCCAAGATCAGTAAATAATTGAACACGATCCTCAACAACCTGCAACGAATATGAAAGATAAAATTGAGTGAAAATTTTCGTGCGAAACCCTAAAATGTGTGAATAGAATGAGAGAGTAGTTGACGATATAGTAAAGAGAAACGAAAATGGGAAATGACTTGCCTCCGAGGATTTAATGGCGGCGAGTATCCTCTGGATATCGGTGCTGGAGTTTCCTTCCGCCATTTTCCACTGTCTATCTCTATACTCTCTTTTTTTTTGTTTCTTTCTATGGATATTTCGAGTTCGATGTTTGAATGGCTTTGTTGTTATCTTTTCTCGTTTGGCTCCGTGCTTTTTCCCGCTTTTTTTTCCAACGCAGAACTGTGGGTGGCAGTGGCCCGGGTCGACCCGAATTAATCAAATGTGAACAAATTTAAGTATAATAAATTTCACGCATTTTTTAAAATTAATTTAATTCATATACAATATTAGTGTCAATAGTTTTTACATTATCAATCAATTATAATTGTTAAATTATTAATAATATTTAATTTTTACCATCATTATTTATAAAATAATTGTCATGATTGATTATAATTTCTCAATTGTATAAAAAAATTACAATAACATTGCATACAAATTAAACTATTTAAAAATATCAAATTGACTAAAATATTCTTTATTATTTCATATCAAATTGTCAAAACACTATTTTCTTTCTCCTCTTCATTTCTTTTCCATTCCTCTTTTTTTTTTTTTTTTGTT
>JBBPBP010000001.1:8106612-8125604 GCA_037974735.1 Cicer chorassanicum | reverse complement strand
TGTGTCATTTATTTTGGTTTCGTTTAAGTTTTTTTTTTCTTTCTTGCATTTGAATTTTTTCTATGTAGAGGAGATATATATAAATTCAATTTGTGTATACACATGTCAAACTAGTTCATGTATGTGTTGAAAAACTTAATTAATTGTACATGAGTTTTTACTTATGTGCAAATACGTGAATTAATTTTATGAACATATATGTCAAAATAGTTCGTGCATGTACTATAAATTGGATAAAGTGTATGTGAAATTGATCTCACATACACGTGTATCAATTGAGTTTATGTATACATAAATAAAGTTTAGAAACTCTCAATTTACAAGTAATGTGTGGAATGTACATACACGTTAAAGTATAGTATATATTTCATTTATGTGATATTGAGTCGCATACCATGCTCAAACCTAGGAAAAATACCAAGAAATAGTGGAAAAGTTATTTATGTACGCAATGAAAGTTTAACGAAAGACGTGTAAATTTCTTCAACCACATTTGATCTTCACAATTTGATCATGGGACGAAAGATGGTGGAAAAAAGCATAATAAAAGAATTTTGAAAAGTAAGAAGAAAGGACCACCTCATACCTTGTGGTGGTGTGTTTCAAATATACTTCATTAATCAATCTCTCATCCTTTTAAAACCTTTTCATCTCAATCATTTAAAGATCAAGATCCCCACATTATTTTTTTTTCTTTATATTAGTTGCAATGTGTTAGAAGTATATATCAATATATAATTTTCTACGATGAGACTTAAGTCACATTTGAATAAATAATTTATTTATTTTTTATCAAAATAAACAATTAAATAAAATTTATAAGAAAAGTTTATCACAAATAATTATATATAAATTATTTTTAAAATTAAGATAATTTGGAGAGTTTACAAAATAAACTAAAAATAACTTATAAATATACGGTAAACTAATGTCATAAAAATATATCACTAATATTATATCACGATAAATTAAAATAATTAAATCAAATCACACTCAGAGTTTTTCTCCCTATAAAAAAGAGCCCAATTAACAAAAAGAGGCCACCCAAACGCCTCCAGTCACATGAGCATTCAATTTGTTTTCAGCCCTTGATTTTAAGCCATTTGTGATTAAAAAGAAAAAGTTGGATTTTAAGGGCGAGGATTTCTCTACCAGAGAAACATGAGAAAGAAAAAAAAAAAACTTGAGGGAATTCCCACACCTGATATTATAACTGTCATTCTTTCATGTTTTGGCGTGTTATTATTCCGCGCCATTTTAAGCAAATATTATTCTCCGACATATCCGTTTGAACCTCCGATCCTCATGGAACGTTTTCCTCTCTCTCTCTCTCTCTCTCTCCCTCTCTCTCTCAACGATCGCTTCTCAAACAAACCCTCTCTCTTTCTCTTTCTCTTTCTCTCTTCCCAACAAAAACAAAAACTTCAACCCCAATTTTTCTCTTTTGGGTTCTTTCAACCCTACCCCAAAACCTTGCATTCCCAACACAACAATCTTCCCACCTCAATTTCACCTTCCCCTTCAGTTTATGGACACACAACCAGGTACCCTTTTACAAATTACTCCATTTTATTGTTAGTTTAACCCCAAAGGTTTCCCCAATTTTTTTTTTATTTTTTTTTAAAAAACCCAAAGGTTCATGCTTTCTTCCTAATTTTATTTTATTGCTCCTTTGTTTCTTCCAATTTAATAATTTTCGAAGAAATTGGGTTCCATTTGATTCCACATTATCTCATTTTCGTTAATTATTTGTATATTATTGCAGAGTTTAAATTCTCAAGCTCCTTTATGGAACTAGGGTACAAGTTCATTTCCAGGACAATGCACATAAAAATTAGCATGTGATCATGGTGATATTAATGGCAGCTGCGAGCATTGGTGCTCCGATTGTGATTGTTAATGGACTGATTATGTAGAATTCCTCGGTTCTCCATTTTTTAATGAAGGGTAAACATAATTATTAAAGTTTCTCCGCTTATTCTAATTTTGTTTTCAGAGGGATTTGGTAATTGTGTCACCTTCAGAATATTGCAATTGAGACTGCCACAAACGACATATGCGAAATTATTATCAAATGGTACAGTGTTGGTTTGACAATTATATTTGTGTGGAAAAGTGATAGGATAAAGGCTTTATCTATACGACAAACGCGTAAATTGCAATAGGAGAAAACAGAATTACCGGTTAAATGTGGATAGACATTGAGAATTTTTTAACAGTCTATTGCAAAAGGTGGTTTGGTTGAGCTAAGTGTATAATCTTCCACCATGAATAATGAGGATCCTGGAATTTCAGGCAATCCATATAAAGGTACAGTGGATGTTGGGTTTAGTGACAGAACCCTTTCTGATAAAGATGATGAAGACAATATATGTCTACAGACTGGTGAAGAATTTTCTGCTGAGTTCTTACGCGATCGAGTTGCTTTAAGGAGATTTCCTGTTATAACCGAGGTAGAGCAGCGCATGCCAAACAGATTGGACTTCAATATTAATAATAACAACAATTACCAGCTGTTCTACGAGGATCAAAAACATACCCTTGGGCTAGGGAGAATGGATTCTGATAGTAATTTGGATTTATCAGAGATTGCTTTAGCTAGAGGCTATGTTGCTGAAGTTGACAACAGGGCTTATCATAATAATTTGAGCAGATACCAGTTTGAACATGGTGGTATGAGACAAGCATCTAGTGCATTTTCCAGACAATTATCAAGTAAGTTTTCCGATGGATGTGATCAACTTGCCTCAGGATCAATTACGCCTTCCATTTATGCAGCCGAGTCTCCTCGCTCATGCCATCCTTATGGGTCGATGTTCTCAGAAGGCTCCTTCTACAAGAAGATAAAGTTTCTATGTAGTTTTGGAGGTCGAATACTGCCAAGGCCAAATGATGGTAAACTCAGATATGTAGGTGGAGAGACACGGATTATATCAATCAGGAAGAATATCACACACGAGGAACTTACGAGGAAGACTTCCGATATTTGCAATCAAACCCACATTATCAAATACCAGCTTCCCGGAGAGGATCTCGATGCTCTTATTTCTGTTGGTTCTGACGAGGATCTTCATCATATGATTGAGGAGTATGAAGAGCTTGAAAAAGCTGGAGGCTCTCAAAGACTTAGGATTTTTCTCGTACCTTCAAATGAATCTGAGAGTCCAAGTTCTAATGAATCAAGAGTCAATCAGCCAAGTGATGCTGATTATCATTATGTTGTTGCTGTTAATGGTATGCTGGATCCAAGTCCACGAAAGAATCCTAGCGCACCGAGCTTGGTCAGCCATACAAGCCAGTTTACAAATAACTCCGATTACAACAGTCCACATTTCCATAGGGAATCATCGACATCTGTACTTGCTTCAGAGATAAAGGATTTCAGCCCAACATCTTCAAATTTGGCTGGCATAATGTCAAAACCAGGTCCATTTTTAACAGCACTGAATGTACCGGGCAGGTCATATAATCAAACGCCTCCATCTCCCATTTGTGTACATCCTAAAGATCCAAAAATTTCTAATGTGCAGTTATTTACGGATCATCAACCATATAATGTTGTTAATGAAAGCATGACCCCCTTTGTCATGGAAAAAATTCCACGCGACAACTCTTTGTATGTTGACAGTACCGGTTATGTTGATCCCATCGCATATTATAACAATCTTACCCAAGGGCCTTCATGTGTGAACTACCATCCTAGTAATCAATATACATTGGAGTCCGGACAAATCAGGAAGTCTAATGCTGATTTCCATTTTCATAGACGAAACAATAGTAAAGAATTTGTCTCTCCTGCAATTTGTAATCAAACTGATATGATATTCGAGAGACCTTTAGTTAACAATGAAGGTTCATATCATTTTAACAAGATTCTCTCTCATCCTCATGAGTCGTCGAGTATATTCTCAGTGGCTGATGATAGGGATGTATCTCAGTACAGAATGTTACATGCACTTTCCGACTCAACACTTCTGGAGAACAGTGAGAACTACAGAGGTCACTTGCAATTTCCGCTTAATGTTGAGAAAGACAAACTGTCGTCACTGGAAACTTCAAGTTCTTTGGAAGAATGTTCAATACAGCCTGGAGAGGTAAGTGACAGGAAAGAGCGCACGGCTTTGCATCAAAACTTGTCCGCGTTTGGAATGACCGATAGTTTCCAGAGATTGTCAGATATCCGTAAAGAGAACTTACAATGCGGAGATCAAAGCACTGATTGGTTTGATGAAAAAGTTGGAGCTATGCTGCAACATTTACAGTACATCTACTACCAGCACGGTGCTTGCTCATCTTCGCCAGATTTACAAAACAGTGATTACAATGTATCTGCCGCACCATTGGTCTCTTCACAGTCCACCAGAAGTATGACAGAGCAACCGCACGGTATACCATTTGACACAATTGCTTCCGAGTTTTCTGTGAGAAGCCAAAATTCATCAATGGATCACCAATATGCAGTGTCGGAGACAAAAGATGGACAACCACCTCCCTCTGGCTCTCTTGAGTCTGTACTACCTATCTCTGTAAGTATATAACCTTTAATTTATCAAATCAATTATGTGCTTGCATGTATGAATCATAGTATTTTTTTTATGTTGTAACTCAGTATCCAGACATGGTTTCTTCTACACTAAGAGAGGTTGTTGTCCCTGTTGACAATCCTCCATACTACCAGAATCAAGAGGAAGAAGACGCAGTCACCGGCGAACAATCTTATGAATACATTGATGAATTTTGCATCAACAAGCCAGAATCAGCAGCAGTTGTCGATGAGCCAATTGATCATATTACTTCAGGTATCCAGTCATGTTTACGAGTTGTATCAAATACTGACGAAGAGGACGGAGTTGAATCTGCATCTCCTGAAAAAGAAGGGGCAGTGTGTGTTAATCCTGAATCTGAAAGTAAGGTGAGAATCTAAAGATGAAACTGCTGTGTGTGGTTCATGATAACTGATTTATAAAACTGACTTGAGGTTCTTGTCTACAATGATAGCTTGCAAAAGTTGATAATGGAAACTTCTATAACCCAATTGGTGATTCGGAAACTTCTGAAACAGAGCATGAACTTTACGGTTTACAGGTACTAAAGCTCTACATTTTGGTATATTCATGCATATTGGCATTTCCTTCCTTTAAGTTGTTTTAGTAGGAAGATTAAAATAGGCAGATCAAAACCCACAAGTATCCATGTTTGATCCAAATGCTTCATGTGTAAAAATACAGATTATTGAGAATGGTGATCTCGAAGAACTACAAGAGTTAGGATCTGGAACCTTCGGAACTGTTTTTCATGGAAAATGGAGGGGAACAGATGTTGCAATTAAGAGAATAAAGAGTAGTTGTTTCGCTGGTAGACTGTCAGAGCAAGAGCGGTTGGTAAGTCTCCATAAAGTATAAACAAATTGAATTTGGTAGTATCTGTTATTTAGTTTTACTTTCAAACTTATATTATAAAATTACTCGTAAAAAGTTATGCATAGTAAAGTGCTTTCATTGACTTGGAAAATCTCATTTTTACCAGCCATTAACATAAATTCACATAAAATTATCTTTAAAATAGCTTGTTTGATGACGTTTCTTAGTTATATGCTTATTGTGTCTGTTTCTTAGACCAAAGATTTTTGGAGAGAGGCAAAGATTCTATCAGCACTTCACCATCCAAATGTGGTGGCATTTTACGGGGTAGTTCCCAATGGCCCAGGTGGAACATTGGCAACCGTAACAGAATACATGGTGCATGGATCACTGAGGAATGTTCTCTTGAAGAAGGAGAGGTGAGTTAACTCTCACATATATAAGTTAGAAACTGTTAATTACTTTGAATTTATCACTCTTACTAAGATATACTTGCAGAGTGCTTGACCGTCGTAAAAGGATCATGATCGCAATGGATGCAGCCTTTGGCATGGAATATTTGCATTTGAAAAATATTGTTCATTTTGATTTGAAGTGTGATAATTTACTTGTCAACTTGGGTGATCCTGAAAGGCCTGTATGTAAGGTACTTTGCAGCAGAAACAAGATTTTTTCTTCTCTTCTGACTTATGAGTCTTTAAATACATCATGCTCGTAAACATTTGATGATATGTGAAATAACAAGAAAAATACACAATTATTGTAATCATTTTATTTATTTTTTAACTTAATTCTTCAAAAATATTTCTCAACTATTGATACAAAGTTAACCCAGTTGTTACCCTGCTTACATACCATCAAGATTTACTTTCTTTCTTTCATTTATTTGTTTGAAGAAATTTATTGGACTGATCTCTTTTTTCTAAAATCTGATCTATAGGTTGGAGATTTTGGCCTATCAAGAATTAAACGCAACACACTTGTTTCGGGTGGTGTCAGAGGGACTCTTCCATGGATGGCTCCGGAATTACTGGATGGTAACAGTTGTAGAGTATCTGAGAAGGTTAGGAACTTCATCTTTCTCTATATCTTTGCATTAATTTTGACCATGCACTTTCTAGTGGATGGAGCAAGTATTTTCGTGGAGAATGTAATATTGAGCTGTCTATTTGTTTTTTTGTCATCTTTAGGTCGATATTTTCTCATTTGGCATCGCAATGTGGGAAATCTTAACTGGGGAAGAACCTTATGCTAACATGCACTGTGGTGCCATCATAGGTAAGTTTTTGTCATGTGTAATTCCAAACTATACCATCCATCCTAGTTTTTTTCCCCCCGATCCATTAGAGACCTGTCTTTTTATCATGAATGCGGAAGTCACTAATTAGATGCTTCTGTTGTATATTTTGGAAAAACATCTTAAGTGAACTTGTCAATAAACTAAAACAATAACAATGTATCCACCCTGATATTTTTATAGGTGGGTTAAGATTAAGATTTACTTTGAATTAAATCAACTATGGATATTATCTTACTTATTCGCTTTAGAGACAAGTTAACTTTAGAGGAGCCTTATCCTTTGCAATTTAGTCTTGGAAAACATAATGTTTATTGCAGGCCCCTCCCTGCAAATATAATGCAATTTTGATTTTCCAAACATCCTTTTGGAAAAACAAAAATTAACAAATTTATTTGATACATTCGATGGATTAACTTCGAATTTGTAAAACACCCGTACATGTAATTCTTTTATTTTTTGGAACCTTCTTTTTACAAAACTTAGTTAATTTGATCGGTGGTTATTTATATGTATTTATTATATATGTATTGTTACCGTCAATAAATCATAACTATCATTGAAAACGTTTGACTTTAATCATAATTATTTCTGAAGCCACACATAAGAATGATTGCGATTGTCAAAACTGTAACACTTTTTACATTGACTATGAAAATGATGAATCTCTACTTGTATACTTATATATGTAATGCTACTAGAGCATATCTAGCTTAAGTGTGGCAATGTATTGCAAATAATCAAATGACCATACCACTTCATCTCAAAACCTTTGTATTTTTATCACTCTAACATACTTTTGTTTGAATTCTAATAATGAGTTTGTTTACTACTAATTATGTAATGAAGGAGGTATTGTCAATAATACGCTCAGGCCATCTATTCCGAAGCGCTGCGATTCAGAGTGGAAAAAGTTGATGGAAGAGTGTTGGAGCCCTGATCCTGCAGCCAGGCCATCCTTCACAGAAGTTAAAAACAGATTGCGCAACATGTCAGCTGCACTGCAGAGAAAGAGACCTACTATTGGGAATCGGTGAAAACTTACATTTCTTGTAAATGAATGCAAATATGAAAGGAAGATGGCATGAGTTGTTGTTTCAGTTGGTTAGCATTGTTTGTATAGAAGCCATAGGGTAGACGTATTATATGCTGAAAATGAGTAAAAGCCATTTATAAACTCCACTGTCTAATTGCGTCACCGTCCGTTTGTTTAAGATTTTTAAGAAGTGATTTTGATTTTATATTTTTGAAAATAATGTTTATGAGAATTTATTTAAAAATAATAGAAGTTGTTTTAGATTCATTTGTTATATATCAATTAAAAAAAAAATTAATTTTGACATTTAATAACTTAAATATATATTATTAAAGATTTTTACCTGATAAAAATAATTTTTTTAAAAAAAGATATCATTATTCAAAAATAATTTATATGAAGAGTTTTTTAAAATAGTTTTTTATTTTAACTGACGTATCTATTTCTTACCCTTCAAAATTTTGAAGAAAAAAAGAAGTTACAAAATTATGTTATCCATATCTTAACTTGTAGGAGTCTCCTGCATAATCAAATAAGTTAAAATTAAGAAGTGAACACCTCCTAGCAAACACGTTAATTATTACTTAAACATGCTCAAATTTTTAAGGATGGTTATGCACGTCCAATATCAAATTTATTTTGTAGGTAATATCATACTTGTTATTATCTATATCATGTACCAATTCTATTTAGCCATCACGATAGGTATTTATATCTCCAAACATGACTTTACACTAACTTTTATAAAAACTTGTTTTTTCACCAAAATCTATTTAGGGTTAGATGAATGTTTTGGGTTCATATTTGATAGACATGTCTAACTATAATCTAATTTTCACATTATTATATATTCTTATCAAGAGAGGGCAATTATCCCCTTTGTTTGAATCAACAAGGAAAATGAGGGCAATGGAATTAAAGTTTATTCTACTATTTTACATAGTAAGACATCTTTTATTTTACGTAAAAGTGAAATAGAAAAATTACTACTAAAAAAATAGATCAATTCTATCAAGAGTTTTTTTTATTATTTAGATGATGCTCAAAATACAAAAGAGGGAAGAGTTCAAATTTAGAACATACAATTTTATTTAAAAGTTTATGTAATTTCAGAAAGGAAAGGAAGAAAAACTGTAACCTTTTTTCAATCAAATAGATAAAATATTATCTTAATTTTATAAATAAAAGAAAATCACATGTAGCATTAAGTTCATTCTTTTATCATTGGAGTTGGTTCACGCTTAGTAAATATTGTAAATTCTATGTAGGCATGGCAACAGAATGGAGTAGGGGTAGATTTTGTCTCCTCCGTCTCCGTGCACGATTAATCGGGAAAAATCTGCATCCGTTCACGTTGTATATATAGCGGGTGTAAAATTTAAATTTTCATCCTGTAACGGAGTTCGAGTTTTTCCCCCCACATCTGCACCCACTCATATATATAAAGTTATAAATTTAAAAATCATATATATTATAATTAATATAATATAATAATTATTATTAAATAATAATAAAATTAAAAAATATTTTTTTTTATTGAAATAAGATTATAATTTTTAATATTTTAAAAAAAATATTAAGTATATTCAATATATATGTATATAAAATTTAAAAATTAATGTTACTTGCGAAGTGGGTTCGGGTGTGGGGTGAATATCACCGCTCCAAACTCGTCTCCACCCTGAATTTTAATTTCGGAGAAAATCTGTAGCCGCATTCAATCAGAATGAATTGTTCTCATCCAAATCAAGCGAATTCGAGTAAGTACCCGCAAGTCATTCATAATTATATGATATTACTTTCAATTTATATTTATTAAAAAAGATTAAGTATATTTTTTATCACTATACAATTTTAAAATTTCATATTTACTCTAATTTTTTTAATGACTTTTAATTCTAACATCTACTACTAGTGAAAGTATACGTGACACTTGTTACATCGACTCTTTTAATAAAGTCAAAGTTTCAGATTTATTGACACACATTTTTATTAATTTAATTACACTTTATCATTGATATAATAATAATAAGTATTAGGATTCAGGGTTTTTAAGATTAAAAAGTTATCAAATCCCCCAAATCAATTGCATAAACATGGTCTCTAGAAGAACACTCAATAATACAATACATGATTTTGACAGTGATGCAACTAAATTTAAAGAATTCAAAGATTAAAATTGATCCTCTTATTTTTGTGCTACTCTCATCTCAACAAAAAATGTTGTAAAAAGAGCACATTATTTTGGCGCGTAGTAAAATTGAGTTTTGAATTTCCCCGTTCCGGCGATGAAGTTTCGCGAGTGTGACACACACTCGCATTGATCTTCTTCAATCCTATTCCCAACCCACTTACTTTATTTGAAAACAAACACCACTCGGCATTTCAATCAAATTCTCACTCACTCACTCAGTGCAATGAACTCAAAAAAGAAATCCACACCGATTAGGGTTTTCGGACAGCGATCCATTACTTCAACCTTTCGCAGTCTCCCACCTAATTCGTAAGTAATCCCTATTCCATTATTTACCTTCTGCATGGATCTCGTTATAACATTCACACTATTGCTGCAACCAGCTCTCGTGATTCCGAAGCAACTGCGATAAATCAACCACCGCAAAAGACCGAACCCGCGCATCTCTCGCTTTCGCACTTCCTCGACCGCAAACTGCAAAAACCTTCTACACTTCCTCAAACAGTTCCGGTAATTTTATTTCATTTTTTATTTTATTTTAGGATTCCATATCGTTTTTAAAATTTGTAGACATGGCTGAACAGTGAACAGTTATTATCATATGAATGTACATAGTTTATTAGTTATTGCTATTACAGATACAGAAAACTCTTTAAGTATTGGGAGTTTAGGTATTTGAGGTTTTGGGATGATTAAATGTACAGTGAGACATATTGAAGGATATAAACAATTGCTTCATTAGTGTTTTTTTGAAAGAGTTTAATCGATATACACCGACAGTGTAAAACAGTAATATCATTTTGACATGTTACACTATCAATTTCAAAATATCCTTGCAAAAGTTGCAAAAGTAGGGTGATTTTTGGGAATACTGTATTCTCATTGGATGTCGTTGTCTTTTATTTTGTCTTTCTGAAATTGTATAGTTTAATTCTTTTTTAAAAGGAAGTTTGTTGATTTATTCGTTGTTCACTTCAAAAGCACATGTTTCTTTTTGTTTTATTGATGAAGTTTTCCTGATATTTTTTTAATAGGGGAAGTTGACGCCTTTTAAATCACCTCTGGGTTTGAGGATACCAACCATTGAGCAGCAGGTTGGAAGTGTCAAGCAAGTTGAAGAAGAAAGAAAGGCTGCAACCACTGATGATAAGGTGATTTTTGAAATGTTCAAGCATACAGACGAAGAGGGAAAAAGCAACTTTGTTATTCCATTCGATGTTGATGAATTAGAAAATTCAGTGACAGATAATGTTCAAGAGTCAAGGAAAAGGAAAAATCCATTTGAAGGTTTGCATTCCTATCCCAATGAATTTGATCCCGGGGTTCTTCAAATTAACCATCTAGTATTTACCAGTACTTTATGTTATTTATTATTCGTACTAGAAAATTGAAACCATTAATTACAGTAAATGATCCAATTAAACTATCATTGCCTACACGTGAGGTTCTTTGCCTTATTTATTGATTTCATGTCATAGAAAGATCTGTGTTTCAGTCTATTTTTCTTGAAATTCTTGTGAAAAGCAATTTATACTCACAACCTCTTTAAGTCCATTTATGAAGGTCAAGGAGCATTATATCTTTGACTTCATCCCTTGACCCCATTTTTCATATGCTTCTTTAGGGAACTTCACTATAGGGCATTGTTTTAGATTTTTGAATTTGTTCAGCCTGATATTTGAGTTTGGTGACAAGTGTGAGTCTTGCATTGCGCTTAGGGTTTTATGGTTTTATCGATTATTTTTATGAATGGTTAGGAACCTTCTTTTCGACTGAATATTTGTCAATTATACATTATTCAGAGGAAGACTAGCGAGATGTCTCTACTGGGTACAGGGACATTACAGCTATATAGTGATTGTGATTGAAAAATTAAGATGGAGTTGTCTAATGCTAAAACAACTTTTTTTTTTTTTTTTTTTTTTTTCTGGTTCTAGCTTGGGGTCCTCACTCGATAACCTACCGAGATGAATAACTTATGGTCAAACCAATAGGATAGGCTGATCATACCTTTATAAATTTTAGTTTGGGATTAAGACACCCAGAACTGCAGTATAGGATTGCACACTTGTTTCTTTGGGCTGTGGTTGCAGGCATCATTTTGAGCATAACTATTACATGATGGTAGTTCTCACCCAGAAGAATCCACTGATATTGGATATTTGATGTGAATGTGATAGAATGCATGAAGTCATCTTATACGGAGGGTTGAGATTGAATGGACAGAAATAGTAAGAACAAGACAACAGATACTACCTTTCTCTGCTTGCAGCTCTTTAAAAGACTACTAACATAAAGATGACTAAAAGGTTTAAAATTGAACAATCAAATACTTGTTGAACTCTTGATCCTCTTTGTTCTGTATGTTAATAGGTGGAAATGAGAACCAAACTGTTCGAAAGCATGTGGTAGTTCTTGGAGGTGAATCAAGATTGAAGCCAAAAAAGCAGATAAAAAATGACTCCAGCAACATAAAGCAAAAACCTTATAATCACTGTATGGTTTACATGTACTATTGTATTGTATACATATATTTTGTTATAGTGGGTGCATTTGAAAATTTTAATTGACATTACTATTTAAATTTTTGATGAGCAGATGCAAATGGTCGAGGCTGGTGGGACTATGACATGGAAGGTGTTGATAATGAGGAAGTTGGGTTCAGTGAAGTATGGGAGGGAGTGGGATCCACCACGCTTGGAGGTATAGCAGATTGGCATTGATGTTGATATTATGTGTTTGTTTGTCACAAACGTTTGTACTGTGACTTAGTTTAGCTTTGAGATCAATAGCTGCATACACTCATTTGTTCTGTGTAGAAGAGAAAGTCCCGTAAAAGTGTGTAGATTCTTAATTCACTTTAATCTATTTATTTCACTCCAAATCACATGTTGAAAGTGTTACTTGTCTTCGATAGTTTAATAATCTCAAATGGTTCAAATGATTTTAAAAAATAATCTAATTTTCCACTGATTATCAATGGTGCCATGCGATTGCCCTTCTTGGTCCAAATTGAATCCTAATACAGTTAGGAGGATTCTACATAACTTTTACGATAATGTGTTCACAATTATATATTTTTTATATATACATTGTTGGGCTTAAGTAAAACATTAGATATGATGTAGGAGTAAGGCTTTCCCTATTTTGATTCTGTCGTCCTAACTTTTTTTCTTCATAAAACATCTTAATTTTAGAAAATGTTTAATTTGTTCAAAATAGATGTTTAATAGATAAAATATTATTACTATTCATTGTGACATTTTTATAGGGGAAAATTGTATTTATCTCTCATGAGGTCATCTTAAATGACACTAACATTCTCTCTAGTTTTAAAAAAACATTTACTAAAAAAAACTGCATCAAACATTTTGTCACACTTACATCTATTTATGTCATTTACTATATGATACAATTAGAGTTTTTGCTTTAATTCGTAAAGGTACGACTATATATTTAATATTTGTAATTTTAAAAGTTATGTTCTTAGTAGCACAATCGAAGTGTGTATTCTAATATCTTTTTAATAAATGATATATAAAGTTGAAAGAGTGATATAAAATAAATATTATGTATAATTTTCTTAGTGAGAATATAGGAGGTGAATTTTTTCCAAAATTAGAGAAGATGTTAGTATCATTTAAGGTGATTTTAGGGAAGTAAATGTAATTTTGTTTTTTTATAGATAATTTTGTTTCATATTAAAAAATATTAAGGTATTAAAAAAAATTATTAAGGTAAACTTTTTGGTACCTATAATTTTGTTGTGTACGAATACTTTAGAGATAAAATTAATTGAATATTTAAATTTAATTTAAAATAATTAAGTATAAAAATTAACATAATATTAAATGATTAGATGTTTTAAATGATTAGATCTTTGATATTATGTTCTACTAAACTTAAAAATATTGGAATCTTTGTATAATTTTGTTTTTATGTTGTGAGATAATAAAAGAAGTGGTCCGTAAGTCTAACTCTACTAAAATGTTTACATTGATGTGGAACTTTTGATATTTTGCAATTGCTCATAGTATATGAATTTCAGATGATGTTTAATATTGTGGAAGAGAAACCGAAAATACGGAGAGCACGTACGCAATGGCAGGTTGGTCGAAGAACACATTTATTTATTATTTTATTTTAAGTTATAAAGTTGGTATATTAGGTAATTATGACACGTATGCCACGGACACCCATAAATTCAATCAACCCGTGATAACAACAACGCTCCAGATACATACATATACCCAAAAAAATCCAAAGAAACGGTTGAGATGAATTCCTAATAATAAGATATCAAAAACTGACTGTACACAGTAATAAATCACCAAACAAGTCCAAGGTTACGACCACGACCCTCTTCATTGTCGTTCACTGGAATCCAACCTGGATTTTCACATCACCCTCAATCGTTGATTCCTTCCATTTCGGAATTTTGCGCATTAAAAAACACATCTCACATAACAAAAACCATTTTGTATTTATTTATTTTCAATCTTTTCAGTACCACCCGAATAAATATTCAGTTACCGAAAATAAAAGAAGAAAATCTCTGGGTTTTAAAATCCAGAGAAAAACGATAAGTCGTATTGGTGTTTTGATAAATCCATCAAAAGAGGGGAATTTTGGTTTCCAAAAACCTCGTTCCCCTCTCAAAAAAAATAAAATAAAAAAACGATGATGCAGAAATTGAGTTTGACGCCTTCTCATAGATTTCCTTCAGAGCTTGTTTTTCAGCAAGAATTGATCATGAAGGTGAAGATTTTGTTTGTGATTTTTCTGATTCAAGTTATTTGAAGTTTGAATAAACGTGTTTGCTGATTCGATTTGAATTGTTTGTTTTTGATGATAGGGTTCTCAACAATTGGTGCCTTGTCTTGTACCAAAACCTGAAATTATTAAATATCAGTGTCCTAATCTGAGGTTAAATTCGTCTGAGGAATCAAGAATGCCTCCTAAAGAGTGGTTCAATTCTAATCGGTTTGTTAATGTTGAATTTTCAGCTCTAAGGCCAATGGTTAATGATGTACAAGGTGTGTATGTTGTTCATTGAGTTGTGTATTTGATTATTCAATGTTTTATAATTTTATTTTATTTGCTCTTTTCCATGTATTATTATTATTAGTAGTAGAATACTTGGAAGCTATGTTGTTTGTATTTAGGGATTATAACTAATAGCTAATGATCCTGCAAATACTTGGTATAAAGTGGCTTGTATTTGAGGACTGGTTTCTTGGCTCAACATGTGTCCCCCCACCTGGAAATCATGCAGTGGAGCAACTGGACAAGGAATTTTCAAGGCGTTCCCTAGAGTATGGATCAATATATGTATTATAAATCAGTAGTTATATCATATATTGTAACTAAGTTTTCGCAAGTGTAAGGAACTGGGTTTGTTGGGATTAGGGTGTGAGAGTTAAGATTTGAAAAATGAAGACTACTACTTGTAATCCTCATTAAGACTACTACTTGTAATCCTCATTGATCTTAGTGTGAAAATACAAAAGGTGCTTATAAATAGGAACAGAGAGAGTATATTTTTATGTGCAATACGGTACTAAGAATATCTCTATATCAGTCAAGGTGCTGGTGACGTGCTTGAAATTTAAGAGGAACAGGTCGAGGATTGTCTGCAAGGACTTTTTTTGTTGCTCTTTATAAGGAATCTACTCAACTAGTCTTTAAGCACCAAGGTATCTCCTCAGGAAGGGATGATTACCAAGCAAGACTATTAGTTAGAGGGATTCAAACCTGTCCTTATGGATCATTGGATGCACACCTGTTTAAAATAATTTCTTCATTATGTTTTACTTTTTGCAACATATACCATTATGTAAACGGCTTGTGGTTGTTTCTTGTTCATTTAGGATGCATCTTTCTTTCTTATGTTTTTTTAATGGCAAAATGTTGCCAATTAACAAAAGATTATGGTGGTAATACCTTAGGTTGGTTTTCTCTCTTAGATATGTTGTGTTGTTATTTGCTAAAATATTGTGAGTAATTAGAAAGAAGATTGTAGGTTTGATTATTGACCTTCTATATTTACTACGAGTCTTAGATGTGAGTGTCTAAGATGACTCATGCTGCTAAATCCTTTGTTTTATTGTTATGTGTCTTACTCTAAGTAATTTCACTTATCTTTTTGTTGCAGCAGCTTGTCCAAGCACAGTACTTTCCAGCCTTGGCATTGTTGATAAATGCACTGAGGGTGATAAAATTTTGCATTGCATCACATCTGAGACTGCTGAAGCAGGTATAGGTGGAGTTCGCAAAGATTTGTTGTCTGACTTGATGGATTTGCAATTGTCAGGCATTAATATGCCTCAAATTCCATTGCCACCTCTTATCTACCCAAATAGGACATTCAACATCTCGAAGCCTTTGCTTGATATTTTTCAAGATTCAGCCCTTAGTTCAAAAATTACAGTTCATCCAGATGGTCAAGTCACATTTATGGGTACAGTAATTGAGATGAAAGATTTTCTTGCAGTAATTGCTGAGTCATATTTATCAGAACACACACATAAGGGTGAAAAACAGTCTATGCTTGTTCCACACTTCAGTAGGTATGTACATGTGGACCGGTTTAAGCTTCATTTGATCACATGAAATCCTATCTGTTTGGGTTACTTTGAATTGTTACTTTTTAATAGTAGAATAGAATAATAAGCGGCTTCTTTGTTAAGACTGTTAATCTATTGATCAACATCAGATTTAATCACATTTTCGACATCAAATTTAATAACATGGCTAAATATGTTTCTTTTCTAGTGCATTGTTGGATACTGGAGGCTTTGCAAGCATGATAAAGCTTTAAGTCTTTAACATTGTTGACTCTACTGTATTGCATTCATGACAACTAGTTGAAGAATTGTATTGATAAATGTGCAAGCATGTACTTAGTATTTGTTGCACAATCAAATAAAAATGTAGTACGTATTTTGGTCACTTTGAAGAATTACTTCCTTCGTGTTACTTCTGTCTTGGCGAGCCTTGGGAGTGCTGTTTTAGTTTGGGTCCTTAGGATAATCTCATTTAAGATAGCTGAAAATTTGGTCATTGGGACACAAAACTTCCTTTTTTACCTGGTCCCTCCATGTGCATGTGACTCTGCTTTTCTTATTTGAATTTTTATACTAATTTATTGAATAATTTATCTAATTTTGCAGTAAATACAAAAATCAGAATGCATATATGATAAGTTTAACTACGATAAGTTAATAATAAGTTAAAGTAGTTAAAATCAATGGCTTGACTTGTTCTTGCATTGTGATTCCTTTCCTCAACTGATTTTGTGATAAACCTTTGAAGTTACACATACATGCTTCAGTTATAGATTATAACCATACTTTTTGATTCCCCATATTCAATATTCTATTTTTGCTAGTTATGTATCAAGCAACTGACTTTTGCTGAGAATCTACATGGACAGGCTGAATATAAATGAAGTAGTGGCCAGAAGTCATTCTTCCACAAAGGAAGTTCACTCTACTCTGACCGTTCCTTTAAAAAGTCGCGAGAAAGTCAAAGCCAAGCCGTCACAAAAAAAGAACAAGAAAGTAGCCATGGAGAGGGATCTCTTCAAGAAGAACTACATTCATGCATGTGAGAGCCTTCTGTTCTTGATAGCTGATAAGAGGCATCATCGCGAAGCGGCAATTCTTTCACTGAAGAAATCTGGCCCGGAGCTTCCTGAGCTTCTCACACAATTTTCTACTGGCATTGCTGGTACCGGCCTTGCTGTCCTGCTATCTGTGATGTGCAAGCTAGCTTGTGGAAGGGTTCCTTTTTGTGCGTCTAAGGTCTTCAACACGGGTTTGGGTTTTGGGCTTGTTTGGCTTTCTTGGGGAGTAAATAAACTGAGGGATACAATTGTTAACATAAGCAAGAATTCTGGAAAGATGAGAGGACTGAAAGATGAGGAAATGATTCAAAAGGTTGATACAAGCCTAAAAGAAGTTTACTTTAGAGCTGCAGCATTGCTAGTAGTGGCAGTGCTAAGGCTCACCTAAGCATTGTCTCCGAAGACACGATCACACGCAATTTGAAGTGCTGTAAGTGCCACAGGCTCACAAGTAATCGGTTAATGCAATAACCGTTGTATCTGATTTGTTGGATGTCGAGCTCTATGGTTGCTGAAGTGATAACCAAGCATAGAGTAATCTTGGTTTCAAAACAACGGAGGAAGCACAAGCTCATGGTTGTTGATTTGATCATCACTATGGTATGGTTATTACTTGTTAAATAGTTTCAATAGTCCAAGCAAGTAATGTAATCATTTGCTTTGCATTATTGTGATAGATAAATTGTAAAGTCTTAGGTAGAATTTTGCAATGAAATGTACTGACTGATTTAGTGAAAATGTTATCAGGTTTTCCCTTTCCTCATAAGTTAGGTATCAGTGCAACCAAAGGTTACATATCTTTGCATTGATTATCACTACAATCTTATTTTGCAAAAGTCCTATTTGTTAAATATGTGCATAGTTAAATGATGGATTACATGCAGAAATAAGTTCTACTATGGCCCATACTAATGATAAACTGAATAAGCGTGATTTAGTGATTTTTACTCTGAGAGATGACATCATGTAAACACCAAGAGGTGCATCGAGGTATGCTGTAATGCCAAGTGCCACTATAATTAGGAATTTGCTTTTCAGAAGAACAAACCAAATTTGAAGTTTTCTATATATAACAAAAAACAATATTGAGGCATATGTGAATAGGAATTGCATTATTTTCAATTGATGATTGAATTATTTATTTACGACGTCTCTCAGTATGTCCAGTTCTAGTGGAGTCTGTCTACACGTGCATAAGAACTCTAGTGGAGTCTACATAATTTATTTATGAATTGTTTTATTTGTTTAGTATTGAGAGTTTTTTTCTTAAATGTCCTTTTTTTTTAAAATTTGACCAAAATGCCACACTTTGAAAAACGTTTACCAAACTGCCCTACTTTCTGGGCCTTTCTGCTGGTCGCAACGGGGGGGTGCGACCTCCTGAAGAGGGGTTTTTGCAGGCCCAGTGGGAGGTCGCTGGGCGGGGGTGCGACCTCCTACTGGAGGTGTAATTTTTTTTTTTTTTGGCCCAGTGGGAG
>JBBPBP010000001.1:8079118-8106368 GCA_037974735.1 Cicer chorassanicum | reverse complement strand
ATTATTTATTAATTATTATTATTAATATTAATGTATTATTTTTATTATTTATTAACGTATTATTATTATTATTGGTTAATTATTATTTATTAATTATTATTATTATTATTATTATTTTATAACTTATTAATAATATTAATAATATGAAAAATAATTTTTTTAATGTATTATTAATATTATTATTATTTATTAATGTATTGTTATTTATTTATTTATAAATTAATTATTATTATTATTATTTATTAATTATTAATATTATTATTAATTTTATTGTATTATTATTATTAATATTAATGTTTTATTTTAATTATTATTATTATAATTAAATAATTATTAAAAATTTAAAAACATCAGAAAAAGACAAAAAAAAAAAAAAACCCCAGAAGGAGGTCGCACCCCCGGCCTGCGACCTCCAACTGGGCCTGCCAAAATTGTGACTTCAGGAGGTCGCACCTCCCCGTTGCGACCTGTAACGAGGCCCAAAAAACAGGGCAGTTTGGTAACACAATTCAAAAAAGGGACATTTTGGTTACTTTTTTTTAAAAAGAGGGATATTGTGGAAAAAAACTCTAGTATTGAATCCCTTACATCATCGTTCTATAAAATAAATTGTTTTTCAAAACAGTCATTTTATATTCAAACTTATTTAAACACCATAATTCTTATGGTTTTAATGTTCAAATTCTATTTGAAAAGTTGGAAAATCATTAAAGGTTTTAACCATTGAATCAAAATTAAATTTTATAGTATTAAGTTGTTTAAAGATATTTAATTGTTTCACATTTAAGCTCTTAATAAATTTGAGGATAGTTGTTAGTATTTTTCTTTCCTTAATTGTTTTCTTAATGTATAACATGAATTCAAGTAACTCCGTATACAACTTAATATTAATGTGTAATAATTCACATTTTCAAATAAATTAGTGTCAGAAATATGTAATGCTTTCTTTTCAACCTTCATTCTTTTATTTTTATTGGATAAAATTTATGTGAGTGATAATTACATAAAGTGAGTGTAAATCTTTTAAAAACAAAACAGCTTTGAAAGCAAATGTAATACGATTGTATAATGTGGTTTTCATAGAAGTTATCACTCTTAGCTAATATCCTATCATATACTAATTGTCTTGCTTGACACAGAATTGAATCATTATTAGATTATTTTTCACAAGTCAAAACCCTCGCTAAACCTTCACACGTTTCTTGCGTTTGCGTATCATCTTTTTCGCGCCATTTTTCTCCCCCTTCGCATTTCGTCTTCACTTTTAGGTATTATCTTATCTCTTATTATCTTATCTTATCTTTTCTCCCTACGTTGCTTTTTTTTTTTTTGAGTTGTTTATGTTTCTTTATTGTTTACGTTTCATCTGTTTTTATTTTTGATCTTGTGAATCATCTTTTTATCTTAAGCTTTTTGGAACACTATTTTTTATGTTTCTTTATATTTTATAATTTTGATGTTTTCTTTTTAACGGCCAATGTTATGTTACTACTGTTAAAATTATGTTGAGATGAGAATCAAACCTCTGAACTTTTTAGCTCATCCACATTAGTCATCAAACCAACTTTGTATTCCGTGATGCTTTTTATGTTAATATAAGTAAAAAGAGTAATAAAAAAAAGTTGTTGCAATTTTCTTTTTAGGTAGAGCAACATTATCTTAAAAGAGAATGATGCTATCATTGCTATTAAGGAAAAAGAGATAAGCAATGGTTATGGTGGTTCCTGGACACAATATTCTTAGTTTGTCTCTGTTCCTCTAGTGCAGTTTTTGTTGTTACTGATTATCGGGATGAGTCGGATGCTTGCTTCTTAATGTCAATATCCAAGTTTTTGTTCTCAATGTTGTATCTCGATGTATGTCTTTGACATGTGGTTGATGTTTTGAATGTTATTAGAAAAACAGGATATTTTGCAGAAGTTTCTATAGTTACTAGGGATGGCTTGCTCCTTCAACCCCCCTTGATTAGCCTGCTAAAGAGTAGAGAAATTACCATTTTGATTCGTCCTGCATGGGTTGGTCATTGGTGGACTTGTAGGTCGGACTGCCCATTTTTTTTAAACATTTCAAAAATAATAATAAAGACAATTATCATCGATCAACAAAGCAAAATCACCGTAAACATAAAAAAATAAAAAATAAATAAAAATAAAACTCAAAATAAATTCATTAACATTAAACAAATTCAAATAAGAGTATTACACTCTACTTACGGTTACAATCTACAAATAAAAAACTACAAAATTTAAAAAAATATATAACAACAATCTATTTTAAACATGAAAATATATGTCCTAACTTCCATAATATATTGACGAACTAAAGTTACATAATTCAATTTTATTTATTTATTTATTTATTATTGTACATAGAATTCGTATTCTTGTTAGCTTTTGTGATATGAGATTTAGACCGACAACCGTGTATCTTAACTCTTTTAGTTTGAGTTGAGTTAATTAACAAATCAATTTTAGTCTTTTAGTTTGATTGAGTTAGAAAAAAAACTAACATAAAAAATAGCAATTATTTTTAATCTAGTTTGGCAGGTCAACCTGCCATTTTCGGTGATCGTCTAGTTTTTTCGTAAGTTAAACAGAACGGACCAACTTGTGAGTTTAAACCTGATCAAAAATAGCATGCAAAACAGGTTGGCCCAAAGGATTCGACCCATTTTACCACTTTAAGAGTTACTTTTTATTTTAGTGAGTAGTATTTTCTATATAATCTCAAATATAAACAAAAAAATTCAACTTTGCAGTCCAAAATTTTAATAAATATCAACGAATTTTATTTTATTTAATGATATCATTCCTTAAAATACCTTCAATTAATTTAGAATTAAATATCTCAATAATACTTTATTCACATGATACAAATTCTAATGAAAGTTAGTTTTAGAGAATGCAACTATCTTTTTGATTGCAGGATGAAAATTAAATGATACTAACTAATTTTTTTTAAAGTCTGAGATAATTTATATAGTGATAGTATATTGCACACGCAATAGTTTAAATTTAAAATGAAAATACAAATTAATGTATTTCTTGTCATCTTTTATTCTTGTAATTTATGAATTTTTTCCTTGTAATTTATAATTTTTCTTCTTCTTATTCTTGTAATCATGTTTTGTTTTTGTAATCATGTTTTGTTTTTCTTCCATACCATATAACAACGGTCCAATAGATGCTAGCGTAATAACTCAATGCAATATTAGCATGCCGTGTGGCTATATATGTTTTCCATGTCATCTAATGATTTCATAGACTAAAAGAGAATTTTGAATTACAAGAATAAATATATATATAAAAAAAATTAAGTGACTAAACCTAGAACATGACCGAATTACATAACCAAAAACATGAATTACCCATAATTAAAAAAAAAAAAAAAACATTCTTTTTATAGGTATGTTTAATATATATGATAAAATATTGACTATTGTTCCACAATGATTAATTCTCTGGATAATTTGTTAAAGATTCAATACAAATTTATCTTTTTCACTTAAGTCTTTTTTTCTTTTAATCATATTTTTGTTTTTTGTTCATACCACATCACACCCGCCCAATAGATGCTAGCGCAATAACTCAATGCCATATTAGCATGTCGTTAGCTATATATGTTTTCCATGTCATCTAAATTAGATAGAAAAATGATATCTTAGACTAAAAGAAAATTTTGAATTACAAGAATGAATATATATAAAAAAAAAATAAAAAAATTAAGGGGCTAAAATTAGAAAATGACCATATTACATAACCAATAACATGGATTACCTATAATTTAAAAACAATGCATTTTTTATAAGTATGTTTAATATATATGATAAAATATTGATTATTATTTCACAATGATTAATCTCTTTAGATAATTTGTTAAAGATATAAGATAAAGTTACCTTTTTTAACTAAGATCTTTTTTCTTTGTTTGAATGACTTACTAGTTGTACTAAATATATTGATTAAAATAATTAATATGCATTATCATCGTAATTTTTTTTCCACACTTTCATCTAATTATGTTTTATCGCCATGCCACATTCCTATATTATTTTTAAAATATTTCTATTACAATATGAAATATAGAATTAGATCTCACATTACACATAAATTAATCTTTTTTATATATATATATGATATCACTAAATTAATTTTTTTTATCCAAATTGATATTAAAAAATGTGTTTTTAACATAAGTACAATCCTTTATATTGAGAAATTATAAATCCCAAAGTTTTACGTAAATTCACGCACACTAGTCTTATAGGACGTTCCTTAATTTATAAAATAATTAGAAATTTTTTTTCTAATAAATTATTATAAAATTATTATTGTATTTAATTTTAGTAATTTTTATGAACATTTGCACACATTATTTATATATGCTTTAGACATCTTTTAATATTTCATTAATAAAATTTTGAACGTAATGTAATTAGTTTTTTATAAGTATTTTATATGTAATGAGTTGAACAATAATATAATTATAATTATAAATAAATATTTAAAAAAGAAATAATGAAAAAATATTAAAAAAATTGCAGGACGATATTGATTCTGTGAGGAAAGTAAAAAAGATAGAGGACCCGCAAAGACGGAGACAAGTACAGGTAGAGGTAGGGTCACACATAACAAACACATTATCCTCTTTGCCCTTTCATTTCCTTCACTTTACTTCTTGCATCAAATTCCTTCACTTTTCTCATAAATCTAATTTTGTTTTCCCTCCTTTTAAATAAATAAACAAATTATTATTATTATTATTGTGGCAAATATCTAAGTTGATTTTCTCTCAACCTAAAAGCCTCGTTTTCAATTCGAAAAATGAGTCTTTGAACTTAGTGTTTGAAGATGGCGATGGTTCCTTGGCGTGGCATCAGTTGCTGTTTGAGTGCTGCTGCTCTTTACCTTCTCGGTAGAGCCAGCGGAAGGTATCATCACAATACCGTTACTTTTTGTCAATAGATAACATTCAATCTTTTCTTCTTTTTAATATAAATAATAATAATTTTGTGTGTGTGTGTGTGTAGGGATGTTGAAATTCTTAAATCTGTTAACCGGGTCAATCAGCTGAGGGAGCTAGGTTAGAGTTCTATTCTTCATTATTGATTTTGTTTTTTTCCTATGCTTTTTGTGTAAATTGAGTTATGTTGTTTTGAATAATATGATCCCAGTTATTTTTTTTTTCCTTGATGATGTCTTGTATTGTTATTCGGTATTTACAATAAAAGTTATTGGTTAAACTGTGCTCATTCAGTTTGTAGCTTAATTGGATACAAGTTATTGTTTGAACCGGTAGAATTTTGGTAAGTTTGTTTGGTTTTTGAATAGGTAGTATAAGTTAATTTTGCGGTGGCAAATGTTGGTGGTATCTGGCTGGAAAATGCTAGTTGTCCTTCACATTGACCTTATTTGTGTTGGTTGACGATATTCAATTGGCATAAATATTGACCCTTCTTGATTAGCTTTTCGGCAATTTTTTTGTCGTCATTTTGCCAACAATGAGTTTTCATTCCAAAATCTCTGTACACACGAGACATCTATATGATATTGGCCTCCTTGATATGTATACTAAATAGTCATGTTTGTTGTTAAAACACAAACAATAGATGTGTGCTTCAACATGAAGAATATAGAGATTAGATGCGCTTTCACTATGTTATAGTTAACTACCTTGTAATTAACGATGCAATGGGGTTGTGCTGTTGTGGTTTCTGACCGCGCTTGCGATTCTTATCTTTTCAGCACAACTGTTGGATGAGGAAATATTACCCTTGGTTGTTGCAATTTCCGGAAGAGTTGGTTCTGAAACCCCAATTAACTGCGAGTTCAGTGGTTTAAGAGGTGTAATAGTTGAAGAAACAGTATGTAGACTTACATTTCGGAAGAGCGTGAATAATCTCTTCGTTTATAAGGATGTTGCTTATCTCATTTGAGCTCTTTACAACTAATACTGTACTGGTTTCACAATTTTCTTTTTAGGCAGAGCAACATTTTCTCAAACACAATGATGCTGGTTCCTGGATACAAGATTCTGCATTAATGTTATCCATGAGTAAAGAGGTTCCTTGGTACCTGGTGTGTAGTTCATCTCTTTTCTTCTAGTGCAGTTGTTGTTGTTACTATTGGTTATCAGAATGATGGGATGCTTGCTTCTTAAAGTCATCATTTAAGCTTCTTAACTGAACATTCACCTTCTGTAGCCAAAAAAGGAACCTAATAAATAAAATATTTTGACAGAAAATGTATTCTATGAGTGAAAACCAAATTCACTTGAGATATTTATTTAAGATAACAATTCCTTCAATTGCATGTGTTAGGATGATGGGACTGATCGTGTGCGTGTAGTTGGAGCTCGGGGTGCCACTGGTTTTGTATTACCTGTTGGGAGTGAGGCATTTGAAGAGTCAGGCCGATCACTTGTACGTGGAACATTGGATTATCTCCAAGGTCTAAAGGTATTAGTAGTTGGCTGCACATCATCCAATCCCTGCTGCCTTCTTCCCCCCCTGCAAATAAACAAAAAATTGAAGCACTGAGATGCTTATTTTGTCAACTGACATAATTAAAATGATATTTTCAGATGCTTGGAGTTAAGAGAATAGAGCGGGTACTTCCAGTAGGAACTTCCTTGACTGTTGTTGGTGAGGTAATCTAATTAGTTTCACAGTTTCTCCAGAATTTCATTATAATTAATTGCAGACTTGATAGGTAATGGTATAAGATATAACAGGTTACATGCTGGAACAATAATTCCAATAAACATATCCTTCTGTGGTATATACCTCACGGTGTAAATTTTAGATGGGAAGGGCTTTTTGTATTGATTATTTTTTACGCGTAAGTAAAATAAACTCCACATTATGAGTTATCAAACTCTTTTCATAATGATTGCTGTTTCTCACAAATTGAAATGCATTACAGCATATGGTATTATAATTGAAGTCTTTATTCCAAAGATAAGGTCTTCAAGGACTGTTATATATTTTTATATGAGGTCTTACTTCCTATATTCAATTTATCAACTTTGGTGCGTTTTTGTGTCTATTAATATTAATCCTTTGATTTCAAACTTCTTTTAAAAAATAATAATTTTTAAAGTGTATATCAGGCTGCTAGAGATGATGTTGGAACCGTTCGAGTTCAGCGACCCTCCAAAGGGCCATTTTATGTCTCTCCCAAAACAATTGATGAACTCATTGCAAATCTTGGGAAATGGGCGAGGTTGCTTTAATTTATATCTTCTTATTGTATGTTTTTGCCTACAGGATTTTTTTTATTGACTAAACTTTTTTATTAGGTGGTATAAGTGTGCTTCTCTGGGCTTGACAGTGTTAGGTGCTTATCTGATAGCTAATCATGCTATTCGGTACATCTTGGAAAGACGGCGTTGCAGTGAATTGCAAAAAAGGTATGCATCACTACCGACAAACTGAATACTGTTAAGTGCTTTTAATTAGGAAGACAATTATACAATGTTGTTATGAACAAGAGTTCACCCCTAAAGTGTAAGTGGAAATATGCCCTATAATGGTTTTAAATTGCAGTTGTGGTTATGCTGCAAACATTTATATTGCGGCAAAATGTAGACAAATACAGCCAATGCGGCTGCCATTGCGTTGTGATGCTGTTGATTCCACTCCATTTAACAATGCCTTGCATCTTTAATAATCTGAACAATTTCACGCAGGGTTCTCGCTGCAGCTGCTAAGAGATCTGGACAAGATAATGGAGGTATATTACAATGGTTTATGGTTCTGCAATATTTAAGTTTACAATGGCTGTTTCAATAACTACCTGAAATTTATGATTCTGTCTCAGGTGAAAAGGCCGACAGTTTATCAGATGGTGCTAAAAGGGAACGTGCAATGCCAGATTTGTGTGTAATCTGCCTTGAGCAGGAATACAATTCCGTTTTTGTTCCGTAAGCTTTCAATCCTATCCTCTACATACTGTATGTCATGCTATTATAGGAAGCAGTGGCACTGAAAGTTACAAGCATGCTTCCGTATATGTGAATCTTTGCCCCAATTTTCCATTTTCTTTATTTCTTCCATTGATATAAAATATTCCATTACAATTTCTTCCTGATGACATTTATTGACTATTATCAAACATGAATAAAAATTGCTTATCCATTGTAAACTTTGATGCACGGATACTTCACTTGTCTCGCCGTATTTGTGTCGGATACTTTCTGATACGCCTCTTATTTTTTGCATATATTTTTAAGTGCAAGCCTCTTCAACTCCATGTTGAAGCACCGACTTGATATTAGCACATCTACCCCACTCATCTGCCTTTATTTTTCTACGACATGTTTCAAATTTCAATAGTCTAAAGAAAGGTTTAATCAATAGTATTATTTTTCTTAAGTTTTATATTATTTTCTTCTATTTTACATTATTTTTATATTATATTGTATTTATTAATATTTTGTGAAATTTTTATATTTATATATATGTATCATAAATGTATTGTATCCTCTATTTTGTAAGAAACAATGTAGCGTCGTATCGGATACGTATATCGTATCTGTCCAACATAGATTGTTAACGACTCAAAACAACGTCATGCAGCCTATGTTGCCATAAATATCTATTAGCTATATTTCAATCTTAATATCAGTCTGTTTACATGCAAAAGATGTCCAACTTTGTAGGAAACATATCCGTCGATTGAAACTTTAATTCCTTTGGGAACTGAGCTGAACTTTGTTACTTGTATTGTATGCAGATACTTACTAACATACAAACATGCCTGCTAGAACCACTTAAAACTGAGATGTTCAAAGCCCCTATAGTAGAACTGTCTATTAAATTTTACATTCCAAGTTTAAGTCCCTAACATCTATGTTGTGATGTCAGGTGTGGGCATATGTGCTGCTGTACAGCTTGCTCTTCGCACTTAACCAGTTGTCCTCTTTGCCGGAGACAGATAGATAAGGCTGTAAAGACTTTCCGTCATTGAGTATTGAGCATACATAAACCCACATGAGAATGAGGAATCATACTTTAAGAATCCCACAGTAGCAATTTGGTCATTGGTGATTATATCATTTATGCAACTTTTTATCCATCAACATCTTTGTCTATATGAGCAATGCTTTGTCTGTGTCTTGAAACCAAAGACTTTAAAAATAAGCATCAAGATCCTGACTTACTGTTGGTTCTGTTGGCATCTAAAATTGTAAATATTTATCATCCAGACTAGTTGCACGTTACTCCAACTTATTGCCAAGTGCTATTTTTATAGAGTTATTTTGTTTTCCTCACTTTTTGTTGACTGTTCTATCACATGATATGATGCATGTTAGCGAACACAGTTGATGATACTGGATTATTTCTTCAATTCTTTGTACTTACTATTTTGGAAAATTGGTCTATTCCTCATAAATAGAGCACATATCTTAAGTGTTAAAATTAGGTAGCTACATCTTGAATTCGGCCGAGATAATTGATTTGGCAAGTTGATGACATGCATATAGTTGTGTAATTGTTTGGTGGAACAAATCATGAAAATAACTTTTTTTGTAAGTTATTTTTAGTTTATAGAAACAACCTTGTAATTGTTTGGTGGAACTCATGAAAATAACTTTTTTATAAGTTATTTTTAGTTTATAGAAACAACATGGGATTGAACTTATGCAGAGTTGTTTGTACTCACTCAAACACAAACACCTCCGAATTTGTCCATTATCACTGTGGTCATAAATTAGAGCAAATTTTAATACGACCCGCGGTATACAGTAGAACTTACCTCTATCTAAAATATAGGTGTACTTCTTTCTCAAACCAAAGATTTTATGTTTTCCATTTACAAAAATAATTCGTAACTTGGAGTATCATTTACTTTTTCCACATCTAATAACAAAAAATCTATTCCTTTCCACCGTTACTTAGAAAAATTAGGATATATTCCAAATTGAAATTTTGTGGTTAGTTCTGTCCAAACTAGGATATATTCTAATATATGATTTAACACAAATTCTAATATGGGAGTGCTTTGCTTTAATACTCTAATTATTAATATTCTTTCTCTCTTTCTTTAAAGGGCTTAACAAATTAAAATTCCCTTCTGCCTTGACCTATCAAATTGTGCGATAATCAGCTACAATATATTACAGATGCGGTCAAGACACCGTAGCATTTCATCATTTTGGTGCATCATTGATTGATTCGTCACTAAAAGAGTATTAAGAAAGAGGTTCTGAGTTTAAATTAGAAAATTCATGTAATTAATTTTAACATTTGCTAAAAATCATCTTTTTTTTATTTGTAAGGTCTAATTTGACTGACAATATCAACATTATTAGATTGAGTATGGACATGTTACAAAAATCACTCATTATTCACATGTAAAGTTGTAAACCCAAACCTAAAAAGTGTTTGAAAAATATATTATATCAACTCTCAGTGTCATGATTACCGCAAACTAATCAAGTGACCACCAATCACGTATCACAAATCAACGAGTCTAAAAATAAAGCAAAAAATATTAGGAAATAACACCATGAAATAAAGATAGGTTTGAGGCATGTGAAAACACAGTGTCTTTAAAGATTTATTCGCTTGAAACGGAAGCATAAGATGAAAAATTTCCAAGATACAACGGACTCTACTGAGAAGATCTCAGGTAACAAAGCAACAAAAAATTATATCATTGTTAATCCATATAAAAGAAGAAAAATAGAAGCTTTTGTTTGTAGTAAACAATATAATAAAATTTGGGATGATCAATAAATTTTTGGCTAATATCATGGACTATTTTTCTTTCTTCTTTTGGTATTTCATGGATGTTGTTTTTCACCAAAACCAACAAGCCCTTATTCTTAACTTGACAATAAATAAGACATCGCGTTGCTTGTGTTTGAAGCCTAAGTAATACGAGATTCTTGCAACTTTTGGATTTGTTTAACTGAGTCTTTGCTGAATCCTATACCATCCATGATCACCTTTGAAACGCCCTCATGTCAAGTTTCATTTTTCTCCCTTTTTTCTTTCAATGAACTGATGTGCCAAACAAGTTAGTGTGATTGTTTTATTCGTTTGTTTAAGATATCTAATTGGAAAATTTTGGAGACATGAAAGTGGGAATTGATCCTTGCCATGAAAATTAAGAAAAAGCAACCTCATTAGTGGCTGTTAGGAATCTTATCCATATGAAATTTATTTAGCGGTGATTCATTTTTAATTGTTACATTTAAAAGTTTTATGTCTCTAAATTACTTGTCACTTTAAAATACTAATATAACATTTATCAACTTTTTCACACTTCATTTAATTACTATTACTTCCAACCACTCTAATTAATATGAATATTTTCGACTATACACATCATTTATTTATAGAATCTAATATAACTAATTGTTTTTTTAATACGCGTACATGACATAAAATGATACTTATAATGTGACATATAGTACTTTAAGAACATTGGTTAAGGAGTAAATAAAAGAAAAGTTTGGCTTTGGGAATACAAAGCAAAACTTGTTAGTGTAATAAATACTTAGTTTTCTCATACAAACTTACTTCATTTGATTCTTTAACCAATATCATAACAGCAATTGTTAGGATTCTCCTTTCAAACTATCTTTGTCTTTCCATCTTCCCTTTTCACACTTTGATAAACACTTATATAACATTTAAACAATCTTCTGCAGCTCTTGCACGTAATCTTCTTCTTAACTTTAGCCACTTTTGAGAACACAATTCTATGGAAAACAACAACAGTTCATCAAGTTCTTCTGTGTGCACCAAAATCCGTCAAGCCTTTACAACCAACCCTGCTGTCCGCGCCATCCAACGCATCTCGAGCTTCAATCAAGAACATAAACATGTCACCAATGTTTCAAATTCTCCATCATCAACCCCTCCTAAGACTAGTAGTGTCAAAACCAAACCACATCAGAAGGCTCAAACAGAAACATCATCAGAAGCAATCCCTATCAAGTTTGATTATTCAAAACCTACATACATAGAGAATGGAAACTCATCAACAGTTTCAAGTGTAGCAAAGGGAGCTTCAACTCATGTTGGAAATTCAGAAAGAGCAACAAAAGTTTCTGCCCAGGGTGAACTAACTCAACCACAACATGTTCCACCCATGCAAAGGAAACCAACAACAAAAGCAGTGGCACAAAATGGTAGTGATCAACAAGGTAAGGAATCAGTGGATATTAATGACACTTTCAGAGAGTTCATTCAACGAGCTAAGAAAAAAATCCGAACTGTGTCGAATATTGGTCGTGATCAGAACAACAACCCTGCAGCTGCACCAGATCATGATGTGCATCATGCTGCCACTGCTGCTGGCAAAAATGAAAACCATGAAGACCATTTTCAGGACTTTATTCAACGGGCTAGGAAGAAGATTAGAGCAGCAACCACTGTTGGAAAGACTGGTTCCATGAGAAGAAATTAAGAATATGATTATCGAAATTGGAAGTGTCAGAAAAAGAATGTTGATTAGTATGCTGGTATTGGTAAAGTGTTGTATTCTGTAACTATTATTCTCTAATCTAGGTAGCTGAGTGCAGATAAAAATAAGGTCATAGCCTATCATGGTTTGTAAGTCCAATATTTACTTCATATCTCATATTTGTGCTAAATTAATAGTCCTGAACTAATGGATTTGTGAAATTTTATGCACACAATATGTCATGTTATTATTGAACTGGCTAATTCTACCAAGAATTACTACTAAAGTGACTTGATCCCACGTGACTTGATCTCATGTTCTTGATATGCATGATCTTTTAGATAATATAAGAACAATCAATTGTTATTAGAGCGATGAAATTCAATCTCTACAAAGAGTTATTAAGCAAAGTAACTCTTTCAGAACTCAAAAGTAAGTTGATCTCCAATATATATTTATATATATTGACAACATCTTAATCTAATATTTATCTGTTATATAGATGCTTATTTCAAAGGGAAATCCCTGTCTGTCTTTTTGCTCATCATGATCTCATCTCTTTTCAATAGTTAGAACAAAACTAAGGATGTTAAGTAGAAAAAATTTCCAGGATCCTTTCCATAAATAATTTGGTGAGCAGAATTATTACTTCCTAGTGTTTCTATGGGGTAGAAAGAACTTTTCCTCATGCAACAGTATATAATGTGATAATTGTTGGTTTAGGTGTCTGTTTTTCATCGATATTCACAACTAAAAAGTTGATCACTGATATCTTGCAATTTCATGTGTAACAACTAAAAAGTGAAGATGAAGCAAACAAGTTAATGGCAGCATACCCTTTTGGGGACAAGGTGTTCCCTCTTCTCTCACAGCTGTTTGAACTTCTATACAGGCTTGAATGACCTTGTAGGTTCTTTTATGCAGATTCTATAACCGGTTTTGTGTGAGTCATTGTGGTAGTATTACCACCATGCTATAGAGTAATTATTTCCACACATAGTTAACTTTTTACACAATATGCAGGAATCATTCTTTTTCAGACAAGCTTTTAACTTTCATGTTCTTGAAAATTACAAAGGATTGTGTTGATGACAAGTGTCTAGATGGTGTAACTCAAGTGGTTGAGCTGGGACACCTAAAGGAGTTTGCAAAGGGGGTTCAAGGTTCAAACTCTAACTAACACATAACATATTAAAAAGAGTTTAATTGTTATGTATTGTAGGTGTACAAAAATTTACATTGTCAACACATCACCATTTATGAAGATGACTTTAGAGGCAGTTTTGATAAAAAGTTAAATATCTATAATGATTTAACAAATGTGTTTGACTGACAGTGTAAAAACTCTTCACAATAACAGTATATATAAATTACATTTGTCAATAAAAAAACAGGTGGTCCTTTTGATAACGTATAAAATTTTATACCATCTAAGGTCCTATCTTTTTAGTACAGTACAGTACAGCATGGAGGACAGTCACATTGTTCATAAAAAATATCAAACAATCATTCTTATTTGTATCCCTGAACGAAGCCTGTCCATATTATATGATCGTAAGCAAGAGTACATTAGCAAGCAAGTACACATACTTGGAATGAAGGTTCTCATTTTCCCTGACCTGTACTACACCAACGACCCACAAAAGAACTCCATGGAGAAGGCATCAGAATCCAATGTATCTTCATTGTAACAATATTGTGCTCGCTCCAAGAGGCAAATTCATGTTGGAGTTACAGTTGAATAAATAAGCTCAAAAACATTTGTTAGAGCCAAAACTAACAGAATGGTGTGCTATTGCAGAGATTAGGTGATACAAAATTGAAGCTGGAGTTTTTGTCACAGCTCTATATAGAAAGTTAGAAGTAGAATTCAAAGGAGATGTTTAAATTTTGATTAAACATGTCAAATCTCTCAGTGATCCCAAAAGGATTTGAAAGAAGCAACATAGTGAGTCGATAAAAGCCAAGACATTTATGCATCAGAGAAATACAAAGACAATTTCACATTGCAGAGTTCAAATATCTGTATGAGTGCGTATACACACACAAGAATTTTGTGCACATCATGCACAAACTGCCGTTGTATTTACATTGCTTAATATTTGAATGTTAAATGTCTTGAAAATAGATAGATACTTCGTCGTCTTCAAGTTTCAATACAATTAATAATATTCTTTCTAACATCATCAACATCAAAATTGTTCTTAACATATCTATTTATATATCTATTTAAATGGTAAAAGAAATAGCTAAATATATGCCAAAGCAATCCACTTCTTTCAACAAGTAAAAACTACAACTGCCATGTCCCAAAGTAGTGGTTGATCTATGTCTTTATGATGATGGTTGATCATTCATAAGGTGTTGTGCCTGTAAACAGAACACATGGTAAAAAAGATTGGTGATTTCATATTAATATTTGACCATATTACCACAAAATAAATAAGCAATACCTGTAAAAGTTCACAACAGGAAATATTGTGGTTTATGACTTGAGGATAATATGGATCCTACAAAACAAATATACTACATCAACTATTTCTGCAATATAAATATTCAAATAAAAATAAAGAGCACCAGGTTATATATTTTCATCACCTGGCTTACATCACCAAGATGTTCTTCATTTTCAATTTCTTGAACTCTAGGTCTACACAAGCCCTGCCATAAAAAATTCAAAATTAGACATTTATGTTAGAATATATATATATATATATATATATATATATATATATATATATATATATATATATATGTGTGTGTGTGTGTTTAGAGTTTAACTAGAGAAAATAAATTTGCAAATCTCAAGATCACCTCTTCTTGACTTTGATCATTTGTATTTTCCTGGTTGTTCTCTTGAGATCGCTTTATTGCAAGCTTCTTCTTCAAAATTTGATCAACTTTAGAGGTCTTCCTTTTCGAAGGAGGAAGTCCATTACTTTGAGTGACTGTTGGACCAAGAATTCTAGTCACATGATTTGGAATTGAACTATGTTCTCCTGTGATCTTGGAGGATGGCTCTTTACAAGTCAACACATTTTTCAAGTCTTTGATCCAATTCATCACTTTCAGTAAATCATCTTCAGAATTTATCCGTGTAGAAGCAACTTCATAAAAAGCATCACATGCTTTATTAACACGTTGTAGTTCTTCAAAACCACATTTAATCAGGGTATATCTCCGCTTTACATACTTCCTCCACCGTGACAAAATATAATAAGGTGGCACTGAATCTGTTTTGCCAATGAGCTTAAGCACACAAAGGATGTGTCTACATAAAATTCCTTTAAACTCAAATAAGCAACATGTGCACTGCAATGTGAATTCTTTTTCATTGAAGGATACCTTAAACACCATGTCTTTAATTTTCTCATATACTTTCTTATTTTCCGTAACAGAGAATATTGAATTCAATTCCTCCACTCTCTCAAAGCAAGTATTACAATACATCATTGAAGCAACCTCTACTTGAAATTCTTTGAATTTTGCATTGGTAAATGCTTTCTGGAATTGGAACTCAAAGCCAAAGTAACTTACACAAGCAATTGTCGTGTTAAATGAATCGTAATCAGCCATGCTTTCCTTTTCAATTTTATCGTTCAATACATCATCATATTGTTCAACAAATTGCTTCAATGTTGTCTTTGAGTTTACATACCCATCAAAATACGAGTTTATACTTTCACTCCGTTGTGTAGTTGACATTCCAGCCCAAAATGTGTCTTTCACATACACGGGAACCCAACGATGTCGCTCATCAAATAACCCTTTCAACCATTCATTATCATTTAGTTTATAATGTTCTATCATATTTCCCCATCTCTCCATGAAATCACTTTTGCTCGAAGAATCATATACCACATCATGTAAAAGTGTTTTGATAGACTCAAAATAAGAATGTCTAGCCAACTTTTCTGGAACCTTTTTCATTATATGCCACAAACACCATCGATGACGAGCTTTTGGAAACACAACCTCAATTGCATTTTTGATTTCTTTGTCCTCGTCGGTAATTATGGCATTTGGTGCATGTCCAAACATGCATTCTAACCATCTCGTGAACAACCAAGTAAAAGTTTCGGTATCCTCATTTGACAATATTGCACACCCCAACAAAATAGACTGACCATGATGATTTACTCCAACTAAAGGGGTCAATGACATGTCGTATTTATTCGTTAAATAAGTGGTGTCGAAAGTTATGACTTCACCAAAACATTCATATGCGGCCCTACTCCTTGCATCTGCCCAAAATACATTTCGTAAATGCCTTCTATCATCAAGATCCATTGCATAATAAAATTGACTATTTTGCTTTTGCATTCTAACAAAAAAGTTTTGAATTGCTTCAACATCTCCTCTTCCAAGTTTTAGCCGTCTTACTTTATGTACATAGTTTCTACAATCTTTTTCACCAAAAATGAGATTCTCACACCCATTAGATTCAACAGTCACAGATTGAAGATTTCTGCTTCCATTGACCACAACTTGATCATTAACTTCTAAACTCTTTTTAATCAGAGGCCCCGAACTATCGTCACACCTAAAATACCGTCCTTTGGTTTGACCTAGTTCATGATTATGTTCAAGGACAACTCTGGAAACAGTAATTGTTCCATCTAAAGATATACATGCATTCAGTCTAGCCCTACACTCTGTTTTTGAGGTAAGATGTGGCCTCTTCTTCGAAGTGCTCACATACTTTCTCGCACAACTACATGCTAGAGTAAAATATTTCCTTCCATCATCTCCATTTTTTGAACTTATTTTTCCAATTCCAAAACCCATGCGTTTCGCATAATTCGTGTAATACTTGGTAACTTCTTCTTCAGAGGAAAATGTCATACCAGTTCTAGGTTCTTCATCTTCACAAGCAACAATTGCATCTAAAATATCATCACGTTTTTTATTTCCTTCATTTATCTCCTCTTTATCAGAAGATGCAACTATTTCTTCCACTAATGCAACAAATTTCCAAAAAAAAAAAAGAAAACTTAAATTAATCAACTAAACAAATAAAAATATAAGTAATAATAATAACAATCAATGGGCAATTTTTTTTTCTTTCTTATGAAATGAAAAAAAATCATTAAATAGAAAGGAAAAAAAAGACTTACTTATTTAAAGCGAACACATAGGTCTAAGCGTAATTAGGGCACAGCGATGATTTAAAGAGATGTTAAGTGGTTATGGTTTCAACGGCTTCTTCAAATGCTACGGTGATATTTACGGCAACTGGTTGTTCTGATGGTGAGACGGTTATGGAATGATGAAGCGATGAAAACGGTGCAATTTGCAGTAATGGTGAAGAATGGTTTCGTAGCATGAGTAGGAGAGAAGATGGGTTCGTAGGTTGCGATTTACCGATTCGTGCAATTCGTGCTCTTTACGGCTCTTTGATTGTTTTGTCGAAGTGTAGTTACGTTTCAAGGCCCGTGAAAGCATGGCTACCAGTTTGTGGGCCGAATTTCGGCCCGGTTGTTTATAATGGCTGCTTTCGTTTGCGCCTTGGCCGGTTTTTCTTCAATACTGAAGCTTTTGAAAAAATAGTACTACATACTTATTTGGTGATTTTTTCAATGTTCAAGGGAACACTGTTAAAATATCTGAAAGTAAAAATTTTATCTTTAAAATTGTGCATTTATTTTTTAAAACTTGAAACATAGTTGTTTTGAATATAGCATTTCTACTTTTAGATAATTTAGTAAGCAAGCATCTTAAAAACACTTACTAACACGATTTTTCTTTCAATACCAAGCAACACATTACAGTAGGTTAAAAATATCAAGAAATAGATTTTTAACAACAGTTTACTTTGTTTCGCGGGGATTACACACTAGTACTTATACAAATTTTAATCATTTCCTGAAAAAAACAAAGCTTCAAACATTTTACTTACTGTTAATTAATTATTACTCTTTTTCTGTGCCTTTTTATAAGCATTGATTGATGTTTCACATATTTAAGAAAAGTTAATAGTATAATTAATGTGTATATTGTGTATGTAACTATTACTAAATTGTTCATTGTGTATAAATATATTTAAATTTAATATTTTTTACAAGAGTATTTAATTTAATTTAATATTAATTTTTTACATTTTAAGATAAATTAATAGTGTTAATAAGGGTAAATTTTGAAAATATAATAAATACATCTAATAATTTGCATAAGAACTTATATTTAGATTAAAAAAATTCTCAATGGTGCATGTAATTAAGAATATATGGAGTAAATATATCCCATAAACATTCAAAATACAAGTTTAGGATTTAGAGGTTTTGAAGTTGAGTCCGTTAAAACTCTTCGAGGAAGATAAATATGTTAATTAAAATATCCGGTACTTTATAAATTGAAGCACTACAACCCCACTCTTTCATTAAAAACTTTTTTTATGAAATTCAAAATTTACAAAATTCATTTGTAATGAGAACAAGTTCACGTTAGTTATTTCGTTGCTCTTTCTTGTCAATCATAAATAAGTAAAAAATGAGACTCGTTGCTAAGGCTTGTTTGAGTATATGGTAAAATAGAAAAAAATTATCCCCACCACCAAAAATCTAAAATAAAAAGTATCAAAAAACAAATTTGTGTGAATAAAATTTGTGTTTTAGAAAAATAAATTTGAATTTTTTTAAACACATTTGAAGTCTTTAAAAGTAGAAGAGTTGTTTAAAATCTTTAAAGATAGAAGAGTTTACACATCTAGAATTTTAGAAGAATTGAGTTGCAACGAAGCTAGTTTGAATTTTTTAAATCTCATCTCATGGTTGTAGGAAAATTTAAATTTCAAAATAATTATTTTTTAAAACACATGGAATCTCAAATTTTAGGAATTTGTTATGGGGTAGAGCTAAATTTTTCTAGAATACATAGGGTAAAATAACACTTCTTTTAGATCATTAATCTCCTTTAATCTAATTTAATTTTATCAACAACAAAAAAACTAACAGTCAGTACTATAAGCGTTATTAACTATAAGCGTTATTAACAATGGATATGTCTCTTTTAAAGTAAGTCAGTCACTTTAAATAGTAAAGTAGATAATATAGTCATTGACTAACAAATAAAAGTTAGATATTACAGGTACATTATAACTAATTATAAATTTGTTATAATAAAAACTCTTAATTTTCTCGCTTTATACTTTACATACTTTAAATTATTTAAATTCATTATCAACAGTTCACTCATATGAGTTAAACAAGTGGCTTTTATGGTGGAGATCCCATTCAATACCTCACGCATGTACTAGCCAAATGGCTCACACTTGGAGGTAATGTTAGTGTTTCTAAGTCTAATAAGTGAGTTTTCTATGAGTAATTTTTTTAATACATTGTTTTTTTTTTTTGAATGTGGTTAACAGTGAAATTCACAAACTAAATATAGAAAAATAAGGTATCGAGGTTCAAATTTGTGTCACTTGATTTATGCATGTGAGTGCCTAACGGAGAAAACAATAGGACGGAGAAAACAATAGGGCTTAGTTTATATGCATGTGGGCGCCTAATGGAAAACTTGTTATTTTATTAGTTTGAGTACACATAATCCCACACGGGAGAGATTTAAGATTGTATTGTGATGATTGTTCGCCTTTGTCATGTCCTTTTCATGTCATAGTAGATCTACAATGTTGAGTTTTTTTGCTTCCCTTCCTCGTGAAGTTTTGAAAGTTTTTTTCCTCATTTGAGAGTTTGCTTTCTTCTCTCCTATTTGTGTGAGTTGTTTCTTTTCTCAATTCTCTTTGAGATTTACAACTGAGATCCATGGTTTTATCATCACTCCCTCATGTTATTGACAACAACGACAATTGAGAAGAGGAAGAGCAAATATCTCTAGTCAGTATTTAATGTTTGTGTTGGTGTTTTTATGTTTTTCTGATTATGTTGGAACATAGAGTACGTTGGTGTGTGAACTTAAAAATTTGTTGAAGTCCCACATTGGAAAACTCTCATATATTGAATTGTTTTCAACTCTATAAATACTTAAGTCTCATATTGTATAGTTAACATATGTGGGTTTGTTTTCATCACTGTATAAAGAGTGTCAAACTCAACTTTCTCCTTTCTCCCTCTTTTGCTTGATGCATTTCTGAGTCACTTCTCCCCTTTGATATTTTAGAGCGGTTTTGTACAATAGTCCATTCTATTTTTAGAACAGTTCTTATGTCGTAGTCTTAGATTTTTGAGTGGTTCTAATACCACTATCCAGTTGATTTTTTAGTGGTCCTAATAAGCGATGTTTGTATCATAGTCTATTAGAGCGGTTTTTTGTGTCATAATCCTTTTAATTTATGAGTGGTCACAGTATCGTGGCTTTAAGCGTCATATTGAGAGTATAATTCTAAAACAGTTTTCTGCGGTGCAATAGAATTCTGATAGAGTTTGTCTGAGTTGTTTTATCATGCGAACTTCGTTGATAGTATGTCTTGCACAATTTTGGCAGTGTCGCGAAACATCTTAAAGAGAGCGACCTAGTCCGCGACTCAACCCAATAATATATTCAGTGACATAATTTATTTTGAAACAATTCTTTGAAACTCAAAAAACAATCGATTATGTTTCTCTGCTTGTGTTTTATTGTTATTTTTAGTTTAGTCAAAGTTTGTACTTCATGTATTTGTTGTGGATCTTGCATTATTATTGATCATCGATTATACGTAGAAAAAATTAGTTAGTTGTGAGAATAAAGGCTTTGATTTGATAATTTTCCATTGATTTCTAAATTATGTATATTATTAGCATGTTATTGACTTTCTTAATCATTAACATTAATTTCAAAATATGAATGAAGGATATTTCAACTAATGATCAATTCTATTGTAATATTTTTATTTTTCTGAAAAAAACCATCTACAAAATTTTGGTTATTTGGATGGGGGCAAAGGATTTGTACACCAGAGGATAAAAAATATAATCATTCAACATAAAAAATCAATGGAAATGCAACATCTGAATAAACACACAAACACTTGACATATGCAACAACAAAAAATGGAGAAAATACAATGGTAAATTTGGTCACTCAATCATCATTCATTGTAGCTCATCGAATCCTTCAATTACAACCCATTTCAATATAACTTTTTTTGGTGAAGAACCAAACTCAATTATCATTCAAATTCACGATATTACATTAAGATAACACGTTAGACTCGTAATTCCTTTAACCCATCTATAATTTTTTATGTTGAGTAAAATTGAATTTGACGTCACCTCAATTAATAAATGTCAATATTGTTAAGTTAGACGTCTTGTTTTAAGTTCGAATTTAAGAATTTATAGTTGTGTGTATTAATTATAATGATATTTACTATCTCTTCTATAAAAAAAATTGATTTTCACTTATTTAAATTTTTATGAATTGTGAGATATTTCCAAAATATTGGATAATGTATGTATCCATAATTGGTTACAATTGACATGATATTGTTCTTGGTTTGGTGATTGTGTTCTTTGTGTGTCACAATAAAGACTTGAGTTCGAATTCGCGCCTGGATTTCCTTTTGAATAAATTCCGCCTTGAAAAGGCGCAAATGAAAAAGTGCTAATAAATGTCAATATTGTTAAGTTAGACGTCTTGTTTTAAGTTCGAATTTAAGAATTTATAGTTGTGTGTATTAATTATAATGATATTTACTATCTCTTCTATAAAAAAAAATTGATTTTCACTTATTTAAATTTTTATGAATTGTGAGATATTTCCAAAATATTGGATAATATATGTATCCATAATTGGTTACAATTGACATGATATTGTTCTTGGTTTGGTGGTTGTGTTCTTTGTGTGTCACAATAAAGACTTGAGTTCGAATTCGCGCCTGGATTTCCTTTTGAATAAATTCCGCCTTGAAAATGCGCAATGGTTGATTTTAAAATGAAAAAGTGATAATAAATGTCAATATTGTTCAGTTAGACGTCTTGTTTTAAGTTCGAATTTAAGAACTTATAGTTGTGTGTATTAATTATAATGATATTTACTATCTCTTCTATAAAAAAAAATTGATTTTCACTTATTTAAATTTTTATGAATTGTGAGATATTTCCAAAATATTGGATAATGTATGTATCCATAATTGGTTACAATTGACATGATATTGTTCTTGGTTTGGTGGTTGTGTTCTTTGTGTGTCACAATAAAGATTTGAGTTCGAATCCGCGCCTGGATTTCCTTTTGAATAAATTGCGCCTTGAAAAGGCGCAATGGTTGATTGTGTCACCACTGGGCCATCGCAACAATTCATTCAATTGTTGAACGTTATTTGTATATATACCGTTTCGCCAAACAGGGCAGAACCAACAATTACAACTCTTCTTCAAGTGACATTATTTTTCTATAAATAGTGTCACTTTGGACATAATGAAGACACGAATTTGAAGAGATTATCATCCACTTTTCTCACCTATTCTTATATTCTAAGTCATCTTATTCTTCTCTAATGTATGAGTGAAGATTAGGAAACATTATTTTGTAACATACTATTGAAAGATACGCTTGATGTGAATGTGCAATTCACTTCAAGGATTCCAAAGTATCCTGAAGGAGATTCGCCGGTTAACCCGTTTGCATCCAATATATATAGATTGGTGGGGGCGAATCGAACCTAAAGTTTAGTGTGATACACACGCTTTGGAATTTACTTGTGCAACCTTCATCATCATCAAGTTCATCATCTTCTTGTTCAAGATTTGCAGCATGTCACCATCAAAAGATCCAACATGAATTGCATTGATTGAGAACAATACAATTCCAAGTCACTAAAACAAAAAATGACATATTTGCGAACAAACTCATAACACTCATGTTAATAGCATAAAACAATAAAATGCTACAAATATCACAAAGTTTACAAATATGAGAAAATTGAAGTGCATGAAATATTCATGTCTCTGAACCTGTAACGTTGAAGACATCAAAGTCGTTGATTGTATTTGTATTAAATAAAAGTTGATATGTTAATATGAACTAAACAATCACTACAATAAAAATGTCGCACAGAGACGGCGAACAAAACAACGTCAAATTAAGATGATAAAATTAAAAATAAAAAAAAAATATATGTAAAAGAAAATCATTTATTTAGATTAAAAAAAACAAAACAAATAGATTTAAAAGATAACTAAAAATAAAAATTTGATCTTAAATCCCACCTCTTATACAAAGAACGCCTCTTTTGCACAGAAAAGAGAGAGCCAGCCGGCTAGGCCATCTGGCCATGCCGTCACTTGTAATTAGCTGCTTCTGCAACCCATCTAAATTTCTAATCTTTTAGATAAATTAAAACATAGTTAAACATCAAGATAAAGAAAAACTCATAAAAAAATATAGCATATGAATCTATTTCTATATCCTAAAACATTCAACTCATATGCCATTTAATCCAGATTAAACTTATAAGGATCCTTCTCCAACCCTCATTACAACAAACAATTCAAATCCAACAATTAATATCATTTTAGACTTTAGTGTAGTAATTTTTTTTCATAATTTCTTTTCGTCGGAGGTACTCATATTTGAAATATGGATACTTCTTTCAACCGAGATTTGAATTCGAATTCACCACACTGTGCGAGTTTAATTCTTCCCGCTAGACTCAACTCTTATTAATTATAGTGTAATAAATTTTTAAGATGTCACTTTCAAACATTTTAAAGAAAAAATAGTGTGCAGTAACTTTTATCTTTCAACGATGTGATGCAGAGATGACTCAACAAATTCAAAGACCTAAACCAACTTTTAAATGAGACTATTTTTAAATGTATAAAGAATAATATAAAAATGATGGATCTTATAATAAATAAATAAATAATTATTGATTACAAGAATATATCACAAATAAGATTTAATGTAGACATTGTTTATCAAAATTATTTTAATGTATATCCTTTAAATTGTTAAAAGAAAAACATAAAAATAGTATAGACAAAAGACTAAAAAAACTTGCACTTTATCAATCAAGTTAACATATTACAATAAATAAATTTGTAACATAATTAATACTTCCTCGGTTCCTTTTTTTACAATAAGTGTCACCTTAAAAAAAATTATTTTAAAATGATTGTCATTTTCAATTTTCAGTACAAATTTAATTATTATTTATTCCAATTGGACCCTCCAATTATTATTATGTGCCTTACTTCCAAAGCAATGTCGATTCAGGGGTAAAATCGCTTTAAGTCCAAAAATATTAAATTTTAATTAATAAAAAAAGCTTCTAAAAATATTGTGTACTTGGTAAAAAGGCTTCCTATTTTAATACTTTCAAATCTAAAACTAATGAAATCTTATTTAAAATTAATATTGTATCAATGAATCATCAATTGAAAAATAAATATCATACAAAATCGATTATATTTATTTAATATATAATTTTTTATTCTAAAATATCTAAAAATAAAATCTCATTAATATTTTAGTAATTTTACTTGAAATACACGGACTCTAAAATGTCTCATATTAAAATTTGTTTTAGATTTTTCTATGTCTTGGGTTGGCTGTGTTCCAAAGCATCAATTTCACTTTACAATTGTGATATGAAATCCAATCAATAATTAATGAATAATGATAATTTGATAAAATGATTTGTTTTCTTCTTCTAATAATTGTATTTTTTTAATGTGTATAAAAACTTTAAATTATACGAATTTTAAAATAGAAAGAGTAATAATATAAACTATTTTGTTTGGAGGTCTTTTTCCTTTGTTAAATAAAAATATTTTTCATGGTTTAAAATTCTTATTTTAGCAGTTTTGTCTTTGGACCGACCCTAGACAATGGGAGAGCTTGGTAGGGACATAGAGTGACGACGATCACCCCAATGTCCCCAACAATTTTTTTAAAATAAAAATAACCTATAAAATAATTACAAAAAATACTAATTAAAAAAATACACTATATCTTTCAACTTAAATTTTAATTGTACGTGTTTTAAGTTTCGTCTAGTGATATAAAAATCAAATTAATTATCTAATAAATTCAAAAAAAAAAATCAGTTAAACTAATTTTTTTTTCTATGTTTGAGTTCAATCTGAATCGAACCAAATAAACTAAATGTATGTTGATTTGAGTATGATTTTACTTCATTTAAAATCGACCATTGATGTTTGAATAAAATCATTAGATTATATCATTAGTGTTATCTTAAATATGTGTTGTACTTAAGATTTTTTTTAATCATTTACTTATTATTTTTTTCATTATAGTTTAAAAAGTGTTTACATAATTGTTTTAGTAGTATAAAAAAATAGTGTTTGAAAAAGAAAATTTTATATTTTTTAAATTTGTATACTAATTTTTATTAATGTCAACCTAATTGAACTGAACTAAATCAATGTGTTATTCATCGATTTGAGTTCAATTGTGATAAAAATTGTAAAAATTCAACAATTAAATTAACTATCTTTTTTGTTTTTTGCTTTCCTCTAGAAACATATGATCCAAAACAATATGTTAAACAGATAACTTTGTGTCTCCTAAACCTTCTTCCTCTTTTTGCAATTGTGGTGGCAAATTTTTGCGCAAATTTACAAACTAAAATTCTAACCTACAATAAAATATTATATTTAATTTCTCAATTAAAATTTTAAAAGTTGAACAATCTTCGAGTATTTGTTGAAGCTCCGCCAATGACCATAGCGATCATCCGCAAAATAAGTTCCTACTTTTTGGTGCATATATCGTTTTATTTTTGTTTCTTTCTCTCCGCTTTCTTTTGCTACCATGCAGTTAAGGGAAAGTTCTCTAGAAATAAGAATCTTCCAAAGTTTCTTCCCACTTAAATAAATGAATGGTTATGATAAATTAATAAGTCATATTTTCGTGCACTTGCAATGTTCATCCCAAAAGTATGAATGGTTGTTTCTACCTTTATTTCGGTACAAACTACCTATCTTATATGGTCCATAGAAGAATTTTGAACCATATACTATTTCTTTGGGTTGTATATTTGATTCTCTATCCCCACGATAAAGCTCCTAAAGAAGTTGGCACAAGCATATTAAAAGTATGTGCATGCGTGGAAGGGAATGATTCGTGCGGGGTTGATATTTATCTTATTAATTTGGTTATGCCTTCTTGGTAAAGTTTTAACTGAGAATTTATGCGCTGTTTGGTATTCACAAAAGAAAAAGAAAAAGAAGTATTTCTTTTACTCAAGAAAAAAGTAGTTGGAAAGGAGGGATTCCTTCTAAATTATTTAAAATATAAAATAACATGAAACACTTTTATTTTATTTGAAAAATTATATTAAAGTTAATCTATTTCTTTATTTTGTCAAATTAATAAATGTTCATTGATGTGAGATCCATTAAAAGGTAGTTACTTTCAAAAAATTAAATTAGTTAAACGTTTATTGTGAAGAACGATATAAGATAGGTAGTTTGTACCGACATAAAGGTAGCTAGTTAAATGCATTTGTGATCACTAATTTCTATTTGTTTAGTTTTCTTCCTCATCAAATTGCTTGCATTTTTGTGATAAACTTGTAAAAAAAAATATCGTTTTGTCACACACAAGTGGTACATCTTTGATATTCTACAAGTATCTGATTTTGTTTTAAATAAAAACATCGTCTCATGTTTTTGTATGTGATAATATAAATATTTATTTTGTTGTTTTTTAATATTTATCGTGTCAAATATTTGTTATATATTTATGTATTAATAAAAAATATTTATTTCATAATCTTTTATATATTTCACTTACAAGTTTTTGTTTCGTGTTTTTTATGTATCAGTTGTAAATATTTTTTTGTTGATTTTTATATTTATCACTGACAAATATTTAACTCGTGTTTTTTTATACATCAATTATAAATATTTATTATGTGTTAT
>JBBPBP010000001.1:8045444-8070498 GCA_037974735.1 Cicer chorassanicum | reverse complement strand
ATTAATTATTTTAAATAATTTATAAATAATTTAAAATTATAATAAATAAATTATTTGTTAATCTGATATATTTTTTATTTATTTAGCTAGTTTATTTATTTTAAATTATATAAATAAATTATTTTGTTAATCTGTTATAGTTTATTATTTATTAAATTTATTTTAAATTTTAAATTATTAATTTTAAATTATAAAAAATAAGTTATAAAGTTTAAAAAAATTCAGTTATAACAATACAAATAAAATAAAATAAAATAAAAGTTATAAATTTATGAACTACTAAAATTAGTTTATTAAAAATGTATAAATTATACATTCATAGATTAATGTTATTTAGAAAGACTTATAAACTTATTCGTTAACTTTACCAAATAGAAGCATATATATCCAAAGAGTCCCACACATGTGGGAACATGCCTTTACTTATCCCGCCGTGTCATTTATTTTGGTCAGGCCAGCTTGATAGTATTTTGATAATTGAAAAGCCAACGGTTTGGTTTTAAAGTTTGAGTATTGAACTTCAAGTTTTATTCTGAGGAGTAGTCCCAATCTTTACTCTAATACTTTTATTTTTATTGGTTAAAATTAGGTAGATTGCATCATTTTAAGTAGAATTTGAAATGAATCAAACAATTTTAAAAATAGTCAAAATCTTAATTTTATAATTAACTCGTTAAATTTGGTCTATGATTTAGATAAGTTAAATTTGAGGTGAAAATTGAATTTATTAAATAAATTAAATAAAGGAGCTGAGCTTGGTTCATAATGTGTCACCTTTTATTTAAATTATTATGAAAGGTTGATGATGCTATATAATATTTGATACTTGTTATGTTTATTATATATGATATATATATTTATGAATTTCGTGATATGTATGTGTTTTATATGAATGCATTTTATAAAAGTCTATTTAATTAAAAATATAATACTATAGACCACAAAAAAACTTTTTAGGTCAACTTATTTAAATAAATTATTATTACTATTATTATATTATATTATATTTAATGGTGTATTTGTGTTAAATTATTAATTTGCTAACCTATTATATAACTTATGTATATTAATCTACATCAATATTTGACATATTTAAATTTATTAATCTCATTAACTTATTAATTCATTAGTTTATCAGAGATAAGTTAATAAATTACTTATTTAAAAAAGTTAATATGAAATAAATTTTTAAGTAGACTAATAGACCTAAAAATAAGCATATAATATCTAATTAATTGGTCAAATTCAAGTTTTGATTTTTTTGTTCACGTCACACTTGGATCTTGCAAAGCTCACACGAGTCTAATATAGTTTTACCTTAATTAGTAGGCGAGGAACAAATTTTTTCCTTGGCATAATCACTTGAAGTAAATCAAATTATGGTTGTGAGATTTTAATGGGCCAACTTAGAAAATTTTCAAGTTCTTAAATACATTCATAATCAACCGAGGAATAAGAAATTTTTTGGTGTACAAAAACAAACATGTATACTCGCATAAATCAAAATTCACAATATCTAAACACATATATCAATAAATGTAAATGTCGAACTCGAGACGACAAAAAAGCACTCAACATGAGATAAAATATAATATAAAAACTAAAAACTGTAATTTTATATTGTGTTAATGTTTAGTTTTGTGTCTAAACATCATTTCTCCATAAATACCGTAATTCTTAAAAAACATGAAGCATAAGGTCAATGTTATTAATCTCCATCACCTTCCTGTTAAAATTTTAATTAAAGCCGATACTTCCATCTTGACGATGCTTCCTCTCTATCTTTACTCTTTTATTTCATCACAAAGCATTACATGTTCCGCACGGTGGTCTAGAAAATAGACGCAGTGAGATCAAACAACCAAATTAAAGCGAACAATTTTTTGATAGACATTAGTGTGTAATTGGATGATTTTTCAAAGTAATTAATATTTGACCAAAGAATTGAAACAACCAAATAATATACAAACAACCAAAGAATTGAATAAACTAATTTAAAGATAATTTTTTTACAAGGTATATTATTTCCCTATTATTAAAGTATTTACCAACTCTCTAACAAGTGTTCTCCTAGAATGACATATATTTAATTAAACTAGAATAATATATAATCACTTCTCAATTCGCATGCGTTTTGTGAAGTACTATTAAGATTGTACCTATATGCAAACCCAATTGACCAATTTGTTTCCTTTAATATATAATAACCGGGGTCTGGATCCAGACCAACCAAACCATTATTGTATTTTTTTAATTAAAAAACCCTTATTAATTATATTTCTCAGTGTATTAGCGTGGTTCGTGACATGTTTGGCAAAAACAATTCAGTTAAGATGCCATTTAATAATTAATTAAATACTTTCAATTCAAATAAATTATTATAGAACTTAAACTTAACCAAAAATTAATTATTATTAATAGTTAATTTTAAAATCCAATTACAAATTTTCAACTAGTTGACATGCCCTCACCTGTTATAGGTAGGTATTGCTTCACGATCTCATCCGTGTTTGCTTAGGTAAGTTTTTATATAAATGTATTCTCTAAACTACAAAGTATCAGTATATATTGGATAACAAAAAAATTAATTCAATAGAAGATATTATGAAAATAATAGCATTAAAATTAGTAAAAACTTATTTATAACTAAAATATAAATGTTTTTTTTTTTTGCTTATAATTAATAATCGAAGTAGTTACATATACCACAATAAAATTGTTTTAAGTAAACTAGTATATTACTGTACTATCAATCATGTCTGCATACCGATAACGGATAGTACTGCATAAGTAAAATTAAATGCAATAGTGCATAAACTAAAATAAAAGCCAATAATAAAGCACTAAATATCGCAAAACATCAAAAATAATAATAATACAAATATATTGCAGAATAATACAAATATACTACATTACTAATAGCTAACAAATTACTTACACTTTTGAAATAGTCAAAATTAATTTTAGTGGTATTTAATTAATTTTGATATATTTAAATATTTTCAAGTATAATTAAATTTAATTTTAGAATTGATACTAAAAGTAAAATTAGAATTTATAACTTTTACTTTTAAAATTAATTTTTGGTTTGTAATTTGTTAATGTATGTTAGAGTTGAAAATCTTATTATTACTAAAAAAGCATAATGAATTCGATTCTTACAATCTCGTCAATGTTTAGATCTCAAATCCTTAACAGCCATTGTACGAATATAGGATACGGTAAAAGTAATGAAATAAATCTTGAGCAATACGATAGAACGCAACAAGTTGGGGTGATTCATAAAGTGGTTCTGAAAAGTAATGTATTCTGTTACCTTATATATTTATTAATATAGAAAAAATGATATTGTATGAATGTATTAAATTAGCCACGTCAATCGGTGTATGATAGTGCCACGTTATTAAAACGCAAAAGAAAGGTTGTGTTGTTGTGGGAAAATAGAAGTGGACACACATAATATACCATACCAAAGCATATTGAGGAGCCAAGTTCATATATCACATATTTATTATTTGATTTCATAGTATAGTATATTTGAGTGGTAAGTTTAAACCCTCTTTCCCTTCTCATCTCTCCCAATACAAACAAAGTTCCGTTCTGTTGTTTCTCTTCTTCAAAATCCAGATTTCGGCAGAACACCATTGTTCCCGATATCTCGGATCACATCATCATCATCAATTCCATGGCGGCTACTCCACCATCACCACCAACCGATCCACCTCCCACCACGCTTCCTCTTCAACCACCACCACCAATGCTCGTCTCTGATTCATTCGCAAAAGACGCTATTCTCGCCTGGTTTCGCGGCGAGTTTGCTGCTGCTAATGCAATCATCGACGCTCTCTGTGCTCACCTCTCTCAACTTTCGTCCGCCGCGGATTATGGCTCTGTATTCGCTGCTATTCATCGCCGGAGACTCCATTGGATCCCTGTTCTTCAGATGCAGAAGTATCACTCCATTGCTGATGTCGCGCTTCAGCTTCGAAAAGTTGATGAGAATAAAAATATTGTTGAGGAGGTTCGTGAAAACGACGTCGTTGTAGAGGAGGAACGGAAAACAGAGGCCAAAGTTATTGATGCTGGTGATGAACATGAAGAATATGATTCCCCCGAGAGTGAAATTACTGATTCAGGTAAATTATATTATCAATTCATTCATTCATTCATTATATAATTAAATCTCTTTTCATTTTTTATGGTTAATAACGTTCGTTCTTCAATCGTCGATCCTCTTTTTTTTTTAATAATAAAATTTTCCTGAGTTTCTATTTTTATTTTTTGAAGTCTGGTTTTGTGTAAGTTCTTCACGGATTTGTGTTTTTCGGAATACTATAATTTATTTTCCTAAAATCTTTTTCTTTTTGGTTGCAAGAAACGTTTGGAAATGGAAGGGTTTTTTCTACTAGTTTATTAATTTTATGAGAAAAAGTACTAATTTTTTAATACTTTTTTTACATCAAGTATTTTTATTTTTTTTTACTTTTTCTTTTACCTTTTCATCGAAATAAACAGCGACTTTATAGGTGCACCTTGAAAAGAACAATTTTTTATTTCTTTATTTTTTGTGGTTTGAAATTTTGGAAAAAGAAATTTTGTATCTGAACCTTTGTACTGAAGAAATGGAACCCGACCACATCTGCCATCAATCAATTTTGATGTTGGAATATGTTTTCAACTATTTCCCGTATTTGAAGTCAAATTCGCTTGTTTAATTAACATTTTGGTATAATATACATGATTTTGATGACTTTTAAGTTTTTCAGGCAATGAAAACCGTATGTTAGTAAATTTTTTTCATTGTATTAAAAGTTCTAGTTTTAACGGTAAAAAATGAACATGGTGCAGCAGCCATAGGAACATTTAAAGATAGTAGTATGGTAGTAACGTAAAGTAAGGACATGTGGTTGTCAATAGTAGTGTTTGTCTAAGTGGGGTTTACCGTTTTGAGAAGGAGAAGGCATAAGAAAAGGGTTGGTGTAGGTTGGGGGCTATCTATGGTTGTTGGTTTGGGGAATGAAGATTGACAAGACAAATACAGTGCTAAGGTTGAACTGTTGAAGTATAGATCTAGAAGTGTGTGCAACGATTTTTATTACAGCCGGCGGGACCACCATTAGAGGCGACTGCATGATGTGTTTGATGACCTCACTTATTTCCGGGTCCGGTTTGTTGGGTCAAACTTGGGTATCCAATACCAATGACCTCTGAGTCATGGTTAATTGATTCAACAGGGTCAATACAATCCCATGAATTATTGGTGACTAGGTGAAGAATATGCTATCACACATTAGAAAGCATATAGTAGTATATGCTGATGTAAAAATGATGCGTGTAGTGAAGCTATTTGTGAAATTATTAAAATAATAATTCAAAGAAAAGAAAAACACCAAATACTTGAACTATATATAATCAAGCTTGTAGCAGCCTCTCTGGTAAAACAAACAAGAAATGGGAAGAAAAAGACATGTAGGGTCAGTTGGATGCATTTATTCTGAAAACAGACTTGTAAACTAATGCTAGTGCTTGGTGAGAATATATTGGGCTCACATTGGTGGTGGACGCCACTTTGTAGCAAAACGACAAGTGTTTACCAACAATCACACTGTTCAAACGTCTTTCACTAAAAATTCAGATAAAATACTCATCTGAGGGTAATTCCATAATGTTATGGCTTGTATGAGTATTGACTAAATCATATAATAACAAAAAGATTAGCTATTTTTGGGGTATATAAATATAATACTAAAAGAGGGTATCAGTTTCTCAACTGTATTTGTGAATGCATTGCTTAGGATAGAAATTTGTCGTCTTTTACTGAGGATTAAAATTTGCAGCCTTTTTATGTGCAGGATCTCAAGAAAACCAGGATAGTTCGATGAACATTGATATATGTTCCAATCATGAAGAGTGTGAAGGACGTTCTTCACAGTTTAAGTTGACAAAAGGTTTTTCAGCAAAGGAGTCAGTGAAGGGGCATATGGCAAGTTATTTATTTATTTCACTAACTAAATACAGTACTTATTTCACTACTAGTTTATGATTAAGAAGCAGCCTGCTACTTCTGATTAACATCTGATTGAAATTGGCAGGTGAATGTTGTGAAAGGATTGAAGTTATATGAGGACATTTTCACTGATTCAGAATTATGCAAGCTGTCCGATTTTGTGAATGAGATCCATACTGCTGGTCAGAATGGGGATCTGTCAGGTAAACCACTGTCGACCTTTGTGTGTGTTTAGATATACTCATTTCTATAACTTTATTTCATGATGATAATGTTAAGGTTCTCACTTTTTTGGAGAAAGACAAATTAAATAGTAACACCATATATGGCAGCTCCAAATTATTTGTTCTTGACATATATTTCTTAAACTAGTGTCTCTTTTTACATTGTTATTTGGCGTTAATCACAGGACAAGTTTAAGCACTGATGCAAGTTGTCTTCAAGATACTAACTTAACCTTATTACATACTTGTAGGTGAAACTTTTATATTATTCAACAAACAGATGAAGGGTAACAAGAGAGAGCTGATTCAGCTGGGTGTCCCAATATTTGGACAGATAAAGGAGGACACAAAAAGTAAGAAGAATTTATCAAGAGAAATTGTGATTTATCAAATAGTTTTACTTTACCTTAACATAAGTACAATCTCATTCTTATGTTATAAAATATTGCATAAAGTGAACCTAAACCAGAGATATGCTCTGTAATTCTGTTTTTCATTTTGGATTTTTGTTTTCAGGTAATATAGAGCCAATTCCAGCACTTCTGCAACGTGTCATTGATCACCTTATTCAATGGCAATTACTGCCAGAGTACAAAAGACCAAATGGTTGTATCATCAACTTTTTCGAAGAGGTAAACATTGCACCATTTTCTGCTTATTGGTACTGTGATCATTTGTAGTGTGCAATGAAATAACCATTTACCAATATTTATACAATTTTATATTTTTTTAGGGGGAGTTTTCTCAGCCATTCCTGAAACCACCGCATCTGGATCAACCTGTGTCCACTCTTCTTCTATCTGAATCAACTATGGCTTTTGGGCGTATCCTCATGAGTGAAAATGATGGGAACTACAAGGGACCACTAATGCTCTCATTGAAGAAGGGGTACATATCAAAGAACTTATTCTCTTTGCAGTCCTAATCTTCCATTTATTAATTAAAGATTCTAGCACAATGCTGGAATCAATGGAAGAAGTACCTTCAACATTTATAGGACAGATGTAAGTGAATAATGTGAAGTGCTAGCTTTTTAGAGGATGCAATTATGTGCTAGTATAATATGCTGCATACTATTGGGTTAGATATTGCTTTTGTGCTTTTCTTTTTTTTGTTTTTGTTGAATATCAGACAAACTTGGAGGCACTCAAGCCAGGGGACAAAAACAGATTGTTTGTATCTCAGAAATATCAATGACTACATTGTAGTTGAAATGGCACCTAGTTTACTTTATCACTACAATCGTACAGGTCACGTTAGAAGTAATCAAGTATCAAAATATGACCTCTGGAAAGCTTACCTTTCAACATATATCTTTATGTCACTCATAATTCATTATGAGTTTAAGGTGGAAACTTGCATTGCATCATGCAGCAGATAGTAACTTCATTAGCTACCCCTATTAATATTCTCAGCTCAAGCATCAAGTTATTTATTGCTGAATGTCTAATTACATGTTGAGATAATTTTTTGAGGCATGTTAAGTGTGACAGTATCCTTTGAGCCAGTGATATACAGTACTAACTGATGAATAATGACTTGACTTTACAGGTCTCTTGTAGTGATGAGAGGAAACAGTGCTGACATGGCAAGGCATGTCATGTGTCCATCTCCTAACAGAAGGGTGAGCATCACCTTCTTTAGAGTGAGGCCAGACTCCAATCAATGCCAATCACCAACTCCTACCATGACAAGTGCAATGACTCTGTGGCAACCTGCCATTGCTAATCCTTATGCTTTGCCAAATGGAGTTCTAAGTGGCTATGAGGGTATGGACATGATGCCCAAATGGGGAATGCTTCGTGGGCCAATGATGATGCTGACCCCTATGCGTCCTATGGCGTTGAATCCCCACAAACTTGCTGGTGGTGGTACTGGAGTCTTCTTGCCATGGAATGTCCCATCCAGAAAACCTGCAAAGCATCTTCCACCACGTGCACAAAAAGGAAGGCTTCTAGCATTGCCTTCCCCTGTTGAACCACACATTGGAGAGTCCACTTCTGAACCCAGCATCTGTGTTGAAGGATGATAACAAATTTAGTTCTGAAGCAGCCTTGGGTTCAAAGGCATGTGAAACATGATAGGTGGTTTTCGAGCCCCAGTTATTTGCTCTAGACCCTGGAGCATTTCATTTTGTTGTACAAACAGGGTCCAACCCAGGTGCTGCTAGAGGAACTTGGTTCATTCTTTTTTTTTCCCTATCCTTTCTTCTACCTTTTTTTCCCTATCCTTTCTTCTACTTTTTTTTTTCCCTTTTGGATAGAGTAGATTTAGTGGTGTTCACAACGGTTTTTTATGTTTCCCAGTCCCCTTAAGAGCTTTAGTAGAATAGTCAAGCTTTCGAAATTGAAGAGTGTGAATTATCTCTGATCATATCAGTTTGTAAGAATGATATTTGAAGTTAACCATCTTCATAGATGAATCAAATCATCACGGAGATGCCTAGTTATTTTTTTTTATGATTCACTATTTCATATGTTATTATACTTCAAGTTCAATCTTTGTTGCTGATTGTTTTAATTGCTTTTTATACTTGTATGGGAGAAATTAGCCATATCTGGTTTGTAATTACATGTTTATGCAATCTCAGCAGGAGGCATTCTTCAAAGTATTTCCGGTAGATTTTTCCCTCTCCATCTTCTCATACAGTTGAAGGATATACTATGAGAAAGTTGTATAGCTGACATTTTCAACTTTGATTTTAGCTACTTAATTATAGGAAGAACTGCAGGAAAATCGTTCGTTCATTTTGTTTTAATTTGAATATTATATTCATCTTGCTTTCTGATAGTTAACATAACTCAGTTTCTTATAAAGTATATAATCACAGGTTGGATTGATTCGGTTTTAGTCAAATCCGACATTTGAATCGATCAATGTCATTTGGGTTGCATTGAGTTTTCGACCTGTGTTTTTCACTTTAAATCAAATTAAGAGCGGGTTGGATTGAGTTGGATTCATGGGTCGTAAAGAAAAAATATATTTTTATTCTAAAAATTAAATTTAAATACTTGAACATCACAAAAATCATAAAATTCTATCACAATATATCATTCGATACTTAAAATGTATCTACAAACACAACAAAACACTTAAATTAAATAAATTAGTAAACCCTCAAATAAAATTCAATAACTAAATTATAATTATTCATCAATAATAAAAAAAATAATAAAAATGTATATGTCATGTCAACGAGTTGGATTTGTAGGTATGCGGTTTAAAATATCAAATCCGCTATCCGCATTGAATTTAAATAGATTGATTTGGATTATACTCAAACTTGAATAAATTAAGTCAAAATACGGATTGAGATGATTTGGATGACCAAATTCGTGAGTTTATCCGTACCTGAGAACTCCCCTAATATTTGGCATAAAAGAACCCAGTGTGCGGTCTCCTTTACTTTTCATTTAGTATGCTTATCTTTCAGCATCAAATGGATCCCAACCAATCAATTAATACTAACAAAGACAGAACTAGACACCAAGCTCAAAGTCGAGAGCTCAAATCTGCCACAGCTATAATGCCCGTAATAATCCATGTTTTTGCTTGTATCATCTGCAACAAGACAAATGAAACGCAGCTTCCAATTATTACACCTTATATTATGTTTAAGACCTTTTTTTCAGTGTGATTTGAAATGCTTAGTTTAGGCTTCATTCTTGCTGGTTGAAGAACTTGTAGGTTTAGAAGACACCTGGTAAAAGTCCTATATGAAAAACAGTCATGACTCAGAACTCTGGCACCAATTGAGCCATTACATACAACAACCATAAATATCTCTTATGGCACTTTTCAGGCACCTAATGTAATCATCATTAGGCATATTGAACTGCATAAGGCATATATTTTGTCTTCAAAGAGGACTTCCTCAGTAGCATACATGTTGGCTGAAAGATTAAAAGATGCCACCATAATAAGATTATTCAATATCTCATTTACAGCAGACTCAAATTTCCCTTGTTCTGCGAATCTGAAATGTTTTATGCATTATCTTTGCCAATGAAACATTCAATGTTCCCTAGAAAAATTGTTAATAGGATAACACTATTGACATACATCCTCCTTAACAACCTCTGCTTTGGTACTGAGTTAAACAATATCATCTAATGTTGTGGCTGTGCAATTTATGATATGATTTTGAAACACAATCAATGTCCAATTACACGCCAGAAACCCTAGTACCCTACCTTGACCGAGTGAACCCCCTCCCCCCCAAGAAGCAATATAAGATTTTTGACATCGAATAGTTGATGGGCAGAGAAAGAAGTTTATTTAAATTGTTCTGAAATGAACTTCCATTTACATATACTTGTGTAACAAATTTTATATGGAGAATCAGCCAAGGAAACTACTGAGAAGAAAGCAAGAAAAATATAATATGGACATCGTCAATTACACAAGCAACTAAGTTTCAAGGTTATCACTGGAGTTGGAATATTGGACTTCAATTCCACAACAGCTAATGTAAAAATTAAATGAGGAGATAAATTAATATAAAAATAGTTGCTTTTGATACATTTTGGGTACAGAAATCAGATCACAATATTACTTGTATCATAATTCATAAAAATTACAAAACCACAGGCAAATTGGCTTCAGTGAAAATGACACACGTATATTTCTATTGAGAAATCAGAACAGAATGGATCAAATATGTCAAGCCTTATCAGGCTCATCATCATCTTCAATGTCCCAACTCAAGTCTTCATCATCCTCTGCAGTACTAAGGCGTTTCCGCAAATCAACCTTGCTGGCGGTGGCGCTACCACTCTCACTCTGAGTTTCTTTCTTTTCATCAATACTGCTAAGATCTTCTATATCATCCCACCCAAGATCCTCCTCCTCCTCTTCATTTTCCATGTGCTGATTTCCAACCACCGAAGACTCGTTATTATTACTACTAGAAGATTTTACATCACCAGCTATCGTTTCCATTTTTATCACTCTCTCGTCAAACTCACCCGCAGAATCATCCTTCTTCCCAACATCATCCACTTTTAACTTCAATGTTTTATCAACACCAGCCTCCTCAGTAATTACCTCATTTCCACTACCCATCTCTTGTACAACGTCAGCTTTCTCAACAACTCGTGATTCTTCAACAGACTTATCCATCTCATTGCCAAGTTCCTTGCTTTGCAATAAATCATCTCTCTTTTCTACTTTAGACTCCTCTACACCAGGATGCTGCACCTCTTCCACACTCAATCTCTTTCTTCCTTCCTCATCACTAACACCAGAATCAGAAGCACCAATTTTCAAATCAGTATCTACCCTTTTTCCCACATTTTCACCACCAATTTCCTTATCGATCACAATCTCTGTTTTAGCTTCACCTTCATATTTCTCTTCCTCTACATCATCATGATCATCGTCATCATCTTCAACATCCCAACTCAAATCCTCTTCTTCCCTGGATATTCTCCTAACAAGCCTAGCCCTTACATCTTCAGCTTTCTTAATCCTATAAACCTTATAATAATACCTATACCAAAAAGTTTCATCATCAATAGTATTTGGAACAACCCTTTTATAAACGCTCTCCATTGCATCATTCTCCTTAAAAAGACTCTCCATTTCATCAATTTTCCCATCCAACGTAAACCCTAATTTCCACTCATTGAATTCACTCAAATCCTCAGGAACCTCAGTGTAAGTGCTAACATCACCCTGAATAGCACGAACCTGAGCATCAAACCTACTATATCGCTTCGAATCCGATGAAACCGAATCACGATTGGTGGTGGTAGTGCTATTATCAGAATCAGAATCGAGATTAACGGCGAGGATGGCTTCTTTACCTTTAGAAATGATCTGAGTCGTTCCTTTGATGACGGTGCTTCCGATCTCACCAACGGAATCATGAGCAACCTCGATCTCGTTTTTTAAGCCGGTGCTGAATTCGTGTAGATCGCGGCGGTAAGTTTCGATAATAGATTCAGATTTGGCTGTTAGGGTTTTGATGAGTCCGCCGAAGTTCCAATCGGAATCGGAATTGGCGTCTGCATTGTTGGGTTGAGGTTCGGATTGATGAGGATCTGGATCGTCTGAGAAAACGGATTTGAAGAAATTCATGAGAAAGGGTTACGTAGAATTAGAGTTAGCTCAAAGTGTCTACACCCATTTTCAGATTTCAAAGCTTATTATACTAAGGATTTTACGAGTAACTTAAATTTAACTATAATAATAATTCGCTATAATCATTCACAGTACTAATTCACTGTGTGACTCTTTGAAATCAGACCATATAGATTTAAATTTAATAATACAACTAGACTCTTTAATCTTTTTCAACAATCATGTAGTTTTTACTATGTTAATGTGTTCCATCAGTTGTAATTCTTTTGCACTTAAATAGAAAATAATTTAAAAGGTTAATATACGTTCAGGTCATGGTTTAGGACTTTTTTGATTTTTTTTGTTATATTTATTTATTGACTTTTTAAATATAATTAATTATATATTTAAACGATGTTAATTATTAGTTATTGACATTTTTTTTATGTTAAATTTGTGTGTCAAAATATTATTTTTTTTCTCCAATAATATTCATTCATGTTTAGTTTAGAGACACTTGCTTGATTTTAAATTATTTAATACTAAATCAATTTTTACGTTTTTTGTGTTTGATATGTTCTTTTAAGTCACATTAAATGTACACTACTTTTCATTACAAAAATACACAAATTTCCGAAATGTGGTGCTAACATGTGGCTAACACATTTCTATCAAGCCAATAATACAATAATTATTTATGTACTTTTGTAATTCAATGTGTTAAAAAAATAGTAATTTTCCTTGAACACGTATTTAACTTAAGTAATTTATTTGAGTTAAAATAGCGTAAAAAGTTCATTTGCTGAAGTTTGGTAAACATGCATGTCTCGATGTGCATTTATCTGAATGGAGTTGTCATAATTTGAATTCAATGTGCATTTGTCGAATGAAGGTTATTTCATACAACAAATTTGGTAAACATACATGTCTCGTACGTATCTGAAATGTATGAATATATGGTTAATATTGATAAATAAATTGCAACAATATAAATGCAACTAATTTATAAATTCCTTATATTTTTTTATTTGTCGGTGTCATGTCTTAAAGCATCAGTAAAACAATAAATAACAAAATATTAACATTGAAATAAAATAGTTCATTTATGATACAAAATTTGTCTAAATTGAAATAATAGACAAAAATATACTTAAATTTAAAGGCAATTATCAGGGCCACACAAAAGCCAAAAAAGTGAACACAAAACAGCTGTTACAAGCACCGACTTTTGGCCAAAAAAAGATCAAAATGTCTGTCACTTGCAAATTGCAGTCATATTACCACCTACTTGTTTAGTGCTTACCTTATCTCTATCAAATATTATACATTCATTCCACCACACAGCATTTAGACATATAAAGCATATAAAGCAAAATCAATATGTCTAAAATATAAAACATTTAGGCATATAAAGCAACAATGGAAAGAATATCACGACAACAAAAAATAGAGTAATAAAACAATGGAAAGAATATTAGTAACAACATTTAAGCATATAAAACAAAATCATTCTGTCTAAAATATAAAGCAAAATCATTTTGTCTAAAATATAAAGCAATAAAACAATCAATCTAGCCAAAAATAGAAACAAAACAGCCAAAAATGAAACAAATAAGCCAAAAGTAGAAACAAGTGGCCAAAAATTGAAACCCTATAAACCCTAAACGAAGAAGCAAAAATAGAAACCCTATAAACCCCAAAAATCCTAAACCAAGAAACAAAAATAGAAACCCCAAAAATCCTAAACGAATAAGCAAAAATAGAAACCCTAAATCAATGGTAGAAAGAAGTAAAGAAAATACCCAAACGCATAGAAACTCCTCTCGGTGGAGAAGAAGATGTCGAAACGAAGAAGCGGAGGCTCGCGGTCGTGAACGAAGAAGCCTAGGCTCGCGGTCGTGAAGAAGCGACAAAAAGGGTTTTCTGAGAGAAACAAATAAGAAAAGAGAAGAAGATGGAGAAGGAGAGAAAAAGAGAGAAAGGATTTTCAAAATGACTCATTTGTCTCTAGCAAAATGACTAATTATGTATACGCCCTTAAGTATGTATACGTATATAGTACATGTGTTTGTATATGTGTTTAGAAATGTATTTGAATATCATTTCTCAATATGTAATTAGTTGTGCATAATGTATTTTGTCCTTAGTAAAAGAAATGTATTTTGCCTTTAACTTTATTTTATTGGATTGGATTATCTTTCTTTTTTTAAGTAGTTTTATAACTAACCTATATTTTGTTGAATTTTTTTTTTTCAATTCACTTCTTTTTACAGTTGTGGTAAAAATTCGCATGTGTGGCTAAATAATTATAGTATTGTTTCCTTATTTTATATAATTACATTATTCTTCGTAAAAACGAAAATGAAACACTGAATTTTAGACGAAAAATAAAAATCCTTAATATTTATTTTATAAATGTTCAAATTCTATAAATAGATGAGTAGTTAATCAATTTACTTGTTATTTTGTGTCTTATTTGCCGATTTTCAATTTGTTTTGTCTATTTCATACCTTTATATCCAAATCAAAGTTTTGCCCAAATCAATGTAGCTTTCCATCTTTACATCTCTTTTGTAAATGAAAATTCCACAAACATGAAAATATAGCTTACTACTTGTCTGGTGGATGAAACCAAAAATAGAAGAAGAAAACATCATTTAAATTACAAAACTTTAATAAAAATTACAACATTAAAAACCATGATAAATACATCTCACAAAAATTGGAATTAGAAGTGAACCAACAGAAGTGGTGGCCAAGAGCAAAACCATTGTAGTTTTCAATCTCCCTTATGATTTCTAGGGTTTCATTTTATCTTTTATGAAGAAAAAGATGAAACGAGGAAGACATGTCATCATTATTAATATCCATAATAGTTAGCTACGTAGGCATTTTCGTGACGAGTTGTAAAAATTATCACCGATGTACATGTTATGAGAGTTAAAAATGCATATTTTAATAAACATAAAAAGAATTGATCTGACGCAATAAAATAGATTAAAGGATCGTAATAGCAACTTTGTCATTGTTTTTTCTATAAAATTGATTTTTTAATCTTAAATTTACTGTTTGAAATAATTTGACAACTAGAAAATAATTTTGATGAAATCTGATGATGAGTGAGAAACAATATGAGAATTAAATTATTAATTGATATTCTACTAATTAAATTAATACAAACAATTTAAAATTAGTATTTTTTTACTCATTTTAGATTAGTGTTGAAGGAGTAAAGAAACTCCTCCGAAATAAAATATAAAAAACAAATTTATATGAAAAATTTATATATCTGATTAAAAATTAATATGATACATCAATTTTTTCAGATTTTTTTTTTTCTTATATTTCATCTCACATTAGTATTTCATCTCACATTAGTACAATTCTAAATTTTGTCCAATTTAATTTAGAGGTTAACAGAGATATATTATTTGTATAAAACAATTTTATATTGACATCTAATTAGAAGTCACATTATTGTTACGTAAACCTAATTTATAACCGTAATTATAAAATAACCACATAATAATGAATTCTTATTCAATTTTAATGTAATATTTACAATGCTCGTCCCTTTCTCTTCAATTAAACCTGCAAAGAGTCCTCTACATTTTTGGAGTGTGAATTCTTTATGTAGAAGTGCATGTTTGAGTATTTGGAGATAAACCTTCATAGTTGTTTATTCTCTCATCTACAATATTCTCAAAAAAATATACGTCTAGATTAGTTAATTCAGACAAATTTTAGAAGTTTTTAAAAGACTTTTGATAATAATTGAAGTTTTCAACCTTCATTAGTTCTTGTGAAAACTCATTTCAAAAGCCTTATAAGCATTTTATATCATTTCCAAATCAACTTACCCTTATAATAGTTTTATAAAACCGAAAAACTTAGTAGAAACTAAATGTTACGAATTGAAGAGGGGGGAGGGGGATACTTAAAGATAGCCCAAACCTCAATTGAGAGAAAAAAAAAATGGAGTTTAAGAAAAAAGAAGAATGAAGAACCACAAAAAGAAACACAAGTGCACACAGAATCTAATTGGCTAAGGACAACAATATGTAGTGGTATATTAATTAGATGATTATTAGACCACAACTATCACTAAATAAATGACATGCACAATTTTCAATCAAAAATAGAACTTGAAAAACGGCAAAATCTTCTAACAGCAATTGAGCTGGACACAATGTACAAAATCTATCAAGATAATAAACAGATATTAAAATTCATAGATATCACTTTTTCAGGGACACTTAATTTTGGGCGATGTTCATCGATCCGCCAACCAGTCACTGATGCAAATGATACCATCATCCACACAACCAATGCCCAAGGAAATTTCTTATTCATACCCCCCAAAAACCCATAAAACACAAGAAAAAAAACATAAAAACACATAACCAACAATGCTCCAACTATATTTCTTTAATTTCCATTGGCTTCTGAAGTAGTAAGTCCCTTGAACAAAGGCTTTTGCAAATTAATCCCTGTCTTACCTTTTCTAGTTTTCTTCAACACCAAACTGCAAAAAGCTTATTTATTTATTTATTTATTTATTTTGTTAATTAATTATTACTCCATTCCCCTCACAACACTTTCACCCAAATTCTCTCAATTATATATGTCCTTTTCCAAAGGACCAAATAAAATAAAAAAAGTTTTAACAAATGAATATTGTTAGAAATTAAGATTACTCACCTCTTTCTTGTTTTAAATTCTTCCTCCCCTAACTCTCCCTTTTATTTAATAAACAACTTGCTAGACAAATTCCCAACGACCCTTTTTATGTGTGATTTTAATGAGTTTTCTTCTTCCTCCCCCACCTCCTCCTCCACCATTCTCTTTGCAATTCATTCTTCCAAAGAATGAGTATTTGGACGATAAAGATCATAAGGTGCCCATAAATGATCAACAGAACAAGGTCTCCTTGAATCCAATCTCAACCAAGGTTTTCCCTTACCACTCCAATGAAGCAAACTAATAGGACCAGGATGCAAACTCCTACATTTTCCTTCAAGATTATCCCCTCCAAGTCCATGTTGATTCCACCTATGATCCACACTCTTCAAATCCCCTGCCAAAACCAAAAGAAAAGGAGGCAATGATCCTAAATGATATATCCTCTTTTGCTTCTGCACCGCCATCCAATGCTCCACCTTCTGTGTATACCCTCCTCCCCTCCATTTTTCTACATCCATAACCATCACCCCCGTATTGAAATAACATGGATGCCGACCCTCGAAAGTTCGAGATAACTCGGGATCTTTCCAAAACAATTCCGTGAAATACTCGGTGAAATTCGCGTGGCAATATTCCGGTGCAGCTAGTACCTTGCCCTGCAAGTTAACCCCCCATAGCTTTGCAATGTCATCAACAACAACAATATCAGAATCAAGGTATATAACTCGCTTGACATAACCGGGAAGAATGTCAGAGAGGTAGATTCTTGCATAGTTAAGAGGCTGATCCAATGCTTGACGAATCGATTTCGAGATTTTCCCTCGTACCCTATTGGATTCGAAGCGATAAATCTTGAACTTGAGGTAAGGGAAAGTTGATCTTATGCTTAGAAAAACCTGAGGTTCAAACCTTGCCCAAAGGAAATGAAACTCAAAATTTTCAGGACAAGTTGAATGTTGCAGAATGGAGAGGACAGCAGCCATGGTTCCTCTGAGGTAATTTGAGTCCAATGTCATGGAAATGTGAATGCTTTCTTTGTTGCATTTATCGCCGTTGCGAAAAGCAGGGGCTTCTCTGAAGATAGGAACATCAGGGGCAGGCTTTCGAACGACATCGAGGTGGATGGGAGTGGTGGTGACGGTGACTGCGGCAGCAACGTGATCATGGAAGAGAAAAGGGGAGGAGAAGAAGAAGAGAAGGATGAAAGACAGGAGGCCATGGAGTGGAAGAAGGTTTCCAAAGGCCATCCTGTCTCCTTTTTATGTTAATGGTGTGGAAATTGAATTAAGGTTGTCTCAAACAGCATAAAGGAGGTGAAAGAGTTGGAGCCATAATTGTTGTTCTGTTGTTTGCGTGTGTGCTAGCTGTTTGAGACAATTTTTGGTGAGATTATATGGGGAAGAGAATAATCCTCGGAGGATATAAAATTTAGAAAGGTATTAATATCAAACATAGTTGCCATTTTAGTTTGCTATTTGTCACTGTCCTAAAATCTTTGTACATTCAGAATTTAGAATCTCCCTCTGCTTTTGTGTTTTTTAAGAGTTTTTTTCCATATTTATTGCCTATATAGGCGGGAAAGCCTGATTCTTAGTTTTCCTACCGATAGTGGATATATTTGTGAACCACATATTTTTTCCCTTCATTTTTATTTGGGTGAATAAATTTTTAGACAGGTGTAAATAAATAAAATGCTAAAATTTAAGGATTTTGGGCTGCGACTCCTTTATTTTTTATCCACTCAAAATCTTGAACGAGATTAATTAAGATGTACCCTTTTGCATATTCATTGCCTTAAATTGCATTTGACAAATATTGCAGGTTGATCACAAAAAGTTTATTTTCTTTCAAAAGTTCTTAATAGAAAAAAATAATATTTTTTTACCGGTGTAACAATTGATTACTCTTACACCACTTAATTTTTTTTTTATTGGATACCTATTTTACAAATTTCACAAGTTACCTATCTTACATAATTCACAATTGAATTTTCGAGTTATATTATATAAATCATCTCAATGATTTTTTAATAAATTTAAAATAATTTAATATGTCATTGAAATACGTCAAAGTTAATATCATCAAATAAAAACACATAATATGTCAATAACATATATAGTGATATCATATTAACATAAAAAATTAGTGATATCATATTAACATAAAAAATTATGTATATAATATAAACTTTTAATTCAACTAAAATTTTGGATGGAGATGTTATTGATCCTTGTAACTATACTCAACTATTAAATCAGTCAAATATTCTTCTATTGATTTTGGAGCCCACCCCACGACATCATATATTTTTCCATATTGATAGTAACTCCATGAATATTAATAAAAATGCATGCATGCGGTTCTGCCAACTTTGTTTTCTCTGCAAACAACACTAATGTACTTTTCATTAGAACCATTTTGTTTTCTCTGCAAACAAGACTAGTGTGCTTTTCATATCTATAACTCATTGTAACCATGGTTTTGATTTCTAATAGCCGCCCAAGGTATCCCCAAGGCTTAGGCTCTTTGAGCCTTTTACCAGACTAATCTTCGAGTTGGCCGCATAAAACCCAATGTTTTTTTCACACAAGGTCGGATTGCCTCCCAAATTGCCAACTCTAGAAATCAAACTCGAGTTCTTTTTCTAAAGAGTGTCATGTAACCATAGGTAGATCTTCTTGGAGACAAGGAGACTGTGACCACCCTAAAACTTTCTTCTTCTTAATAGATTTACACATTATAATAGTTATAATTATATATATATATATATATATATATATATATTACTTGTTTTGCCTATTATGTAAAATGGCAAGCGGTGTGGTGGCAAGTATACCCTTTTTGTATTTTATTCACTAAAATGTTCTATTTAGGATTTGAACCCCGCAGAGAGTGTAAAACTCAAACTAAAATTAACCATTACACTAACTAACTAATGATTTGTAATGTTACTGAAATAGTTTTTATATATAATCCATGCCCCTTTGGCCTCCCCAATAAAATTAATCAACACCCTTTTTATACAACAAATGTATTTAACTTCTGAAACAATCAAGAAGTTAACTTTTCATTTGTTTACTCTTCACCAAATTTCTCAAAGTTCAAAGCGTGAATTATAGAGTAAGTTTTGCTTAATAGTAGTGATAAGTATTCAAGAGGGGGAATGATGAGTTTCCTTTATAGCAGGTTTACTTTATCTCTTAAAAGAATCACTCTTTTCAAGGGAAATTACATGGTACCTCAATAGGTTGGCAGTGTTATGTCCCTTGAAAGATTGTTGGATGCATTCAGACCCAGAATCCAACAGTAAAAATAAAAACATGACTACCAAAAATGGCTAGTGCATACATCCCTTTTAAAGAATCTTCTGTTTGTTTTACTGTTTTGCATAACCATGCTGATCAGTTTGTAACAAAATTTTAGAAACTGCTAAAATATTAAGTCATTGTGGATGAAGTGATGATACTAGACTAAACAATATGAATGAATAAACAGTTTTGAACTTATAGTTAAGAAATGCTTTGCAGCAATACGATAAGTGTGAAGTGTAAACCTTGACCATAAATCACAGTTCATCTTTTGAAGTTTCTTGAGACCATTGCTCATCCCAGTAGTAGGGGAATTTCAGTTTCGCTGCACTGTGGGGCACGGACCAATCATCATATATAAACCTAATGAAAAACCAAATACATAATAATGATTAATGAGCAACTAAAAACAGGAGAAAAGCAGTGTTACAAGATAGTTCAGTTGTTGTGTCCTTTTGGGAAATGATGCTAGCGCGAGTTTGAATCCTTTGTTGCTTTTTCAAGAAAGAAAAAAGTGGGAGAAAAGGCCAGCCTATGAAGATAAAGAAAGATATTTGCACCACTGTCTCATAAGTAAAAATGTACATGTTGTCAATGGTGTAGAATAGAAGACATGCATTCCAGCTCAAAACTATTGAACCACCACCAACTATGAAACATCTCTCACCAGACTAACGATATGGTGCAGTACAGAAACCATCATCAGACTGATATTAGACGTTGCAGTTCAACCTTTAAAGACCTAATTAAGCATATTGACTTCAAACTAAGCGTCTTATTTTGCTTGACTGCAGAACAGATTAGGCAAACACAATATGATATGGGCAAAAGAATGCAATACAATACATCCATTTAAAAAAAAATACATGAATTTTTAAATATTGTATAAAAACCGCCATTAAATTTAAGATTCATAACTAAAAACCCATACAAAACATGGAGTAAACAATTATTTTGGCCCCTAAGTGTGAGACGGTGTCACTATAGTCTTTGAATGTATGGAAATTACAAAAACATCTCTCAGTATGTCATCTCTTAGTAATTTCATTGACCAAACTGATTAATGAATGAGAGACACATTCGAGAATCAAACTAACCAACAAAAGACACATTTAAGTATAATTTTGTAATCTTGATTCATTCAGAGACTATAGTGACAAAGATTTACACATTCAAAGACAAAAATTATTATTTGCTCTGTAACTTCAGAAAATAAAGCAAAGGTTAAAACATGTGTTTTTGGGGATACCAAGTTACTTGGACCTAAGAATGCTTTTGTACTAATCAATATGTATAAAGAACTTTGGCAGTTCTGCTTAAAAAAAATACAGAGCTTTGGCAGTTTGCCACATTTTGAAGAGCCAGACAAGAGTCGCCACTATTACCTCATTGGTAAAGTATGAAAGCTGAAGATAATGGGAATAGAGGTCACATACACTTTAACAGGTGGACGAGATATTGTAACTAGAACTTGTAAATCCTCATGCTCGTTGGTGTTCCAAAGCTGCAAAGCATGTTCTCCATAATTATTTAAAAATGCACAGTAGACCAGAAAACCTTTAGTAATCAACAAATTAATATCCCCGAAGAACAAGTAAGAAATATTTCAAGTTGTTAACTATCTAAAGAAATGTGCATCATTCATTTGCTAATGCTCTATGAAACATTGTACATACTTTTCCATCTTACTGGACATGCATTACTTCATATATTGTAAACAAACTTAGGATATCCTGTTTTTCATCACAGGCAAGAGTAGAGTACGAGCAATCAAGATGGAATTAGAAAGTTCCTAATGAAATCCCTAGAGTTTCTTCACTCTGACCAACTTACATTTCTTTGGACATCATTTGAATCTGAAGTCTGCACATAGATCTGACCAGAACTTATACTTTTTCAATCAGTTTGCGAGTTACAGTTCACAATTATGAAGGTCAGGTCAAGTCTGCATGTCGGACAGCTATAATTTGTCGAGTAAAAGTTTAAAATTTAAACCTGTGGTCTCCCTAACCCTAAAGCAAAACTGTCAGCAGAACATAATGACACTCATTATATCCTTTCTTTATCATTATCAAGTTATTATTCTCTTTGTTTACTCAAAAACAATTATATGCACTGCTTACAGCCATACATGCTAAGTTCTACATATTAAAATTTCATGTATGTCTACATGTGTGCAAACAAAAATCCAATGATCCACAACATCTTGTCTTTCCCTTTATCACTGTTTTGATCTGTTGAAAACACATAACTCAATTATGATATTAAAGAATGTGTTTGCTATTTTTGTTGAGGTGAATGTGCAACAAATAGAAAAGTTGACACTTGACATTCTAAATTTTATATGTTGTCACGTGCATCAAAGGGTGTGCCTTAAACTATTCAATTGTAGTGAAAAAATTATTCATAGGATTGGATCATAAGATATAAGTCTCAAATTTCCCCCTAAAAACCAAATCAAGCAGGAGAAATCTCACGGTACTTAAATGGCTTACCTGATGAGCATCATTGACAGGAATATGAAATGTGCTGTTTGGAAAGATAATGTGTTCCTCAGGATTTCCAGGGTACTTCCCATGTGAATTTGATGCAATATAAAGAGTGCCACTGCCTTTGAGAACAATAAAAACTTCTTCACATGAATGCCTGTGAATCGGGGTGTGTGTTCCTGGTGAAAATGTTTGAAGCCATACTTCAATCTGTTCCAGAAAAGTTCACAAAAATGAGTCTATACATACAGACAGATTGAAGCATCATTGACCACACAGATGCCTGAAAAAAGGATGCAATACCTTAAATGATCTGTTTTGGACAATGAATTCTAGAAAAAGGACAGTTTTTCTTAACCAGAAAATATAGTGTAACTATCAACAACAAATCTTCTAATCCAATAAACAAAAGGTATAAACCCCAAGTAGTACACATTGAGGCGTGAAATAATCTTCCAATGAGTCCTTTAAATAATAACTTCCCACATAAGTTGATGGCAGCTTGTCCACCTCAACTTTTTCATAAGCTCTCTCGTTTAACTTCTCCACAAGCACCTATAAACTTATAATAACATTTTTGTAAATTAGGAACAAAATACTTATCTCAGTTGACAAATTCCAATAAACTAGAAAGTAATCCAAATTGGGCCAAGTCTGCCGCTCCTTAAGTTAATTCCCCTATACATTTACTACTTGAAATCTATCATGCAAGACAATATGACAGCGGGTTTGCTTAATGTCAATTCTATGATTGTACATGTGTTGTTTTATGTCAGATAAAATAAAAAATTTAAAAGGACAACCTAGTGCCAAAAACTGTAGTCACAGATAAGTCAAAGAAAAGGTTGAACCTATGATGGGTTTATTATAAGGATTTAAATGATATGTATAAACCAATATCACCATTTTACCACATCACCCCACTTTTGTAAGTGTATTTTGAAATGGATGGTATCACATAAAAAAATGAAGGTTTCTATGTTGGTGTAAAACTGATTTTCACCTAGATTGTATATTAGGTTTTTATATGATACTTATGCCTAACTCACTCTTACTTTATTAAACTCTTATTATAAACAATCTCACCTTACATTTGTAGTTGTGGGTATCTAATTCCATATTTCAAATAACATTATGAACTTAAAATGTGTTTAGAGGGAAAGAAAATGGTGAAAAAGATTAAGTTAGATACCTCTTTCATTCCGTGCAAGATCGAACCTGCAACAGTCATGTGAGAGAGACCTGGTCTACCGTAGTTATCCTGAGGAATCTCGCTAATATTTCTCACCAGAGGTAACCCTGCATATTTGTTGATTCCGAAAATCAATGGAATGACAATGTGAAATCATTCATCAACTTTACAAAACAATTTTGCTATTTATTCAGTTCACGTACAAAAGGTAATTTTTTTGGGTGTAACTAGCAAAATAGAACAAACATTATACAAACTTTGCAGCAAAAAAGAAAATTAAAAAATGGAATAATCGTATGGGGTAAAATATCAAACAAATGAAGAAGAAGTATTTGGTGGGAGGAACGAAATTGAGAATTGAAAAGATAAAAAGAGGATAATGCAAGGTGGAAGAAATTAAGTAAGTGGTTCGATGAAAAGGAGGAGTGGGCAAGAGAAGTGACTAGCTAACCAGTGGTGTAGGGGAGTGGAGAAGAAACAAGAGCGATTGTGATGAGGATGAGCAAGAAAGTCGTCATCACGTAACAACGTTCCACCATTTTCTTCTTCTTCTTCTTCTTTTCTCTTTTGGAACGATTTCAGACTATTTCCTTTCTGCACCGCACGCTAGTACGCTACTACTCAACAAAAAAATATCTACATTTTGCTTTGCCAAAATTTCGCCATGTGTCTCGATAAAAAAATTCTTCTTAATAGAAATTTTAATTATTTATTTTTATCGAAACTGATTTCTTTACTTTAAAATATGATAATTTCATCTTGTACTAAAAAAAAATTATAATATAATATATTTTAAATAACGTAAATTATATAGAATAACTAACCGTCATAAAATTACAATAAATTTTTTAAAATTTAACTTTTATTGTAATTTGTTTTAACAATTGATTTATGAATAATTAATACATTTAGATAATTATATATTATGATATAATATGTCACGTTATTTAAAATATATTAGATTGTGAGGTTCAAAAATCTGAAGGAGAAATCAAAGTTGTCGGCATTTAAAATGAGAAAACCAATTATATAAAAATAAAGAGACCAAAACTGCATTTAAATATTTTTTAGAAAAAAAAATAATTAAT
>JBBPBP010000001.1:8012851-8044358 GCA_037974735.1 Cicer chorassanicum | reverse complement strand
TTATTACTATTATTTTTTACTTTTTTTTTTTAATAAAAACTACTATTTTTTATTTGAATTTTCTCTAAATCACTTATTTTCATCTCATCTGTAAAAATTGATTTTATACAAAGTAAAATTTCTCTTATAAATTAGGATAAAACTGTAAAATTATATATAAAATAATACATATACACTACTACATATTCATCTTAAACTACCCGTAATCCTAATATTTCTTTCTCCCGTAAAGAAAAAAATATTATTACTCTTAATATTATTTCACGTAAGAAATAAGTGGTTTGATATTCTTTTAGCATAAAAACTTCGGTATTTTATATTATTAATAAAAATAATTATATTGATTAAAAAATGAAAATAATTATATAATTTTTTCTAATTGTATATTCTACATGTTTTCAAAAGTAAAAAAATCAATTTATATCATATATAATTGTTTTATTGTATACAATATATAACACAAAACTAGGCATGGCAACGCGGCGCATCTGACTAATGAAAGAAAATTCGCATTCACCTCCGTTTTCATAGCAGGTGTAAAATTTAAGCTCCCCGCCCGCAACATAGTTCGTATTTTTCCGACCACATCCACCCATTTATATATATAAATGGGTGGATGTGTTCGTCTATCATAACCAAAATAATATTTTTTAAGAATCATTTATATAAAAAAAAAATTTATAAGAAATTATTGAAAACATCTTTTCATTTGAATGGCTTCTCAAAAATATTTAATAACTTAAAAAAAATGATTTTCATTAAAGTTAACAAACATTTAACAAATTATACTCTTTTTAAAAATATCTAAACTATTAAAAATTAAAATAATTTTATTAAATAATTTGTAATAAATGAGCCATATGTTTCTATTTTCACTTACTAACAACTACAATTTTGTATATGTTTTTTATTTTTATTTATGTTATACTTTTTCTATTTGTGTTATATTATTTTTTAAATAATATACTTTATAAAGTAATAGAAAATATCATTTTTCATATATAATTTACATGTGCAAATGCACGGTTTCAAAATCTAATCTATCTATAACATTGATAAAGACAATACCTTTTTTTTAATGTGGGCTAATTTACTCACAAAAATATCTTTTGCAGCTTACAATTTTATTTCTAAACTTAACTTTCAAGTAACTATTACATGGTAATATTCTAATATATATAAAGACAACACTCTATTTACTTCTTATTATACTTTTTTATAATATTTTAAAGTTCAAATAACCCTATAATAGGAAACTGGCTATCATAATTAAAAAATTAAATGTAACGGTACAATCTTCTCAAATACCCAATCAACTTAAAATATATAAAAAAAATACAATAAATAACTAAGAATACACTTTAATAAAAAAAAAATATAAGTCAAAATTAATAATATTCCAAACACATCGGATACTAACATGTATTTTTCCCAAGATTCAAACTTAAAGTCATATACGAGGAATTTAAGTCCAAATTAAAATGGCCCAAAAAACTACCTTACCCCGCCATCAAAGGTGTCAGATGAGCAGGCTTCTGGCGCAAACGACGTGGTTCAAAATCAAATCTCATTTTAATTTTTTGATTAAAAGCAAAATCCTTCATTGGACAAACGTAGCATCCAGACAAACGTAGCATCTAGAGTCACGCGTCGTTTTCTCCAATATTTGTCTGAAAATCAAAATATAATAAAATAGTAGTAATACGATCCAAAACAAGCTTGAAGTAATTATGGAAATTTTTGACTCGATTAACATTTTTCTAAAACAACTCCGTGCAAGTTTAGAAAACCATTTAATTTCAAGTTTAATTTGTTAATTTTTGTTGGCCTTTTCTACCTTCAGGTTTAGAAAATATTGGTCAACGAAATTCTTTTCGCATTTTATTTAATTTTATTTCCGAAGGAGGGGCACAAACTGAAAAACTGCAGAGCGAAGAAACAAAAAGTTGTGAAAACCAACATTTCAGTTTTCGCGAGTTGATGGTAGTTTCCGGCGACTTCATTCTATCTGCGCCGGAAAGTACTTTCTTCGGGATTCAATCAACTCATTTCACCCAAAATTGATTGAATCTCTCCTACGAACTATTTAATTTGAATCTCGATGTGATCGCCTCGTGTTCCTACCGAATCCAATGGGAAAATTTCTAGCCGGTTTCGTGCTTCCTTCGCTGCTTCTAACAGGTACGATACATTGCAATTTCTCTTTTCTCAACGAAGTAAGAGTGAGCTTACTAGGTTGAATTGAATGATTCAATATTTTTTTTGTTAAATCTTATTATATACTGTGTGCTCAACTAACATTAATATAGTTTCCTTACTGCATTATTAGTTGCTCATAATTACTGACTGATAATTTGATTTTATATATTTTTATTAGTTTCAAACTTTAGGAATTCAAACCATCATTAAAACTAGATTTCCTGTCAAAATTTTCGATTGATAAAACTAGAATCATCATAAAAACATGGAAGTTAATGATTGATTTTGAAGTGAGAGTTAGCAGATAGTAGCTATCATTGAGTATCCTTATATTTAATTTAATGTGTGATTTTATTTACGAGAGTCTGAACATTTAAGTGGCCATGTATGATTAGACTAATTAAACAATGAACGGAAGAGTGTCAATCATTTTTTTGATATTGTTTTCAATTATCTTTGTGATATTTATGTTTGCTTTATTTATGTAGACACATGTATGGATATTACTTAATTGTTGCAGAATGTTGCTGATTTTTTTCCACTCTGTTTTCTTTGCAGCTTCTTTGATCAACTGGAGTTTGATCTCTCTTATTGATTTGATAGCCTTTCTTCTAATATTGTACAATCTATCACATTTAGGTAAGCTGCTTAGTTCTTTCTGTTTGGTTATAGTAAGTTTTTTCTCCTGTTTTATTTAAAACATTGGACTATGTTAGGGTTCAAGAGTTGAGAGATAGACTGTGTGTTTGAGATTTATGAATTGTAGATTGTGCATTAAATGTTGTTGATTCAGGTTCAATACATCATATTACCAAGAGATAACAGAATAAACTAACTGAGTTAGCGAGACTAAATACCATTACAGAAAGTCTATTGATAGAGAAACTACTACTCCCTTTTATCTTCCAATAAGCCCAAGGTGGGTTGGAAGCTGACGAAGCTCAACCACATTGAGCTTGTAGAAGAGGAAATCTGGATGGTGGCAAGTTTGAGCTCAACCACTGGTCCTGAGCTGGAATGTAGACAATAACAAGCTTTCACGAGCAAAGATCCAGCTCCATGTCCTTCGTGCGTGCATGCATAACTAGATTGTGAGCCAAAGAAGCGACAATTTGATTTTCATAAAGCGTTGTACTAATGGAGAAGGGATCGCCAACTTCAGATAGTAACCTTTGAATCCTAAGAATATTTGCAGTGGCCTGAACTAGACTTTAATATTATGCCTTTGTGGTAGTAGAACGTGCCACCACCGTTTGTATTCAAGATCACCATGAAATGAAATCCAGGTCACAAAATGTATGAAGGGAGAAAGGATGATATGGACAAAGACCGCCAGATAAAGTTCTCTCGAGACGCCATAAAACCCTTTCTACAACAACCAAATGGGTCAAAGGGAGAAGACATAAATTGACACACTTTATTAACCACACATCTGATTTCTATTGAAATTAAGCAACATACACGAATCCGAAAAAAAATGTTGACCTTTGTTAATCCGAACAAATTCCTCTCTATTTCCAATTTAGAAAGTAGGCATGCATTTTCTCTTAGAGTTCATACAAATGAACACTGCAATTAACTATCAAAAAAATGTATCTAGAGAGCAAAGATTGAAGCCGTAAAAGGAGCATTTGATCTTGTTGTTCCCATGCAAGATAGGTCTTGTTACTTGACCAAGATCAGGATATTGTTCAAACAAAAAAAATGGAGATAACGTCGGGAAAACTATGTCATTGAAGACAATGGACCTTGATTACCGGCTTGATTGTTGGCTCTGAAGTAGAAAATTATGATCATCAAGCTTTTCTGTAATGGTATGAGAAAAATTCACTGAAGTAGAGGAGGAAATATAGGATTGGTCCTAAGAAAAGGGATTTAGTAGGGGACTTGCAGCGGAGATTGATGTACCATTGTGTTTAGCGGTAGAGTTAGTAATTGCTTCTATTTGAAAAAGGGCTTGGTAGTTCTCGTTATGAATGTTTATTATGTGCTTGGCTGTTAAAACTTAAAACTTTATCCTTGAGTTAATAATTATGCTAGGATTATTCATATGAATTGACATTTCTTCATTATATTTGTTGGTATGTTGTGTTTAACTCATTCGTGCTGTCCTTGATTTGTATATTTCATTAAGAGTCACACATTGAATGAGGTAAGGCTTAAAAATGTGTTGGGCAGTCTTCACCATACAAGCCGCTTTTGTTGAGATTGAGTTAGACCTAACCCAAATATTAACATGGTATTAGAGCCTATTCAAAATCCGTTTGGCCACCTGTTATTAGGTCACTCTTATCGAACCACTCAGATCACGCTCCAAATGTCTAGTTCTGGGCATGAGCGAGGTGTGTTAAGAGTTTTGCATTGGATGAAATTTGGCCTGGAAATATGTTTATATTTGGTGGACAGTACTCAAGCCAGTTTTGTAAGGGTTGAATTAGATCCAACTCAAATTCTAATATATTTCATCACCACTCATGTTATTTTTCTTGTTGTAGGATTTCATTTCCGGAGGAGGTTTCTGTTAGTGTGGCCAATTGTTATCTTCTCTGTAGCTGCAATACTTTTTCAAGTGGCTTATCTGGTACTATGTGTTGTTAAGCCAATGTCATGGATACCAGATGCTTACTGGGCAAAACTGATTGGGTTTATGACGTGAGATTGTTATTTTCATTTTATTGTTTTGTTAAGTTTTTATTTTTTATTTTTATGTAACAATGTACTGATTTGTGTTTTTTTTTGGGTGTCATCTTGCAGAGTTCAGTCTTGGAAATCTCCTTATGTAATTTATTTCTTGGTTATACAATTGCTAGCACTTCTTGTTGGTTTACTTGATATATATGGGAAGAGACATTTTCTCAATACCTGGCAAGATTCATATTGGGGTCAATTCATATCAGTTTTCGCACATTTAGGTTTGTAAGTAGTTTATTTTAACCATCTCGTATGTTTTCTCTTTTCTTTTTTGATTTCTACGTTTCAGTTTTTTACTACATGGTATTTGCAAATTTACGATATGAAATGTCTGGTTTTTGCATTATTGTCTTTGTTAGAATATAAAATAATATTTCGTATTGTAATATCTTGATATTATGTTGAATTATCTGGTTTATCTCCTAGGATTAGTTTCTCATCTTAGGGTGTCTTGGATTTTTTTCCTGGGTTAGTTTTCATATTTCTTAGTTATTATAACAATTTGTTTCTCAATTTCCTAATTTATTCGGGATTAGGAGTCTAGTATTGTATCCCTAACTATGAATTAGTGTTTCGCTTTTTGTATCAAGTCAATATCCATTTATTATAAAAAATATCCGGGGCTTGTTTGATGGACATGATAGGATAGAGACAGGATATGATAAGGAGCAAGATAGAGACAAGATAGATATGGATAGAATAATGAGTTATTGTGTCATGTGTTTGATGTGCACATGATAACAAACTTGATAAGATTAATTTATAGATAACCAAATGATATGATTTATATTTTGATAAAATGACAAATTGGTCCTTATAATCAATTTAATTTTTTTTCTTTCAAAATAACATTCATATATTTTTTATAAATAAATAAAAATGCTAAAAAAAATGTAAATAACATAAAACTCAAAAATCAAAGATGATAGAGAAAAATGGCAAATAAGAACAAAAAAAACAATCGAAAATCCTCTTCTTAAATTTTATCAGATTGAAAACGGATTATTTTAACCAACCTTAAACTAAGGATTATAAATGTGGCTATGAGATAGGTGGACCTTGCTTTGTTTGATTGCTTGCAGTGATATTTCTCTCAGGCTAATGATTATTTAAGCTATCTGGCTATGTTATCTTTCTTGCAATTCTCTCTGAGTTCTTCAGCAGCCCTTAAATGCCTTCCCAATCATTATTTTTATTTGCGTTGAAATACATTGTTTTCTTGTAACAAACTAAAGTTTAGTAAGCTTACTTGAGGTTGAGTGTTATTATATGAAATAGTCTCATAATATTTTGATACTACCTACGTCTCATTATAAATGTCTCATTTGAATTGTCCACAGTTCTTAAGAAAATGATTAGTTGTGTTGATTTCAATTATACAATTAGCTTCATTTACTCACATACCCTTAATAATTGTAGGTAGTGGAGTAATTAGATGAGTTCAGATACAATAAATCAGAGTATATTAGTGGAAATAAATAATTAATAGTTCATTGGCAATATAAAGAGACAAATAATTTGAGAATATAAGATATGCAATACATAGAATATAAGCCTCTCATGAATAAATTTCTGCAAATTAAGAATCATGTTAGAGTAGAGGAACAATTAAACTGCTGTTAGAGAAGAATCACGTTTTTAACGAAACGCAACTGTAATCCGAATTTTTTTTCCAGCTCACGTAATCAAAGACTAATTGAAACCATTGGATTAAAATAAAATAGATGGTTAAGATGTGGAGTAAGTCTTTAAACTTACTCCAGGAGTCAATTGATCCCCTCTCATATATATATACCATTCCTTATTATTGACCAAAAAAAAAACCATTCCTTATTTTTCTCTGTACTTCTTCCACCCCCACTCTAATTTCTTAATAGTGTTGCTTGATGCGAATAATGTCATTCTTTTCTCTGTTTTTATGTACTGAAGGCTCTCATCTTCGGGTGACATCTTGCTTGCTGTTGCCTGCCTTTCAGCTAGTTGTTGGAATTAGCCATCCTTCATGGGCCTCACTACCTTTTTTCGTTGGTAGCTGTGTTGGTCTCGTGGATTGGTCTTTAACAAGCAACTTTCTTGGGCTTTTCAGGTGATTTTAATTGATTGTTTCCTTCATGTTCGTTCATAACCTCTTTAGATGGTATTTGACACCCTTTAATGTCCTTTGGGCTTATGTCTGTGTATATGGTTCTTAAGGTGGTGGAGGCTTCTTCAGCTGTATGCCGGTTTTAATATTTTCCTGCTTTACATATATCAACTTCCTGTGGAATATCCAAGTATGATTTGTTGGATGGCTGATTTAATTGGTCTTTACAAAATATCTGCAAATACTGAGTGGCCCAAAATTTGTTCCAGCCTTTCTCTCATACTTTACTATATAATGGTAAGTATCTGTTTTATAATTTTTTGGTTCAAACTGAATATTATTGGAATAGGTTACTTAAATACGTATTGGACTAATGGGCTTTCACATTTTAATATTAGGTACTGCTGGTTGAGTGTTACATAAACCTATGTACTTGTGCTATATTTGTTTCTTAATTTATTAGGGCCTAACGGGTAGAGTGTATGAAAGATTGACAAGTTGTCTATGTTGTTGAGAATTCTCTCTTTTTGTGCATTTGATGACCTTAAAGGTTTTAAGGCTCTATTTCTTCCCTTAGTTTAACTAACATAAAACTAGCAGAGATGATAATGGCGTGGACATAGTGAAGTTCTAGTATTTGATGATAATTTGTCATGGACATTTTACTTGTAATGCGAATTTTGTGTTTCCCTTTGAAATAAGCTATAGTTGGTTTTCTTTTAACCTTACATTTTCTATTAAAAATTTAAAAGGTGACTAACAAATTTTATATTGTTCGCTTGTTGTTATTTCCATTCACTGTGCACAAAAATGGGCATTACATTGAAACCACTCAAACCCTCTTACTTGATGGTCATTATTAGTCGAGTCCTTTTTTGTTTTAAGGGCGACGTTGTTCTTACTACCTGCTACCTTATTAATTAACCATATACCTTTCTCTGTTCTAGCTAACCAAGTACTTCACTCTTTATCATCTCCAAACAACCTGTATTCCTGCAGCTTTGTGTGTCTTAGATTGATTAGCTACCATTTATATTTAGTTATGTGGCCAAACTGCTAGATATATGTGGTTCAGAATCTTTATGGTAATCAGCTTATATCTATGTTAGAGGGTTTTATTTTTTGTAAATGCATAGAGCTTGGCAAATTTTGCTTAAGATTATGATAATAATAATCAGACAAAAGCAAAAGAAAATGAAACTGCACTTATTATTGATTGAACTGAAAATTACAGGCAAACTCATCTTTTCATAGATCTTAGACTTTGTGCTAGCCCTACCTCAAGCCCAATAATTAGCTCAAGAGTGAGGATTGCTCAAGTCTTATATGGACAACTTTGGCCATATCTCTAGTTGATGTGGGATCTCAATACACCCCCTTACGCCTAAAGCTGAACATCTAGAGTGTAAACAAATATGTGGGGCCTAATAACAAATTAAGGATTGGCTTTGATACCATCTTAGTATTTGGACTACGCGTAACTTAACCTCAAAACGTAGCCCAGAGTGCGATGATTTTGAGGATTTCCGAAATCTTCGAAGGACAACTACTTTGGTCATATCTATAGCCAATGTGAGATCTCGAGACATACATTCATAGACTAATGTACTGAGAACAATGTCCGAAGCTTAGGCCGAAAGATACAGCATACCAAGCAAAAGAGCTATTAACAGTATGAATAAAAAACCACACTAAAACAGTAATATGCATTCAGCAAGGTAAGAAACAACCCGAGCATCTCTATAATGCTATATTTGCTTACATGGTTGTTGTTTATCCCTCGTTTTTTGGGTTTTCATAGACAGCAAGACATCATATCATCTGCTTTTTTACAGCTTTCTTTCTATTCTTATTTCGTGAAATAAACGACTGTCACCCAGTACTCTTGGTAAGAAGAGTTATGCAAATTAATGTCATTCTTCTTTCAACATGGAGAACAATCAATATCTGTCTATTCTATGCAAAATAATAAGTGACTGAAGCTCTCTTCTTTTTATTCCCTTAGTTCTCTTCATTTGTGCTCCAAACTTTTGCTTTTTCTTACACTTTTTTTATAATTATGTATTTGTTGTGATGTAGATATCTTTCATTAAATCTGATTTGGAGGAGATGGGTTGTATTATTTCTGGGACACACTGTAGCTTAACCCAGCAACTTCTTCCCTCTAAGCATTCATTTTTCATTCGTGAATCAAGGTAAGCAAATGAAAATAAGTATTGTTTAGCCCACAGATTTTATCTCTCAAGGGTTTAGCACCTGCAAAACACTACCTTGTTTTCACTTCATTTCATGTTTTCAAGAATTTGTGAAGGAAATGGTAAAAAACAATCTTTTGTTGTTTTTATCATTTCTTTTGCAAGTCTTGAAAGTACAATATAAGGTAGAAATAAGGTCATTTTTGTAATTATTAGTGCAAACATATCAACTGTAAATGACAATAATTAAAAGCATAACAAAACACACCCTTAGTAAGTAGCTAACCCTAATGTATATTGAATCATATGCTATGTGATATGACTCTACTGTTTTGAAGTATTCAATGTAAGGATTAATTTAACTCACTGTCTGGTTGTGTCACATTGTTGATTATTGTCAACATGTTCTTCTTTAAGATGGATGATGTTTCAGAGACGAGGTTGAAAAAATATGGTTACTGATATAACTAATGAGTTAATTTTGCTTACTTTAATCAGATTATCTTTTTTACTTTGCATGTGCTGCTTCACTTTTGTTACCAGATTATTTTTTGGGGAATATGGAATGTGGCTCTAAATCCTGCTGCGTGCCTGAATTTAATGTGCAGATCTGGTGTGAGGCACACAAATGTTTTACTCAGAGGAGCTGTTTTTCGAACCTTTAGTATCAACTTTTTCACGTATGGTTTCCCGGTATATATTCCTGAAACATATTAGTATATTATAATCTGCTTTCTGTTATGAATGATAATAGAAGCTATACTCCTTTTTATCATAGTCATTTAATGGTGTACTTTGCGGATTATATTTATTATTTTTAGGAGAATTTACTTTTTTTGAAAAGTTTTCTCAGTAAGGTTTTGAATTTTTTATTGTTGAAGTTGTGGGATTTTAGAGAAAAGGAAGAGAGAAAATAATAAGGGTTTCAATATTATTGATAATAGCTTAATGCTGACTTGATTACAAAAGATTCAATACTAAACTCTATTTATAGAGAAACATAGACTTAACTATAAATCAGGAATAAATCATAATAATAATGAGAGATATTCTAAGATATCTCTATGATTATAAATGGATCCTAGGAAATAACTCAAGATACTCTAATATAATATAAAAGATATTGTAAGATATTTTCTAATATTCTAACATTTATTATAAGCTATTTTGAACTCAAAACAAGTTAATCCAAATGAGTACAAAACCAAATAGCAAGCAGGTGTTTAATTTTTGACTTTTTGTGGTTAATTGCAATCTGCAACTAACAATGTATTCTCTACAAATATTTTCAGATTTGGAAGAAATCACCTAGATGATTGATTGATTAGTTAATCAATGTGTGGTTTAAACTATTAACCATCCTCTTAACATTGTTTACCGTTTGTACTATGAATTGTTCCTAAAATGGATTTTTTTAAGAATCCTAATGACAATCTTCTTCTTTTTCCTTTAGAACTGGTCTCTATTCATTCCAGAAAATATTTTGGTAGACCACTTATTAATAAACATTATAATAGGAGACCCATACCAGTTCTAACACATTTCTTCATCATAATTGTGTGGAAATCAATTGATGTTTTAAAGCCTTATGTTTTGAGAATGATGATTTAAGATGTATAACTGTGTTACAAGATGGTTGTATTTGATGCATTGCACTGCAGACATATGTTTAAAAAATGAGTCAATAATAAAAATTTATTGTTAGATAGACCTTGAAATTTTAGTAGAGGATACAAAACAGTTTTCAGCATTAACACAACCATCATAGGAAAGCATAATAGGACATTGGGCTTGAAACATGATTAGCAATCACCTTTTGTTGAGCCTACAAGTTATACCGTATAGGCCCGTTGAATGGGAATAAGCTTTGAACGTGGGCACATGGCTTATTGAACTGAATGGGAAGGCGGAAGCCCTAGATTACCATTTTGTGATTACAGGTAGAATTAAGCATAATAGTATTATTGTTTTTTCATGTGAAAATCAATGTGACGTATTTGGAATGACATTCTTCGCTCAAAATGATAGATCATCACTTATACACAAGTGTGCATGTTGAAATTAGATCTGTATACCAATTAACTTTGAAATAGCAAATTCCATAATAAAGAAGTTTATCTTTTCCTAAGCAAGCTTAAGCAAATTGTAGGCTCCCTTTCAAATTATCAACTCCATTAATTATTTGTTTACCAAATTACCCTTAATTGTGAGCATACTAGTTTTAGTATTGCTTAGCTGTTATTATAAGCATGTGTAGCATACCTTACAAGGTACAAGAATTAGTTAGAGGATCTGCTATATCAGCAGCTTGTGTAGTGTGCCTTCCAAGGCACAAGAGTTAGTTACAGGAGCTGCCGCATCAGCCTAAACTGATCGTAACAGTCTCTATGTTCATTATCAGTGGGTGTAGGTTAGCACCACTTTGAGTGCAGGATAATGATATAAATTCTCTTGTAACCTGATCTTCAAGATCTACAGAAATACAGAAAAGTTTTCTCTACCTTTTTCTCTTGTTTTTCTAACTCTAATAATATGGTATCATAGAGCTACTTGATCCATGGAATTCCTCCTCCTTCCCCTTCACACCTCCTCCGTCGTTCACGAGGGAGCCAGTTCAGGCTACTCCATTACAATCACATCCTTTTTCTCCTGTGTGTTCTTCCTTGATGTCGTTTCAATTGAATATTTTTGGAAAATTTGATTGAAAGAAATTTCTTGTATGGCGTTGACATGTTGATCAACACGAACAATCTTCACAACTTTATCTATCTACCTAAAGTTCCTTCACAATTTCTCATGCCTTCAAATCAAGCTTTTGGAATAAAAAATCCTGCATATTGTGTTTGGATCAATAAAGATTAATGACTTCTATCTCCTCCATCCTCCAACTCTACAGCAACAGTGCTTGTTTTAGGTGTCCCTTCTCATGCATCACTAACTGTTGCTCTAGCAGTGCAAACCTCTAATGCTCCTTCCCTAATAGCAAGCTTTGCTATTCCCTCCTCCTCTCTTGTTTTTGCTCCATCATATTCCATGCCTTTTTCCCCCCTCTTCCTCTATTCTTTGTCCCTTGCCCTCTCCCTCCCCCATGCAAGCTAGGCCCAAGTATGGCATACCCTTACCTAGCAAGTGGGTGTGCGTATAAAAGAAAATGCAAATGGCAGTGTCCACAAGTACAAGGCTCATTTGGTATGCATGGTTTAGGCTTCAATGAAACCTTCTTTCTTGTTATTAAACCAGTCACTATTAGTCTCATTCTCACCCTTGCTCTCACTCACAACTGGGCACTACAACAACTTGACATTAACAATGCCTTCCTCAATGGACTCCATGATAAGGAGGTGTACATGGAACTACCCCAAGGCTTTATTTCCAGTGATTCTTCTTGGTCTGCCGTTTGCACAAGGCACTCTATGGCCTCAAGTAGGCATCAGGCAGTGGGTTGAGAAACTTATAAGCACTGGGTTGAGAGACTTGAAAGCACTCCCCTGACATTTGGCTTCTTCTATAGAAAGTCTGATCCATCACTTTTCTCATACAAGTGCATCAATGCCGTTGTTTATATGCTGATTTATGTTGATGACATCATCATCACCGGTAATTCCACCTATCTCATTCAACAAATAACTCAAAAATTGCATCATGTCTTTGCACTCAATAGTGTTGTCAAATATCAGCCACGGCAGATTGTGGTGACATTTTTTGACAACTGCCATGGCATTTTATGGTAGATATGGCGCCTTAAAATAGTGGTTTTTGGCTTTTCACCATATTCCGCCATGTGCAATGGATAACACTAGCTCTCAAACAAGTGGGCGATTGGATTTTTTTCTCGGGCTTGAAGTTAAGAAACAACCCGATTGCTCTTTGCTACTCACTAAATCCAAGTATATCCATGACTTACTTGCCAAGATTGACATAATTAAAGCCAATTCCATGCCCACCCCCCAATGGTCTCCAATATTAAGATCTCCAAAATTGACTCAACTCTTGTGGCAGATCCTTCTCTTTACATGTATGTGGTTGGTGCCTTACAGTATGCCATTATAACGTAGCCTAAAATCAGCTTCTCTATCAATAAAGTTTGCCAATTTAGGGAAAATCCTTTGGACTCTCACTAGTTGGTTGTGAAGTGCATCATGCCCTATCTTACAGGAACTTTACACTTTGGGTTGCAGTTCTTGCCTTCCTCTCTTCATCAGCTTCTTCTTTTTATTGCCTTTTGTGATGTAGATTAGGCAGTTGATCTTGATGACCGTAGGTCCACCTCTGGCTCTGCCCTCTTCCTTAGTACAAATCTTATATCTTTGTGGTCTAGAAAACAAATAGTGGTTGCCTGTTCATGTTCTAACGCTAAGTATTGCAACTTAGCTCAAACTACTGCTGAAGCATTATGGATTTAGATTCTTCTCACTAAAATAGATAGCTCCTTTTCTGCTCCTATTATTTTCTGTGATAATCAGAGTGTTGTTGCCGTGGCTCACCATTCAGTCCTTCTCGCTCGCGCTAAACACATGGCTATAATCTTTTCTTTGTCTGTGAAAAGGTTCTTGGTATGCAGTTATTGGCTGGGCATATTCCTAGCTGTGATAAGAAAGCCGACATTCTCACCAAGCCAATCTCCTCTGCCAAGTTCCCTGAGTTCAAGACCAAGCTCAATGCAACTTCAGCACAACCCCCTTGAGCTTGTCTGTGTGAAGTGGGGAGGTAAACTAATTTTAGTATTGCTTAATATTGGGCCTAACTCATCCTTACAAAACCGACTTGTAAGGTGAAGAATGCCTCTCTTTATAAACTATTTTTAGACTTTATTTCTTAGGGGTGGGGTGGGTAAACTAATTTTAGTATTGCTTAGTTGTAATTAACAACTTGTGTAGTGTGCCTTACTGACAAGAAGCCTCATTATTAGGTTTTTATATTGGGCCTAACTCATCCTTACAAAACCGACTTGTAAGGTGAAACATGTCTTTCTTTACAAACTATTACCAGACCATATCTCTTTTCTATGTGGGACTTAGGTTTTTATCTTATGCCCAACACTATTGAGTTTGGTATGTGGATGTAAATGGTGGGTGGTCCAAAATGATTGACTTTGATACCATATTAGGTTTATACATTGGGACTAACTCATCCTTACAAAACTGGCTTGTAAGGTGAAGAATTCCTCTCTTTATAAATTCTTGTTTGACCTTATCTCTTTTCTATGCGGGACTTGGGTTTTTCCCAATACACATCAACTACTTTTGTAGTGTGCCTTACACGGCACAAGAGTTACTTAGAGGAGCTGCTACATCAATCTAAACTGATTGTAATTGTTTGTGTTTTTTATCAGTTGGGTGTAGGTTAGCACCACTGTGAATATGAGATAGTGATCATATAGATCGTCTTGTAACTTGATCTTCAAGATCAAGAATTCATATCAAGAAATACATTAAAGTTTTCTCTACCCTTTTCTCTAGTTTTTCTCACTCTATAATACTAATTATTTATATCTTTTCTGTAACTAGCAATAAATACTACGATGAGAAGATAAATTAATTTGTCTCCTAAAGGTTAACTTGGAAAAACAAAATCAATTGTGTTAAAATTTAGTGTATGTTTTTATTATTCCTTGATTGTGCAACATCCTAGGCTAATTGTTAGTAGTCCTAGTCAATACAATTTCCTAGACATTGAATATAATTATTGCAGCATCATTATAAATAGAAGGTGTTGTTCTTATTAGACACACATAAATTACTCACATTTTACAAATTGTGTAACAAATTTAGTACTATCACCAACTGTCTTAATTTTTGTAATTTAGTCAACAGAGTCTCTTAGATTTAATAATTTAAAGACATATGTAGTATTTGTTTATAAATTTTCCAAATAATTTTTTTTATTTTGCAGGTCTCATTGTTTGCTCTTTCCTTTTGGAGCTTCCATTTTGCAAGCTTATGTGCATTTGGGCTACTTGCTTACGTTGGTTACATTATCTATGCCTTTCCTTCCTTATTTCGTTTGCACCGACTGAATGGCTTGCTTCTTGTCTTCATTCTCTTGTGGGCAGTCAGCACCTATATATTTAATGTGGCATTTACATTTCTGAATTGGAAACTTGGACGGGTAATTATGTCTTTCGTTGCTGCAATTTTTACCACAGACAATTGTTGATTTGAATACTTGTAAATAATTTATACTTGTTACCAGGACATGAAAATCTGGGAGATGGTGGGTCTGTGGCACTATCCAATACCTGGGTTTTTTTTGCTTGCACAATTTTGTCTAGGAATTTTGGTTGCATTAGGCAATCTTGTGAGCAATTCTGTTTTCCTTTGCTTGTCTGATGAGGGTGGGCAGACTTCAAATGACCATTCCTCGGCAAAAGGTAATCAGTTACATTCTTGTCATACCTGTTTCTTGGAATCACTTAACCTTTTATTTGTGACTGTATATGGCCATATATTTAAGAGCGCAGAGTTCATCGATAGGTTAATTGTCTGTTTAGAGACATTAAATAGAAAAGAAAAGCAAAAAAGGAGACAAAAAAGTAAACACCTCCCTGCATTTACTAGGAACTCTCAAAATACAGGAATTACAATAACAGTATAATGATTTAGCACAATCCTTGTAATTATGAGATGCTGTGATTCTCATAATATTTGGGATTGATTTCCACCAATATGACTGAATGTGTGTATATACCATATCTGCATGTATGTCCATTTTGTTTTTTCTTGCTAAATTAACTCCTCTAAAAATCATTTAGGATGGTCAGATTATTATGTATTATATTATAATATTTAAAGGAAGATTTGTCAATTTTCTCTGGTAGCAAACATATGTTCAATTGATGCTACACTGCATTTTTTTTTTCTTTTTTATGTTTTCTTTTATTTTATATCATTGTTGTTTCCTTCAAAAAAATCATTTTGATTTCTTACCATTTTTAACTATCCTTTAACCTCACTGGTTTGGCTGCATGTATCTTTGAAATAGTCAACATATATGTTTTTACAGCTTCATGTATATCGCTTGGTTTTGTACTCATTTTGGCTTGAAAAGCTTTATTTTGGGATTTTTATGTCTTGGGTATTATTTCTTTGCATTTCTTAACTGCTTTGCGGTTCTGTGTCTTCAAAATAAAAAGAATTTGTTGAAAGAGACGAAAAATTTCATAAAAAACATTTAAGGATACTATAGAGCTTGCAATCACTATATTTAGCCATTATATCCCCTGAAATTACTTTGTCGTGTTGGTACCAAGACCTGGCCGTGCACCTGCCACTGCTAAGTTCAAATCTGACTGGTGCAACTTCCTGGTACGCACTGACATGGACACATGCTTGTAAAGTTATAAGTTCTGAAAATTGTTGGCTGAACACCAATTAAAGCCGAGTAAACAAGTTATCCAAAAGCAAGTGCAGAGAAAGAAACCGTTGAAGTTGTGGGATTTTAGAGAAAAGAAAATAATAAAGGTTTGAATATTATTAATAATAGTTCTATACTAACTTCATTACAAAAGACTCAATACTAATCTCTATTTATAGAGAAACATAGATTCAATCCTAAATCAGGAACAAATCATAATAATAATAATAATAATGAGAGATATTCTAAGATATCTCTATGGTTATAAATTGATCCTAAGAAATAACTCAAGATACTCTAATATAATATAATAGATATTAAGATATTTTTTAATATTCTAACATAAACGTTTTCTTTTTATGGGTTGTTGTTTACTTTTTAATTTTAACATTCATATTTGTACATTATTAAGTTCAGATTTACTTGCCTAGATAGATTCTTTTCCACCACTACGTTTCTTTCAGAATATCATATTTCTTCATTTTCACCCCCATATTTTTGGGTATCATATTTGGGGGTGCACACACAATAACCTGACTTCATGTTGTTTTGGTTAGTGAAGCTCTTAATATCATTATTGTTTAGATTTATGATTGGCTTCATCTATAGAAAATTGTGGATTTTCCTATTTTGTGCTCACTTAATATGCACTTGTACGTGGCGTATTAATTTATAGTCCGACTTTTTTGTTATTTTTTTAAAAAATTTAGGTGTTATTTTGTGTCCACTCTTGATTGACCATCTTAATTGTGCTGTGACTTCTTGATCCTTATTCTTTTTCTGTCAAATTTGTTTTGGCTTACTAAATTGGATGCATTTTTATTCTCTGTTTTGTTATCTTAATCATTCTTATCCACAGTGGAGGGAGAGACCAAGGTATTGATTGTTGCAACAATAGCATGGGGACTGCGCAAATGCTCGCGGGCTATTATGTTGGCATTGATCTTTCTGATTGCTATAAAACCTGGTTTCATCCATGCTGTATATAGTATGTTTCATCAAACTCTTCCATGTTCATTTACATTGAATCCATTTTACCTTGGTTATTTTGAGCCATTTAATTAAACTGTAATTTTTCTTGACACAGTATCTTATATCAATTTCTCTGTGTCTTTTCTTCAGTGATATTCTTCTTGATGTATCTTTTGAGCCACAGTATCAGCAGAAAGTTAAGACAGGCTTTGATTCTTCTATGTCAAATTCATTTTGCACTGCTGTATATTCTTCAAATTAATTTGATTTCTTCTGCATTGGAGAAGAAAGGCTCTGTAAGCATGGAAATTGTAATGCAATTAGGTATGAGATGGACTTAGCTGGTTTATACTTCTTAAATTATAGCAATGCCATATCAATATGCCTTCCCATTTGTTAGATAATAAAGAAATGGAAGATTCACATGTTTTGTGAATCATTACAGGTCTCCTTCAAGAAGATAGTGCCTGGGATTTCTTGGAAGTAGCATTGCTTGCTTGCTTTTGCACAATTCATAATCATGGTTTTGAGATGTTATTTTCATTTTCAGCAATCATACAGCATGCTCCTAGCCCTCCTTTGGGATTTGGCATCTTGAAAGCTGGGCTTAACAAATCTGTTCTATTGTCTGTATATGCTTCCTCCTCTGTGAGAAACAGCGATGAAAGTTTGTCTTATGGTACATATCAAAATTATTTATGGTACTTTGTAATTTCATTTTATTTACCAGACATTGTGTCTGATACATTTATGTATAATGACATAAATATAAATATGGCATTAGTTCAAGCTTGTTGATATTCTAATTATCTTTAATTTGTACCTAGAGATGAATAGTAGGAAGCTGGGGTGGGGTGAATATGAACTTTATGTGACATCAGTTACTCAAAAGCAAGCTGGGGTGGGGTGATATATAAATTTAGATCATCCTTTTTAGGCAGGTTCTGCTTGGATCATGAATAGATTGTAATCAAGCAAGTGCTGCAAGTCTGCGTAGGGACCTTTAAGTACAGACACACACCCTTCTACTATTTGTAGAAAACCATGTCAAGAGAAACTAAGTCTTTCTACTGCCACAGTTTTTGAAGCTACTATCTTGTTGATTGTAATCTATGTTTCATCATTTTATTTTTACAGAAAGAAGAATAGCATCATACCTCAGTGCAATTGGGCAGAAGTTCCTATCTATATACCGATCATGTGGCACCTACATTGCTTTCGTGACTATTCTTCTTACAGTATACATGGTGAAACCTAATTACATATCATTCGGTTACATATTCCTTCTTCTTTTGTGGATTATTGGAAGACAACTTGTTGAGAGAACAAAAAGACAGCTTTGGCTTCCATTGAAAGTATTTGCAATTTCGGTGTTTATCTTCATATACAGTTTGAGCAGCTTCTCAAGCCTCGAGGTGTGTTTGTCTGAAAAGATAGATCTTTATTTTTATCTGGGATATGACTCAAAAGCATCTTCTTTTGACAATGTTTGGGAGTCTCTAGCAGTCTTAATTGTTATGCAACTTTATAGCTATGAGAGGAGGCAGAGCAAGCAGAACAGGCAGGTTTATTTGGATCAGTTAGAACCAGGGCCTCTTGGATTTATCAGGCGATTGCTTATCTGGCACAGCCAGAAGATCTTGTTTATTGCTTTGTTTTATGCATCTTTATCCCCAATCAGTGCATTTGGTTTCTTGTATCTTCTTGGCTTCGTTTTCTGTTCCATATTACCAAAAACTTCTAGTATCCCATCCAAATCATTCTTAGTATACACAGGTTTTCTGGTGACAGCTGAGTATCTTTTCCAGATGTGGGGTGAGCAAGCTAAAATGTTTCCCGGGCAAAAGTACTCTGATATATCTCTCTTTTTGGGTTTCCGTGTATACAGCATTGGCTTTTGGGGTCTAGAATCAGGATTGAGGGGGAAGGTGCTGGTTATTGTGGCTTGTACTCTTCAATACAACGTCTTCCGTTGGTTGGAAAGGATGCCAACTATAGTTATAAGAAAAGAACAGTGGGAAGAACCTTGTCCTCTGTTTGTTTCCTCAGAAGATGCATTTGATGATGTTACTACATCCAATGAGGATAATACGCCATCATGTAATTCACACCCACCAGATGCATTACAAGAAAGGGCATCTAGCAAGTTACCGATAACCTCTGGTTTGCCCCGAGCACGTGATACTCCATCTGCTAATACTGGAGGTTCTGACAGTAACAGCAGAAAGTATTCATTTGGGTTTATCTGGGGAAGCTACAAAGAGAGCCACAAGTGGAATAAGAAGCGGATTGTTTCTTTGAGAAAGGAGCGGTTTGAAACACAGAAAACTGTCTTAAAAATATATTTGAAATTTTGGATGGAGAATATATTTAATCTGTTTGGTCTTGAGATAAACATGATTGCATTGCTACTTGCAAGCTTTGCCTTGTTGAACGCACTATCCATGCTATATATTGCACTTCTTGCTGCTTGTATTCTTCTGAATCGGCAAATTATACGCAAAGTCTGGCCCATATTTGTCTTTTTGTTTGCTTCCATTCTCATCCTGGAATATTTTGTCATCTGGAAGGATATGTTACCTTCGAATTCCCATTTTGCAAGTGATATACATTGCCATGATTGCTGGAAAACTTCAACTCAGCATTTCCACTATTGTGAGAAATGTTGGCTTGGTAGGACCCTCTTATCCTTAGTTGCAACTTTGAAAGAATTTCATGTTCATGCCTTATATTTGGCTCTAATGGTTCAAGTTTATAAGGGAATTAGATGGTATTATTTTAACCTAAACATTTGGTGGATTGGCTCCATACTTTTGTTCAGATTCCTGAATTATCTGATGTATTTTCCTTCTCTTTGGAACATCTCCTATGTGGCTCAAATGGAAACTACTAATATCATATATCAGTTTATAGTTTTTTAGGGGTTTTCCACCAGTGTATTTAAGATTCATGTACTATTTAATATATTATTCTGTGCTTGAATCCTTCAATGACTTGATCATTTCACTGCCTTTTCTGATGTAGGACTTGTTGTTGATGATCCTCGGATGTTGATCAGCTACTTTGTGGTATTCATGCTGGCTTGCTTCAAACTTCGTGCCGATCGCGTGTCTAGCTTTACAGAATCATCAACATACCGTCAGATTATGTCTCAACGTAGGAACACATTTGTTTGGAGAGATCTATCTTTTGAAACTAAAAGCATGTGGACCTTTCTTGATTATTTGAGGCTTTACTGCTATTGCCATCTTTTAGATCTTGTTCTAATATTAATATTGATTACCGGTACACTTGAGTACGACATTCTGCATCTTGGTTATCTTGCCTTTGCTCTGGTATTCTTTCGCATGAGACTTGAAATGCTGAAGAAGAAGAACAGAATATTCAAGTTCTTGCGCATATACAATTTTGTTGTTATTATTCTTTCTCTTGCTTATCAGTCTCCTTTTGTTGGGGGACCAAGTGCTGGAAAGTGTGAGACAGCAAATTCCATTTATGAGATGATTGGTTTTTATAAATATGATTATGGTTTTCGGATTACTGCAAGATCTGCAATTGTAGAGATTACCATTTTTGTGCTGGTATCACTTCAGTCATATATGTTTTCCTCTCAAGAGTTTGATTATGTGTGCCGCTACTTGGAAGCAGAGCAAATTGGTGCAATTGTGCGTGAGCAAGAGAAAAAGGCTGCATGGAAAACTGCACAATTACAACAAATTCGTGAAAGTGAAGAGAAAAAACGACAGCGTAATATGCAGGTGGAGAAGATGAAATCTGAAATGCTGAACTTGCAAATACAGCTCCATAGCATGAATACGTCTACTAACTGCATTGATGGATTTTCTCACAGCAGTGAGGGTTTAAGGAGGAGGAGGAGCACTTCTCTTATATTGAATAATGACATTGGAATCCCTGATAAAGAAGACCAGGTTCTGGGGAGACTAGACTATACAATAAGAGAGGATGCTGTTTTCCCAATTGAACCACATGAATCATCTGCTAGCATGGATGGGGAAACTCCATTGACAGATGAGTACATAAAGCATTCGGCAGATTCTCCTCTTTGTGAAATTACTGAAATAGACATTGATACTTTTTCTAGTGATTCAGGGAAAAAGGAAAAAGTTAAAGGCAAAGTAAAAGAAAACCCATTGAAATCTGCTGTACAATTAATAGGTGATGGTGTTTCCCAGGTACAGTCCATTGGAAATCAGGCAGTTAATAACTTAGTGAGCTTTCTGAATATTTCTCAAGAAGCCTTTGATTCTAATGAACATACAAACACAGAGGATCAGATATATGACGAGATGGAAAGTCAGAAATCTCGGCATATATATTTGGATCGTACTTCATCTATGCAGTCCGATAAGAGTTCTGATGCTGCGAGTCTGCAGTTAGGAAGGATTTTTCGCTATATATGGTACCAGATGCGTTCCAACAATGATGTAGTATGCTACTGTTGCTTTGTTCTTGTGTTCTTATGGAACTTCAGTTTGCTATCAATGGTGTATCTCGGGGCTCTTTATTTGTATGCTTTATGTGTAAATACAGGCCCAAGTTACATTTTCTGGGTTATAATGTTGATCTACACAGAACTTTATATTTTACTTCAGTATCTTTACCAAATCATCATCCAGCACTGTGGGTTGAGTATTGATCCTGGCCTGTTAAGAGAATTAGGTTTTCCAATACACAAGGTCACGTCTTCATTTGTTGTCAGTTCGTTACCTCTTTTTCTTGTCTATATATTTACCCTCATACAAAGTTCCATAACACCCAAAGACGGTGAATGGATGTCTTCTACTGACTTCAAATTTAAGAGAAATGATCTCCACACAAAAGATAATCCCACCAGTTATAGCTGGCAAGAGAAAGCATGGGATCTGCTAACTCAGATGACTAACATGGTAAAACTGGTAGTGAGAAGCTTTTTTAGGTACTGGAAATCACTCACCCAGGGAGCAGAATCACCTCCTTATTTTGTTCAGGTGTCTATGGATGTCAACTTCTGGCCAGAGGATGGGATTCAACCAGAGAGGATTGAATCTGGAATTAATAAGTTGCTCAGAGTTATCCACAATGATAAGTGCAAGGAAAAGAACCCAAATATTTGCTCTTTTGCTAGTAGGGTTAACATTCAAAGCATTGAAAGAAGTAAAGAGAATTCCAATGTTGCCTTAGTTGTTTTTGAGGTTGTGTATGCCTCACCTGTAATTGATTGTTCTTCAGCCGAATGGAATAAATCTTTAACTCCAGCAGCTGATGTTGCCAAGGAAATCCTCAAAGCTCAGCGTGCAGGTTTTGTAGAAGAAGTGGGATTCCCTTACCGTATTCTTTCTGTAATTGGGGGAGGCAAGAGAGAAGTTGATCTGTATGCCTACATATTTTGTGCAGATCTGATTGTATTCTTTCTTGTTGCCATATTCTACCAGTCTGTCATAAAAAACAAAAGTGAGTTCCTCGAAGTGTATCAGCTTGAAGACCAGTTTCCAAAAGAATATGTATTTATTTTGATGGTATGTTTTTTTGTTTTTCCGTTTTCATTTATCCTTTTGTTCTTTCGACAGGTCTGGAAAAATTTGTCGACCACAGTTGTACTAATAAACTAAAAATAGTATAACTCCTACCATGTTAGGAACCCAAAAAATTAACTGAAACGAAAGAACACTTTGGTCTTCACCTTGTGCATGTTCTCCCTTTGGGATGATCTCAGATGTTACCGAAGAGTTTGATGGGGACGCCATCCTCATGTACTATTTGTGTGTAGTTTTCTTTTTGGGCCCTTCCTTAATACAAAAAGAAGTGGAATCTACACTTCCCATTTAGTTTTTTTGGTCACTCTAGAACTCTATCAAGACCAAGTAGTAATTAAGGGATTAATCTTTGCACCCCATTGTTCTAATAAAAGTTGAATTTCAGCACAAGGTAGGTGGGCATGTGCATTTCCCATGCTTCACGCCTAAAATAGCTCTTGCACAATGAAGCATGTTAGAGATGTACTCCCTTTGGTCCTATATATAAGAAGAAAAACAAAAATCATCAAGACCAAAGAGACTCATTTAATGTGTTAGTTTCCTAAAGTAGCCTTGTCATTAAATGCTTTCACACCCACCAATATGAAAATTAGTTGCACTTCTAGTAAAAATAAACGGTATAGAAGACATTTAAGCAATAAATACATCTTGAAACTTGGAACTTTTTCTAATAGTTGGGACAAAAAATTTCTTATATAAGGGACTTGAGGGGGTAATAATAAAATTCATGACAGCTTAAGATTTTGTCATTGAAAGTTCATGGCATTTGTTATGCTGGAAAATTGTATAGAACCTTTGAAATGGTTCAGTTTATGGTATTTTTTGTTTTTCAAATAGAAAGGAAAATTTAGATTTTGTTTTCTTTTTCTATACTTTATTTCACTTTGAAAGAGAATGACTAGTTTTAACTGGCATGGTTAAGAAACATTTGGTTCAGTCTTTCATTGATGATTTATTGCATTCTGCAATTATTTAATCAGCTAGAGATGTCATGTCATATAGACTCCTAACAGAAGTTACTTCTTCTACTCAGGCTATCTTCTTCTTGATTGTACTTGATCGTATAATATACCTCTGCTCATTTGCCACGGGGAAAGTGATATTCTATATTTTCAACCTCATTCTCTTCACGTATTCAGTTACAGAATATGATTGGCAATTGGATCCATCTCGACAACATGCAGCTCAGTTAGCTCTCCGTGCCATATTTGTTGCAAAAGCAGTTTCTCTTGGACTGCAGGCTGTACAAATCCGATATGGCATTCCTAACAAGAGCACATTGTATCGACAATTTTTGACTAGTGAAGTTTCACGGATCAATTACTTAGGGTATAGACTTTATCGTGCTCTGCCATTCCTTTATGAATTACGATGTGTACTTGATTGGTCATGCACAACTACGTCCCTCACCATGTATGACTGGCTAAAGGTATATGTAAATATTGTTGCTTAAATCACTATCTTTCTTCTAAAAAGTAAAACTTCCATCATTTGACACCTTTTGTTGGAAACAACTTTGATAAACGGCCATATTCACTGGTTCATCTTTTGTGCTACCTTGTTATTGTGAACTATACTTAAATAATTGATTTATTGAATCAAAATTTGCCTCTGTAATATATTGCTTTTAAAAGATGTTAAGTGTAGCAACCCAGGCATGGTATTTTAGTCTGAATATGTAGAACGTGAATGTTCATGTTATTGCTTGCAATTCATAATGATATTGATAGGGAAATGATAGGAAAGCTGTTTCAGTATATATGCGTCCTACTGTTCCTGGTAATTAGTGTCTTTATCTTGTTCCTTTTGGTGGTTTATTAACTTTATTTCCAGCTTGATTTTGTGATTGGGTTTGTTTTTGTACCTCTAATTTTGAAGATGATTGATTGCCAGTTTGCTTTGTGACCTTTCTGCCCTTGAATAATTTTACGCAACCTTCTCTCATTTACTTTTCGGTCAACAATTGCTAGCAGGAAAATAAAAAATTAGACTTTAATAAATCAATGAATAATTTCTTATATAAGTAGAAAATTATTGAAGTTCGTTCTTAGTGGATAGTTCAATTTAAAATGGTTGCTGCTTGAAATTTCCTTATATCACGATTACCAAAGTGATATGTGACGTTGCACCAAGTAAAAAAAAAGAAGACAGCAGCTTAAATTTTGAATTACTGTTTAGGATTACACGCCAGGTTCATAGCACATATATATTTGGTAAAATCCACCTTATTCCAAATTGAAGGACAATAATATTAAAAATGGTTGGCCAAAATTTGTCTTTAGAATATAAATGGCAATACTTAGTTCATTATATCTGTGTTATTATTTGGCATATGAATATCTTATTTGAGTTCATCTACTAGCATAATCACATAAGTGGGTGTTGAGAGCCTATGAAAATAGATTATTACATGTCTATAAACTATTTTCGGCTTATTTTAATAAGAACTCTAGGATAGTTTATAAAAACTGCTTACATTTTATGTGGAAACAATTTGACCATGTTTTCTCTTTGATTATAGAAATAATTTATTCATAAGTACTTATATGATGGAACGTTTATTCAATAAGGAGCACTTAATTAAGTTGTTTACCCAAACATGCCTTATGTCATTCTACCATTAGTGCAACATATCATTAACTAGGACCTTAGGACTCATTTTGTTTTTCCTGCTTTTGAATGTCTTGTAGGACACATTAGTAGGCATCTTAAAAATTTGATTTTTGGTGTTAGCAGTGCATTTCAGATTACGCATATTCAATAGGCACATTGAAAATTCATTTGGAAGAGTTTTTTTTCATGTTATGCTATTTTTTATACTTCTGAATTCTGTTTAGTTAGGAAACTAACACTTGCATTGTTTCCCCCATTTTGATAGCTTGAGGACATCAATGCAAGTTTGTACCTTGTCAAATGTGATTCAGTCTTGAATAGAGCTACACACAAACAGGGGGGAAAGCAAACAAAAATGACTAAATGCTGCAACGGGATCTGCCTGTTTTTTGTATTAATCTGTGTTATATGGGCTCCAATGCTGGTAAGAAAAATGACAAAGCCTTTGATTTCATAATTTACTAATTAGTGGTGTAATCAGGTTTTAATTCTGGCACTTCTGCTGTTAGATTTATTAGCTATATTTAGTAACTTAATGGCATGTGATTTATCATTTTACTAGGTAAATATTAAGCAATTTATAATTACGCAACCCAATTTTGCAATATTTTTAGTATCACTCGGACAGTGTATTGAATTTTGTATCAGTACTGTAACGTCCTATCAGACTATGCTGAAAAAGCACTTTGTATCAATGTTCTGCTGTGTTTCTTATGTTACCTTCTTTTATTAGAAGTTCTTATTGAAAAATCGAAAAAAGGTGTCAGAGATATGCACCAAAATAAAATTGAAGAATATGATAATTTAATGTAAAATATTTGGTAGCCAACGTAATATATTTATTGGTCTCTTATTTCCATAATTACATGCTAATATGCCTATTCTTCTGAGAAACGTGCAAAACCATCTATGTTTGGTAAAAGTATAGTGATTTTTAATCAAAACTGTTATTGAATGGTTTTATTAATCTTAACTGTTTCTTAGTTTACTGTTTACTCTTTATTAATTTTAATTCACCGTTAATTTACTTTTTTCAAATACAAAATGCTGTTTTTTTCCAAATATAATTTAGTAATAATGCTATATTCTCAATAACTATGTCTTGGAACTTTGGTGTTGTGTTATGGTATCGTTATGGAACTCAGGTGTTAGTTATTGAAGTTGGATGTATTTATCCTGCTCATTGTTAATTTGTTCACGTACTTGACCATTGCAATTTTCCAATCGCCACAATAGCACATAACAAATTTATTGAAGTACATCTTTTATTATTTTTCCTTACAGATGTATAGCAGTGGTAACCCCACAAACATTGCAAACCCCATTAAAGAGGCGAGCTTTCAGGTTGATATCAAGACAGTGAGTGGAAGGTTGAATTTGTATCAAACAACTCTGTGTGAAAGAATCCAGTGGGATTCGCTCAATTCTGATGTCAATGCTGATCCCAATGGCTATTTGACTGCTTATAATAAGAATGATATCCAGTTGATATGCTGTCAAGCTGATGCTAGTACATTATGGCTTGTTCCACATGTTGTTCGGCATAGATTGATTCAGTCCCTTGAATGGTATATGGACATGCAAATTTTTTTCACCTGGACACTTTCAAGGGACAGGCCAAAAGGGAAAGAAGTTGTGAAATATGAAAAAACTGTTGACCCTCAGTATCTTCCGACGCAGTCTGATGTTCAAAAAGCTCTTAATGGCTCTATGAATAGCTTTAGGATTTATAATGTTTATCCAAGATATTTCCGTGTCACTGGTTCAGGTGACGTTAGACCTTTGGAGGAGGTAATATATGGTGTTCATTTATTATATAACTGTTATATTTATATGGAAAATCCTAAATTACTATTGAAAATTTTGAATTCAATTTTTCAGGATTGTGCTGTTAGTGCTGATCTCATTATAAATCGTGATCAGTTTGACTGGTGGGCCTTTAAAGATATTAATCCCTCAAATTTAAGTGGATTTTGTGGAGGTTTGATGGGACCTATGGCAATCATAATATCTGAGGAAACACCACCACGTAAGTTGGCCATGTAATTTTTTTCTCCAAAAGAAAATGTCCATAGGTCATTTATATTGCCCAATATAACTTAGCATAATTTTCTGACATTGTCATACTGCTTCAGAGGGTATTCTTGGTGACACACTCAGCAAGTTCAGCATATGGGGGCTTTACATAACCTTTGTTCTAGCTGTTGGACGCTTCATTAGACTCCAGTGCTCTGACTTAAGGATGAGAATTCCTTACGAGAACCTACCTTCCTGTGATAGGTACTATATGTTTCTTTTCAGAAGGAAGCCATACAAATGAATATATGATAAAAAAAATCTCCCATTTTTCCTTGAGAATTTCTCAAGCCAATTAATTGAACGATACCAATGCTCCTGAACACGCGTCGTTCTACTGTGATGTTGGTAAACCTCTTAAACATACGTCCTATGTAAACTTACATTATTTCTTGTTGCATGCTTCTTATGTAGGTTGATAGCCATTTGCGAGGATATATATGCTGCAAGAGCTGAGGGTGAGCTTGGAGTTGAAGAGGTCCTTTACTGGACACTAGTGAAAATATATCGGTCCCCGCACATGCTGCTTGAGTACACCAAACCTGATTAAAATGTTCCGGGTTGAGTATTATCTTCTGGTCATTAAATGTTATTCCGGCTTAATGGTCTCAGATATGGTTTGACTGCCACACATATTGAACGGGCTAGGAGTTCGGAGCAGTGTGATGCAGGTGGATACTCGCACGTATAATCAGATTTGAACCAACTTTGCGACAGTTTTGGTGCGGTATCCAATATGGGATTATAAATTTTTTATGGCAAGTACAGCATCGTGATTCATGATTGTGTAATCTATATACATGACATGACAGTAATTATTTTTGGGAAAATCATGTATACAATGTACAATGTAGTCAGTGCCAAAGTTATAACATGAAGTAATAGAGCAGATATGTATAGTTGTTAAAAACAAAGAAGAGCGACTTCTCAACCCTATCTGTACCTAACATGAACGTTTAGCAAAATTCCATGTCATGTCTTTGCAATATTATTATTTTGTGCTGCTTTTAAAAGTGGCAAATTAATTAATTTATTATTATTATTATTATTCCACTTGTGTTACTTTTTATGTTTCTTAATTATTATTATTTTCTTAAATTTCAAATGCGATGGGTGGTGGGGCTTTTGTAACATTAGGAATATCTTTGGAACATAAGTAATGTGTGGTGTGTGTAGTAAAAATGAATGATGTTTGTATGTTAAATAAATTAAAAATCGACACTTGTAGTTATTTTAAAGTAATAAAAAGTTATAAGCAGAAATTAATTTTTACTCAGATAAAAATTATAAATGTGACCACATAGCAACCTATTTTGTGCGTTTAAGTAGACTTATTAACGCTCTATTTGAAGCTTGTGTCTAACAACAAATAACTAGTTAATTGAATTCAAAGCCTCCGATTAAGTTATTAATTGAATGAACAAAATGGAGATCGATGCAACATGGTAGTAAAACTGATGCAGTTAAATACTACTAAACTAATCAACAATATTATTAGCAATTTATTAGCTTTACCTGTTTTGTTTTTTATTTCATTTGTACTCTTTTCTTATTTCTTATATTCATCGTCACATAATATAAAATTTTAAATGAAGACAACTTTTTACAACAATACAACCTTTATTTTATAAACATTAAGGAATATTCTCCTATTCATCACTCTAATTCCAGCAATATAATTCAGAAGAAAAAGAAGACTGGTGTGAGGCAAATAGATAGGGTGCATAGATAGATATATTTTTGGGTGTTTTGTTTACAGTTACACAACACAAAGGCAGTGAATATTTGTTTAGGTATGCAATTACAATAAAACAGAACGACAATCCAAAAAACTGCAAGAACAAATTTTGTTTCAATGCAACTGGATTGGTGTTCCCTAACACAATCTCTAGAGTTAATATATTACAAACAAACCAACCAGAAATGCAGAAAACTTGGGATGATCTTTCTCAAACATCATCCTTAGTTATCTTAGCTTTCTTGTTAGCAGAATCCTTCTGCTCAATATATTCTGGGATGGTATCCTGCATTATCTTCGGGGATGAAAAATCAAAATCCGAAGCAGATATACCACTGTGTTCAGGATGATCTTTTAGATACCCTGCTATTTCATTCCGGGTTCTCAGTTTTTTACCTGAAGGTGTGATGTAGTAAGAGTCCAATTTAGAGTAATCTTTTCTAAGTACCAAGCTTCTCTTGAAACCTTGTGGAGTCTTTGGAAGGTTAGGCTTGTCAATGACCCATGTCCGAGTGGAATCATATTCAATATCAGCAGGATCATCACAGCTACAATTAGCCTTTCTGCTACAATCAAAAGGTTCACGAGTGACTTTATGCCTGATTTCTTCAAACTCCTCCTGACTATCAATCACTCTCCATTTCAAGCAATTCTTGCACTGCGCCGCATATATATCAACTGAACCCTGTGTTATCACTGTTCTCTGTCACAAATAATTCACCAACAGTTTAGATAGCAGCAGAAATTCAGCTCTTATAAATTAAACCTGACAAAGACTTAATATTTCAAACTTTTGAAATATTAAAATTTTCAATTCAATTATGATTCTATAAGCTTGCATATATATTCTTGTTGGGTGAATCTATTAGCTTTCTCTCTAAATAGCAAATCTGATATTAACCGCCCACAGTCCACACTTAACTGTAGCACCAACCCCAATGATCGATGGGGTGCACGTACCGACACCTTGATTGCATTCAATTAATTTATTTATGCAAATTATTATGGTGTCAGCATCGTGTCTGACGTCTGTGTCATTATCCGTGTTTCATAGCTTAACAGCAACAAAATAATTTAAACACAAATTAGGGTTGATTGAAGGGCAAATTCTACTCAATTACTGTTTAACAAAGCAATTACTAATCACTATATAATTATAGAAGCCATTAAAAAACAGAAAAATAAGTAATAATATTCAGTTTCTGAGAAGATCCGTGCGAAAGACAAATCTGGAGAGTAATGTGGCGCCACATTGATAAATTAAAAGAAGCAACTAGAATACAAAGACGAATAATAGCATTGACCGAAAAACAAGAATTTACGAATCAATGAAGTGTTAAGAAAGAAAGAATCAAAGAAGAGAGTTAAAAAGTAGGGGATGGAAAAAACCCTAAAGAAAAGAGGAATGGGGTTGAGGGTTTTACCTTAGAAGAAGAAGATGGAGTTTTGGAGATATCATGGGCTGCGCCAGTCATTGATCCGGCGACAGTACAGTTGTTAGGGTTAGGAGAAGAGAACAAAGCCACCGATGCGATGCGTTATAGAAGTGAGGGTAGGTAACTTGGGACGTAGGACCAACCAACCAACTATGTTTCTTTCTCAATGAGTTAAATAACTTTTCGTCATCTCAAATGTTTTCTATGCAATTTTAGTTTCTATTTTAAGCCAACTTATCTGTATCAATAACTTTTTAATGCTTTTTCTTTTTTTAACAATATTTAGAATATGATAACAACCTCCTATAAATTTTTAGAATATTTTACTAAAAATTATCGAATATGAATTTTTAAATAATAAAAAACCATACTTAATTTATTTTATGTTTTAAAAAAATAAATTTTTTGTGGGATAAATTTTTATAATATCCTAAATATACTTGCAAAAAAATCATTTAAAAATATATATGAATTATTTTAAAAGTAAGAACTGAAATTATTGACGAAAAATATTTGCAAGTGATTATTTAAATAAAAATTTTAAAAGGACTAAAAGTATAATATAATATATTAATAAAGACCAAAAACTTATTTAATCTTATTATTTTTATATTTTG
>JBBPBP010000001.1:7997577-8010596 GCA_037974735.1 Cicer chorassanicum | reverse complement strand
AAAATAATAATATTAACTTTGACTCTAATTAATTGTGTTGTTCTAAAAATGCCGTTATAATATTTAATGAGTTCATCTTTTTTAGAAAAGTGAGTTTTCTATTTTTCATAGAAAAAAAGGATAATTTATATTTTCTAGGGCATTTTATTTTTCAAGAACGCATGGTCATTTTTACCAACTTAAGTTTTTTTGTTGGTAAATTTAGAAATTTAAATAAGGTCAATTCATTTTCTTAATAAGTGTGAATTAAAGAAGTATTTAAAAAACAAAAGATACTAGCAATAATCAACCTCCTCAAATTGGACATTATTATTATTTACTATAACATTTTTTGACAAAAATGACACTATTGTTATTTTTTAATTATTATTATTATTATTATTATCAGCACAAAATTATTATAATTATTTTGGTCAACTTGAGTGATAAGTATAATTGTAATTGTAGTTGTAATACTAATAATTATAATAGTAAAACTACTTTTTTATGGAAAACTCTAATTCTTATTATTAAAATTATTATTTTGGTCAAGGCGGAGTTATTGTCCATGAGATGGACACTGACCAGATTCATGTTCAACTTCTCAATTTTCAAACTTAGAAGTACTAGGATCCTAATAGTTGGTTAGCATTAAACACACAAAAGAAAGAAAAATTAAAAAAAAGTATATAAAGGCAATGATAACTCACAAAATATAATTTTATATATCAATATATCTGATATCTTGTAAAAAAAGTATATATATATATATATAAATGATAATTTTGAAGAAAATTTATATATCAAATATAAATTCAAATTCGAAATAGTTCTTTTCTTTATATTTATACTGTGAGTAACGAAATTTATTTTTTATGAGTTGAGAACTGAAAGATTTAGTGTGTATTTAATTATGCCGTAATTAAAATTAAATTTGAATAAATTAATTTTAATTAAAAATAAATTAAATATAAAATAATTTATATTTAAAATAAAGTTGAACAAAAAACTTCAATATAATTTTTTTACACATATTGAAGTAAAATCAAATTTATTCGAAAACAGTGAAATATACCGAAATTAAAATTTAATATTTAGAATTGATTTTGGGTGGTACAAGTGGATGTAATTAACAGCAAGCAAATTACGGTAGTTAGCGCCTAATAACACAATAGCCGCACACATCACTTACACTTTTCTAGAATATATAAATATAAATATAAATATAAATAAAAAAATAAATTAATGAAAATGTCCATTCCATTCTCATTTGCATTTCAATTTAATTTTGATTCCTAAACCCAAAACCCAAAGAGAGTGAGTAGCAGCAGCAGCAGACACACACTTCACATTCTCACAACACAAAATCAATAAAGTCTCTTTCATTTTCTTCTTCTTCTTCTTCTCTATTACGCTCATTTCTGCAAACAAGGTCAGCTACATTTTTTTCTTTTTCTTTTTCTTTTTTCTGTTCATTGTTTTAAATAAATTTTTGTCTTTATTTATTTATTTATTATTTGAAGGTTTCTTTCTGCTATTTCAATTCTAACATAGGTGATTATTCATTTTCTCCTATCACTCTCGCAACTCTTGATCTTCGTAATGCTTTCTTTTTCTCTTGTTTTGATTTCGTACTCTATTCTTTATTATTTTCTCAAAGATTGTATTTTGCTTTGGTATCAATTTTGTATCAATCTTGCGTGTTCCCAATTTTTTGCGTTCACAATTTTTTTAATTACTCATTTACACACCATTATTTATTTGTAGATAGAGGCTTGATTTGATAGGAAAAAAAGTATTCTATTGTAATGGCTGAAGAAATGGATAAAACTGTTGATGATTGTGAACAAGTAGTACAGGAGGAGGAAAAAGATTGTCATTACAAGAGAAAATCAGATGAGCCTTCTATGGATCCAGATAGTCCCACTTCATATGTTGATGATGACTTCCCTCCCTATGAATTTTCAATTCCGCCAAGCTTTAACGATATTGATTCATTCGAATTAGGGTTCGATTATGAAACACAGGAGGACGATTTGAACGAGGTTGAGGATTGGAGTGATCCTATGGCAACTCAGCTTGAGGAGTTACTCATGGCTAATTTGGATGCCATTTTCAGTAATGCAATAAAAAAGGTTGTTGAATCGGGCTACACTCAAGAAAGAGCTGAAACTGCCATTTCGAGGAAGGCTATATACTCAGAAGGAGACCCTCTTACAAATATTGTATACCACACTATCAATGTTTTGAAGGGAAAAGGAAACGATGCTACCTTTGATGTTGCATTTCAAAATGTTAAGCAGTTGCTGCATTATACCATGGTAGAGATGATTGGTATACTTTGTGAACTAAGACCATCACTAACAGTAACTGAAGCAATGTGGGAGTTGCTGATACATGACTTGAGTATTCCGCGGGCCATTGCAGCGCATGATAAACTCAGTGATGATGTTTCTAAGGGGGAAAGCTCTGCCAATTCTGTGGCTCCGCCATCAAAGTCAGAGGTTAAAAGCTGTGATAAAATTCCAGATTGCAGCTCATCAACTAGCCAAAAGGGCTCCCAGGAATGTAAATCAGGACCTAATTCTAAGGTGAATAGTAGAAAAGAACTTGCATTAGCACTTAGGCAGAAGTTCCTTCATATGGAGAAAACTAAAGCTTGTGGAAAAGGGGGTGTTAAATTAGGGAAGCTTACAGCCGTAGGTGGTTTGATTGTTGAAAAAAGACTCAAGCCGCCATCTGAAACTCCAAATCAGAAAATGAAACGTGGTTCCTCAAATGCAAAGGGAGTTAAGATAGCAGAAGGAGTGTGCCATGTTTTAACCAATGATGCTTCAGTTTTAACTAAGGGAGGTAGCGCCACAAAATTGCCCAGAAAGGATGCAATATCCACTTCTTCTACAGGGAAAACAACCAAAGCAAAACATAAGCTATGCTCCCCTGACATTCAAAAGATTCATGATTACCGTGCTGGTATTCCTTTTGATGAGGTTTCGGGCACATATGTCCCACGGGATGAGAAGGAAGAACAAATTTTGAAATTAGTATCTCGAGTGCAAGAATTACAAGATGAGCTACAAAGCTGGAGCGACTGGACGAATAAGAAGGTTATGCAGGTAGCTGACAAACTTCGCAAGCTGCAGGCTGAATCTAAATCGCTGAAGAAAGAAACTGAAGCGTATAGAAAAGATAGGAAAACTTTGGAGGAGAATACTGAGAAGAGGATCTCTGAAATGGAGAATGCCATCGATACTACTAAAAAGCAACTTGAGAGTGCTGCTGCTGCCACTCTTGTGCTACAGGAAAAAAAGTCCTTGCTAAAGAAGGAGTTGGATGCTGCTAAGTCGTGGGCTGTAAAGTCAATGGCAAGCCATCAAGAAGCACTGGAGAGAGAACAGATAGCTGTTAAACAGGCCCAGTCATGGGAAACGGAGAAGGCCTTGCTTCGAGATGAGCTTGAGAATGAGAAGCAGAAATTATGTAACCTGCAAGAGGAGATTGACAAGGGGAAAGATCATCTAGCCTATGCTGAGGTATGTGGCATTAAATATGGCAATTGATATGAAGATATATTTGAGTAAAATCTGTGGAGTTTACTATTATTATTATATATATTAATATTAGCTTATATCTTGAGTACCTTCTCTATTATTCTAACGGTCCAATTTGTGCGCATATTGGACATGCATAGGCACCTCAAAAAGACATGGCTACTTCAGTTTGACCTTCCAAGTTGTCAAAAGAAATATATATATATATATATATATGTATGTATATATGTTTTATTTAAATATATTCGATTGACAATTTTAGCCATGTATCGGAAGCATGGGATAAATGCTAAGTCTTGCTATCTGAAGGATGTTCTTTCAGTCTCACAGTTTAAAAGTACAAATCATAAATCAACTCAAAACGTTACTTCCATCTTATTACTTCTCAACCAATTAAAATGAATTCAACAAGGGCTTTGCATTCTTTTAGATTTTCCAAAAGACATATCATGGTATATAATATACATAATTTTACAGTTAAAATTTCTTGATTAGTATTTTTGGTAAAGTTCATCAATTTACATGGTCAAATCTAGAATCCTATTGAGCCAAATTATTGGAACAGCACAAAGTCAATAATTTATCACTCAGGTCTTCCTGCACATATTATTTTTACTTTTGCATTTAAATAAATATCACAGTTCGCAAGGTACTTGTTAAATACTAGGATATATTTCTGTTTTATTGATGGCCAAATTGTTTGCAGTATTGGCACTCAAACAGCTTATTATGCTACTTCCTTACTTAAGTGGTGGAAATGTTACAGGGTAGATTAAAAAAGGAGAGAGCTACAACAGAAAGTATCCTCGCACAGGCTGCATCCATTAGAAAAGAAAGAGAACAATATGAAGCACTCGTGAAATCTGAAGAGGATGCCCTTAGAAAGAAGGCAGCTGGTGATCTGCAGGAATATGTACAAAGCATGGTTAAGATAGAGAAGGAGATGGCTATGCTAAGACTAAAATCTGATTCCAAAAAAGCTACTCCATCTGTGAAAGAAGACAAGGAATCCGAGACGTTGACGATGGGGAGCAGTCAAGTCGTGGGAAGTTGTCAAGACCAACCGGCTGGTGAAAGTTTGAGGCGAGAGCAGGAGTGTGTCATGTGCCTGTCAGAGGAGAGGTCAGTTGTTTTTCTGCCATGTGCACATCAGGTGTTGTGTCCAAAATGCAATGACCGCCATGAGAAGCAAGGGATGAAAGACTGCCCTTCATGTAGGACATCAATCGAGTTTAGGATTCATGCTAAATTTCTTGGGCATTAGATATATGGACTTTTCTTAGTGGATGAGAATTGTGAAGAAGCGTTGCAGTTAGTTCAGAGGATTCTCCAAGGATATTCATTTGAAGTTCATTTAGATCATTATGGCATTCCCCTATCCCCACAACATTTTACTTTTAAAGATATTTTTTTTAGACCGATTCGGTTCCTAGTTGGTATCCCCCATTACCCCAAAATAGGAAATAAAACAGAAAGAGAAACAGCATAGACAAAGAAAGAACTGTCCTTAGAGACAGTTATGTGTAAATTTCATTACAGTGAATTTCAATAGCACAGAGAAACTTGATGAATTTGGGTCTTCTATATATCATGTTAGGAGGTACAAATGAGATATGCATGTTATCTATCTTTCCCTATCTTCGTGCAGGTAGGCTTATTAAGTGGTTTTTGTTGTTGTGAAGAAGCTTGTTAGGTTGTGATGTGAGGTTCAAGGATCTTCAAAATCCATTACCTCACCTTGAAGCGCATAATAATATTTTAATATGAATAGTCTATTTCTGTCTTTTTATGAAATATTGGTGCATTCTTCCAGGTCTAGGATACATTCTAACGCTCTCAAGTTAGTAAATGTTTTATTAGAGAAGATTCAAATCAACCACATGTACTTCACAAACAATTATTTTGGTCCTAATGTATGGGACGCATCGGGAGGCTGAGGATCAAGGGATAAAATCCAAAATCCTTCTAGCCAAACCGAAATTGGTCTGAGTGCTGGTTTAGGGTGTTAAAAAAAAAACTTAATTAAATTTTTGATCAAAATGAAAATGAAGGCGAAAACAATTAAGAGTATATCGTAAGTTTTTCTTAAAAATTCTTTTTTACAATACTAGTGCAAGTGTGTATCGTATAAAACAAATTTAAATAAGCTCTTCTAAATGTTCCTTGTGCAAAGTTTCTGGTTTTTTTAATATTGTGTTGTGCAAAATGGAGCAAATATTGTAGTACTAAATTCACACTCATTTATGTTTAATTTTGCAGATAATTATACCTGTGTTGTTTGTATGTGTATTTATAATGCAGATCGGTCATGGATATTTTTTTGTACATATTCAACTAGTCTCATCCTCATTGTTATTTTTAAACACCATTAACAAGGACAAAGAATCTAATTAAAAAAACTAAATTACAAGAAATGTTTTATATCAATTTGAACTACAATAACTTAATAAAATTTGTAAAATTAATAGGATTAACAAATTAATTTAAACTTTTTTAGATGATCGGAGATTTTGTATTTACAGTTAAAAAAAAAACATAGATGCGGTATTGAAATCGCAAAGCTTTTTCTAGCATAAGTTGAAAGATATGACAACAAGTCAATATGTCCGAGTGGTTAAGGAGACAGACTTGAAATCTGTTGGGCTACGCCCGCGCAGGTTCGATCCCTGCTGTTGACGTGTTTTTTACCATGTTCTTTTTTATTTTTGCATAACACATCATTCTTTATTTCTTCCTCTGAATTACATACGTTATTTAATAAAATCTAATAGATTATATTTAAAATATATATATAATTTTAAGAAAATATAATATATTTAATTTAAAAAATATATTTTTTTACTATAAAACTATCTTAAATTTTTTTTATAATTATTTTAAAACAATTGTTTCTAAAAATAGTTTTATTTATTGTTTTCTAAAAAGCGATTTAAAATTTATTATTTTGAAAACTATTTTTAGCAAAAATCAAAATTTTTAAATATTAATTTTATTACTAATATATTTATTATATTTAAAAAACAGAATTTAAATAATAAATTATTTTATTATAAAACAAAATATTATTAAAAAAGTATTTTGGTAATAAAAAACAGCTTTTTTTAATAAAACAAATACATTTTTTTTGCAGAAATAAAAAACAGTTTTGAAAAAAAATAATAACTTATTAATTATAAATTTAAATAGGATGATAGTTGGTGGTGGTCCCCTTTCAAACTACCGCTATGGTAGTTGCAGGAGCACCGCCTCAGACCACCACCCTTATAATTTAATTATTTATTAGTAAATTAATTATATATTTTAATAAAATAATAATAATAAACTGTTTTTTAAAACACTTTTTAAAATATTTAAAAACAGTAATTTTAAATATTTTTTAATATTTTAAAAACAGTTTTATAATTAAAAATAATATAATAATAGTATTATTAATATTGTAAAAAATTTACTTTTAAAAATAATAAATAAATTAAATTTAGAATAAATAAATACCATGATTTATTTTTTTGCTACAATAAATAAAATCTATTATTATTATTATTATTATTATTATTATTATTATTATTATTATTATTATTATTATTGTAAGTATATAATTTATTATAATATTAAAAAAAGTTATTAAGTAGATTAAATAGATATCCCTTCATTAAAATGTGATAATGAATGGACCGGATGCTTTTTATTTTTAACGTAGATTGAAATATTGAATTGAGTTTTTTTAAAGAAGTGGATTGTAAATAGATTTATAGATTATTTTTTATCTTCTATTACAATCTAAATGCAAATCCATATCCTTCCCATCCATCCATATTGCCACTTCTAGTTATACTGCAGCTTATAATATTATATACTAAGTCACACATAACTTACAGTGCTCCCTCATTTTTGTATATGGTTTGATATTTGTTCGAGATTTGTTGAGAATTAAAAATATTTTCTTTCTTTTAAAATAATTGACTCATTTTTAAAAATAATAAATTTGTCATAAAATAATAGACTCTTTTAATTTTTAATATATTTCTTTTTAATTTTATTTTTTAATTAATATTATTTATATTATTTGTAATACAATATCTTTTATAATGTATTTATGACATTAATAATGAATTAATATCTAATAAAAATAATTTGGTAAAGATAATATATATGAAATCATCAAATGAGTCCTTTATTTTAAGAAAAAGGGAATATATCTTAAAATGAATTTTCATACTTCAAATTATACTATTAGAACAATTATGATCTCACGTATTCAAAATCTGATCGTGTTTGTTTAGATGAAAAATCCTAAAATGGATTTCTATGCTCCAAAATACAAGCTACTGTTGTTTTTCCAAGTTGTTTAAATAGGACATTTGTGAATATACAATTTTTTTACTCAAATGCATTGTGAATATACCATTAAAATCACACAGCTCATTTATTCTGAGATTGATGTTGTAATGGTGTTGTGCTGCATGACGCACACAATCACTCTATGTCCACTATTGGAAGAAGATCGAACGGTGCATATTATATTTTAGGGGAAATTGTATTTCCCTTCCTTGAGATTATCTTGAATGACATCAACACTTTTTCTAGTTTTAAAAAAACATCCACTTCTCATATACTTACTAAAAATGTAACGGCCCGAATTTTTTTTTTTTTAAACAAATTCAAATTCATAATAAAGAGATAGATACCTTTTAATAAAATATTTAAATCGTATCACAACGACAAAAGTCAACAATAATTACAAACAGCGGAAACGGTTTTGAAATGAAAATCTAAAATATTTAAAACAGAAAAATACACCGGGGCTATGAGACCTATCCAATGTAGCTCATACCCCTGAGATATCCCCGGCAGACACCTGTACAAAAGCACTGCCCCAAGAATTTTAACTTCCCCACGTCACATCAAAAAGTGGTACAAGGACCCATCCTGATTCTCATCTGAGGGCAAAGCCCAGATTTCCACAATAATTGTAAAGGTCACCAACCAAAATTAACAAATATCACATAACATTTAAATTTTAAATGCACAAAATAACCTTTCAACTTAGCATACATCTAGAAAGGATTTTCATATGCCAAACATGCATAATCAAAGTTGAAAAATGGAATTTTTAACAAACTGCACTGTCGTATTTGAATACCACATCCTTGTATCCGAATACAATTGTGAAAATGGCATAATTTTCAGTTTTGAAAATGTTTCGATATCATTCAACGATTACCACATAAAGTCAATCAATAACACTCATCAAATACGGCACAATTACAAACCACAACCGAGTATGTATATACAACCATCACAGTATATCAAACATGACTCGCGTGCCAAGCACTCTAATGAAATGCGTATATGCCAATGCACATGATTCCAGAATTCCAAACTAAAACCCTCCTCGAAGGGCGTAAATCATAATTGTACAGTCACTCACAGACCAGTACTAATTATCAAGGTGCAATCACTCACGGATCAGCACAATTTACTATCGTACAGCCTCTCACAGACCAATACTAATTTTCTATGCGTGCAATCGCTCACAGATCAGCACGACTTACAAGAGTGCAATCTCTCACAGATCAGCACGACGCGAAAATTCCCGCAAAGATAAGATGAACCAACTATTCACATGGCATCATCTTGTGGCCCATCCCGGTTACCACTATCACTATGACCCATCGCGGTCACCATTTACTATGAAATGCATGAGCATACTCTAACTCTTTTCACCACAACCATTAAGTAAATGCAAATATTAAAAGATTCCCCCTTTTTAATACTCATTTAACACTAATGATTTTTCAAAACTTTTCACAGAGCATACTCAGACATATTAATTCATAATCCAACAATTCCACATCAAATACAATCTACAAACCACATTAAATACAACAATCCAAATTCCACAAATCCACACCAAATCACCACGAATTACTCATTTTCAAAACTCGTAATATTTCAACCACAATACACCCATTAATTTCCATAATTGCAAACATGCATTTACACCAAATTTATTTCCTCAAATCACTCCTCAAACACATCAAAACAATTTCACATAAAATACCTTAAATTCATTTTCTGCAAATCCACACATCAAACACGACAAATTCAATCAATTCGAATTTCAAAATTTCACACCAAATTTAATTTCCAAAATTTTCAACCATAATCCACACATAAATCACATCTCAAAAATTCATAATATTAATTATGAACACATAAACCACACCAAATTTAATCTCCAAAACAACATTAATATCTCAGAGTTCTCCCCACCGCTAACTCGGTGCCAACAGTCTCGATTCCTTTTCGAGACTCAATGAGCTAACTACATAAACATGAATATTTATAACAATTTGTTCACAACTAAAGTTCAAACTCATTTATTTGAAAATAAATCATTTCGTAACTCAAACACGTCAAAATCAATTTTTTTTTTGTCAACCATTACTAACAAAATCGACCACATTAATCACATTAATTCAATCTCAGCAAATCGCACACAATTCATATCAAACTACGTCTCAACTGCGTCAATTTTAAATTCCGCTAATTCCCGCATAAACGAATTAAATTCATTTTCACAATTTTACACATCAAATACACCAAATTTCTTTTCCATAAAATCACATATAATGTCCTAAATGCAAACTAAAAGTTTGGAAGGAGCCCTTACCTTAACGATAGTTTAAACAACCGATTACGGTACCGCGATAAATTCCGGTAAAATACTTTGTTCGCACGTAACTTCGAAAACTAGCTCACTAGCACCACAGTGTGGAGGTGAGCAACTTTCTCTTATGCCACTTCGCGAGACGGAGCTTAGATCTAGGTGGAAATGGAGGTTTTGAATTGATGGGTTTTAGTTTTTATGTTTTTGTTTGCTGGAAGAAGAAAGAAAGGAAGAATAGCGTGAATGGAATGGCAATGCTTCTCTCTTTGTTTCCTATTTTTTTTTTTTTTTTGCTTCCTCACGTTTTATATATATATATACTAATACTACAAACTACTATATATATATTACTTACTAATTTAATAATAATATATATATATATATATATTATAATTAAACTAAATCAATAAATATCTAAATATTCTTGCACACACCTCAACTATTTTGATAAAAATATTTATTCTCATTGCAACTCAATTGACAAGTAAATTTTTTTTTTTGCAATTAGAGATATTTTTAACAAAACAGTCCAATAATAATTTCTCCGTGGCGTAATCAAATTATTTCTCGCCAACTAATTTTAAACGGGTCTCATAAAAATATTATTGGCATTTAACACACAACATACCATTAAAATTGGCTAAAAAGCCTCATAATTCAACACACAAAAAATATACTAAAATTGCATAAATTAGAATTTAAAACTAAGGGTCTTACAAAAAACAATTACATCAAACATTTTTTTACCACACGTACATCTATTCATGTCATTTACTATATAACACAATTAAAATTTTTGCTTTAATTTATAAATACACGACTATACATCTGATATTTCCAATTTTAAAATGTATGACTATATTCTTAGTAGTACAACTGGAATGTGAATTATAATATTTTTTTGATAAATAATAGATAAAGTTGAAAGACTGACAGAAAAGAAATGTTATGTACAATTTTTTAAAAAAATTTAAATGAAGTGTTAATGTCATTTAAGGTGACCTCGGACAAGGTAAATGTAATTTCCCCAATATTTTAAGATAAACATTTTTGTTTAAAAAATAATCAAAATATGCCCTTAAACTAGGGCTGGATAACAGGCGGGTATGGGCGGTTTCGGGTCCAAATTCTGGATCAGACTATAACCACGGGTGGTGCTATGAGGCCCATTCCCGACTATTTAGATATCGGGTTTGTGCGAGTTTCGGGTCTCGGGTTATATGGGTTTTTCGGGTGGGTAAATTCGGGTTGGATTATTGGGCCATTTTAAATTTCTCAAACTCTAATGTTTTTTTTTTTGAAAAATAAAATGCAGTTTTTTTATGGGTCCTTAGACACTACTGGCCTATTAAACATTAATAAGCATTTTTATGTTTTAAATTGTTAATTTTAGCCAAATAAATTGTTAACTAATTCCTTCAGTGTACATTATTTTTGTTCCATTTTTTCCTTTGAGCATTGAACTTGTAAATTATTCAAAATAGTATAATTTTATAACTTAGTCTAATTTAGTCTCACTTTAAAAATGATTATTTATCTTTCAGATTTATTTTGTCCCATTTTTCCCTGTTAATGATCTTTGCAAAATGAAACATTATAGCATACATCAACAACAAAGATTTAACCTTTAAATTGTACAACATATCAATTTAAATTTACGAATAAAATATTAAGTTCTTCAAAAAAATGTAATTCACTTCAACCATCAACCTGCAGAAACATCAACCTACACAGAAAACAAATTTAAAATTAGAATTCAGATTTACTAAGAAAGATAACATATTGAAAAAGTGAAGACCATAATATCTCTTTATTCAAAGAAACAAATAAATCTTAAGACCAAATTAGAAAAATTCAAGATTAAAAATTATATCAACTTATTATTACCATCATTATCTATCTAATTTCTATTCAGAAAATTATTCCATCTACATAGACATATTAAAAAAAAAAACATACATTAAAAAAACAAGAACATCTTAATGGTGGAAGCAAAAAACAAAAACCTAAAAACCCTAAATCTTAAACCAAAACAGAGAAACCAAATTGAAGATCATATGTTCTAAGTAATATGACACCATAACCCTAAAAATAACCCTAAATCTGAAAACAAAAACACAGAAAATAACCCTAAATCTTAAAACAAAACACAGAAAAATAGTAAGACTTAACCCAAACCCATATACCTTACGTAACAACACACCCTAACCCTAAAAACAACCATCAATAAACATAAAAGACTTAACAGTACCGTGTTGATGTGTGAAATCCAACTCGTTTTTCCACATCCGCCAACCCGGTTCACCCGACTTCACCCGCCCGAATGAGCTTTTTGAGCCTCGGACCGATCGGTTTCGGGCGGGTCTGTCATTCTTGTCCACCCCTACTTTAAACTATAGATCATGCGATTCATGGAACAATTGAGATGTGGGTGATTACAATGTGTTTAATCCAAATTCCTCAATTTGGATTTTTTGGGACAGTTGTGTACTTGTTTATCATAAGCACGCTCATTCATATTAGAGAGAGAGTGTGTGTAAGCATTCATATCAGTCTTGTTCTACAAAACTACCGTTAATTTTTTAAGGAGATCCTATAAGACGAAGCATAGAACTACGTACACGAAGATAAATCAAGCGTGAGTATTGAAGTTTGCAAATGAATGTTATATACTATAAGATTTTTATTTTTACAAATAATTGGTGAAGATGTAACCATTAACCAAGGTGTTGGAACTTAAATGTGATTCAGAAAAAATATAAACTCCCACGTTAGAATTTTTTTACACTAGTTAACTTTTAAATTCTCTTATTTTTTTT
>JBBPBP010000001.1:7978184-7988375 GCA_037974735.1 Cicer chorassanicum | reverse complement strand
TTTTTTTTTAATTAAGAGGTGAAATTGAACTTGTTATAATTTGTCCGCTCTCATTTCATGTAACATAGTCATTTTCGTATAGAGTTAACTTACTAATTTTATTTCACCAAAAAATAAAAAACTTACTATTTATCAACATCTTCATTATTTTGTTTATTTTATAAATAATGAAGTAACTTTTTTATTTTAATTATTTATTTTTGGTGAAAATTTTATTTTATTTTATTATACTCATCATCAAATATTCAAACATAAAATGTTTATTTTTGTTTATTTTATATTTAAAGTAATTGAAAATCTAAAATTCATTATTTTTGTTTGCTGTTAATTATGAATGCATTAATTTTTTTTATAAGCTCATTACTTTGATTTCTATCCACTTTTTTAATTTCTTACACCTCTTAGATTCCATTTAGTCGTGAGAGAAAATCTGTTTGCTCTTGTGGAAGCTTCTTCGTGTTTGACCCATTGCATAAGAAAGAGAGTATAATTGCTTTTATAGTCATAAAGTCAGCAATTATTCCAAAACTTTTTCCTTATAAAAATATAACTTTTGAAGTAACACATGAGAATTTTATTTTATATTATCTTACTAAACTACTCGTCCGAACAAATTAATGATTAAACGAATGACCTCCTTTCCATGTTGTACTTTGTCTATGCATAGCTTTACTCAAAACTAAGTGTAATATTAAATCAAACTACTATGCATATATTTTTGCTCTTTCCTTGTCTTTTTTCTTTCTTGTAAATGCAATTGGCAATGATAGATACACTGCGTGCCAACTATGACAATAGCTGTACATTGCGAGACAAGATTGATCCCACCTACTCACTCCTTAAGGATTTTATGTTGTCATCACTCATCAATGCTATTTAATTTTATACTTTAATCAGCAAAAAAGGAATATCAACTTTAGTGCCATTACAATTGAAGATTTTCTTCTTTAGAAACCTTCACTATTTTATTAGTATTGTTTTAATTGAACTTTTGGTTTAACGATGAAACACTATTGATAAAACATTTTTATTGATTATATAGTTATTCATCGATATAAATTATAATTTTGAGATAAAATAATAAAATTAATGATTTATATTAATTATCGAAATAAAATTGATTTAAAAAATTTATGATTTTCCAATTATCCAATTCTTAATGGTGGTTTATTTCCTTGAATGGTAATAATAATTCTTCCACAATATTATGAGTTTCCTTTGTTTGCAAGTTTGTAAAACGAAAAATGTACTACAAGTTTAAAATGCTAATTAAATCAAGAAAAATTTTCTTACTTTACTCCCAAGGTATCTCTTGCTAATGAATATCCATTAGAAAACTATGGAAATCCAACATGTGAAAACAACAAGATAGAAACAATTGAAGAAATCTAGCACTAAAATTACGAGGCTTGGAGAATATATATGACATGAATCATGATCAACCTAATTGAAAGCGACATGAACTTTTTTTTGTTATTTCTTGGTACAGGAATGTTCTGAAGGCGACTATCGATGTACCTGAATCAGGTGAACTAAATTTTTACTGTACTCACCTTGATCACCTCAATGAGAATTGGAGGATGAAGCAAATAAACGCGATAATCCAATCGAACGATGAGCCTCACATCTTAGCCGGAGGACTTAATACACTCGATGAATCGGATTACTCCCAAGAAAGATGGACAGATATTGTAAAGGTATATTTAGCAGAATCTCAATTCAATTGTCTCCTTTTTTTTTTCTTCTCTTTGGTCTTAAAAATAACAAAAATAGAGTTCAACTTTCTTTGAATTGGTTCATTTGTGTTCAGTACTATGAAGAAATGGGAAAGCCAACACCAAAGGTTGAAGTGATGAAATATCTAAAGAGTAAAGAGTACACAGATGCTAAGGATTATGCAGGGGAATGTGAATCAGTTGTAATGATTGCCAAGGGTCAAAGTAAAAATACAATTTTGGAACTTCTTAACTATTATTTTTGTTCAACTTTGTTATTATATAATTGACTTTAATTTTTATACAACGTTAAAGTGAAAATTTTACATCGTCAATAAATTACAATTATGTTTGACTTTATATGTATTTATGATTAAGTCAAACATTATTAATGATACGACGGTTATCATTAATTGACAAAGTAAATAATTGTTGCACTATATGAATTAAATCATATATTATTTTTCCTAAAAATTGAAGTATTATGCAGGTGTTCAAGGGACATGCAAATATGGAACTCGAGTAGACTATATATTATCATCATCAAATTCTGAATATAAGTTTGTTCCTGGTTCCTATTTGGTTCTTTCTTCCAAAGGGACATCAGATCATCACATAGTGAAAGTTGATGTGGTGAAGGTAAATAACAATTCTCAAGAAAACTTGACAAAGAAACCGCAACAAGATAGACAGAAAAATATTATAAGAATAACAAAATCAAATCCATCAAAAGGTATATGGAAAGTATATTGAGTTGTTTGTTTGTTGCTCCTTAGTTTAGATGATTGTATTTTCGAAATGTTTTTTTTTTTTTTTATTATGCTTCTTAATCTTGTGTTATAACCATTCTTCAATTTGATTTAGAAGAAACTAAAAGAAAAGCGTGAGTGTGATGTATGATACTTTTTATTAAATTTGTATAGCTTTTGAGTTTTGATTAACAAATTTCAAAATCTACGGAGTGATTTGCTTACCCTACTTTGACAATGTACACAAAAATCACGACTATATAAACAGTGACACAACTACACAAATATATGCTTCCTCCACCCTATAGTCATAGTCATTTTACAGGTCTAAAACAAATTTTAATATAAAATTTTTTTGTGTAAAAAAATAATAAAATTATTGATCATATAAAAGAATATTATGTTCTATAAAAAATATATTTTTTAAAAAACGGCAATTACAAATATATTGATTACTCTTATATATTAAAAACAAAATAAAAATTAATTTAAATTTTTGTTTAAAAAATAAAACATACTAAATCAAGAAACTGCCAAATGCAAATAGCATATTGCACTCCAACATGTCTTTTAAATCCACGTAGATATCAAGTATTTAATTAATAATGAATATATATATATATATATATATATATATATATATATATATATATATATATATATATATATATATATATATATATATTGATTATTGATAATATAATAAGAATATTCTAACACAGCAGTGTAAGGTAGAATATCTCCTGCACTGGTCAACTAGTTAAGAGCTGCATTGACTGTTTGTTTAAGATATATTTATTATTTAAATTATTTTTTCTATTTAAAATATTTATCTTTTTAATATTATTACTGTTTATTTAATATTCTATAATTTTCAATAAATATACGTAAAAATAATTAATGAATATTTAATTTTGATATTTTTTTTTTATTTTTTCTTATAAATGAGATCAGAATAATAATAAATATTAGTATCACTTTATTAGTTTGAAAATCAAAATGTATATGTTTATCTAAATGGATCACTTTGTTTCATTACAAGACTTCAAAATAAGATATACTAATTTTATACATTAATTCATTTTCCTATTATCGAAAACTAAAAATAATATAATTAATTAAAGATCTATAATCCCCTAATGAATGATTATCATCATTAAAGACCACAGAAGCCTAAGACATGTGTACGTGGAAAGATATGTTTATTTTCACTTAAGTTGTGTATGTGGTGTGTTTGACTAGTAGATGAGGAGTTTTAAAACAAAGAAAAAAAAGATTTTCTTAGACATTTGTCTAGTGTTAGACATGTGGACATGTTTGAACATATCTAACCTCAGAGTTTATAAAATTGATGAGTGAATATGTAACTTTCATATTAATTCTTTACTTTATCAAATATCAATTTAGTTTCTAAAATTGTAACACGTCAATCAAATAAACCCTTTCGTTAGGTTCATCTCTTACGATTACAAAGACGAAGTTGTCTATTATCCTTTCTTTGTATATAGGATGGTAGTTTTCTCCCTGTCAAGGATAAACAATTATTTTTACCAAAAAGTGTGATCATTAATGACTTATTCCATTTCACGACTTTGATTAGCAAGGTTAAGTTTCAATGTTATCAAAAGAATAACAATAGAGTAATATTTTTGGGGCGGAAAAGTAATGGTGACTTTAATGTACTTTATGAGAAAGAAAAATGAAAAAATATTAGATAAGATGAGAGGGAGTAATATAATAGAGAGCTAGAGGCGAAGACACCGCATCTTTCCCTCCTTGTGTTTCATATGTTGGTTGAAAGAGGTGTATGAATTAGTTCATTTAAATGTGTATATATGAATTACATTAAATATATTTTTATTCTTTATAAATTTCAACTTTTAAGTATTAGTTCTATAGAAAAAATATATTTTTTAGTATTATAAAATTATCTGGACATTACTTTTAGTTTATATTGAAACAAAATATATTTAATAGTTAGTTTAATTTTAAAAAATTTTAAAAATTATTTTTAATTATATTTAAAACATATAAAAAATTCTTCACAAAGATTTATAATTTTTTAACTTTAAATTATTTTAAATATAAATTTTTAAACTAAAATTAAAATAATACACTCTGGAGACAAAAAAAATAATTATGATACAGTTTTGGGTGCAAAAGGTTTAGCATGAGGGCCCTCCATTCCAAGTCCCGGCACATATCCAATCCAATTAATAACTTCAATTAAAACAAAATGTTCAACCACTTATGGCATTACTACAATTTCTAAAACTTAGAATTTCGTGAAATTTAAGAAAAATTTCAGGCACAACATTAGAGGTTTTGTTGAGAAGTCAATTGTTACTATATTACTATTTCCTTTGTTTGATAACAATTGATTCATTTACAAAAGAATATTATTTTAAAAATAACCATTCTTTCAATTTTTAATGTATTTTTTTTTAATTATATAAGTTAATTAATACTATTTGTATAATTTTTAATACAATATTTTTTATTATAGATTTATTATATTGATAATGCATTGATATTTAACAAGAATAATTTAATAAAAATAGTATTTTTTATTTTTTATTTATTTATTTTAATACATGTGAAATAATTAAGTGACTTAAATGTTTTGGAATGTCGACAATAGGTGAGTAGACTACATTGAAAGCTCCTGTTAGTTAAGTCTAATGAGTGGTGAAGCTTTCTGATCATTTATTATGTCAGCCTTCTTGTCTAGTTGTCTACCAGAGATGGCATGAATGATTTACCAATTCTTATCTGTTACAACCCTACTAACATTTAACCAATTTGTGTATATCTTTTATACATTAAGTCAAGTCAACAGGCCATGTTACCAAGAATATGCCAACTAAGGTAGCCTGGATTTACCCACAACACAAGCCAACATGTTCTACGTTGCTTCACAGTATATACCATACCAGTTTCTCTTGTTTAAAAGGGCCTATGATTTCATTCATGCTTGATTCACTTTTACATTAACTCCTATTCTCTAATGGCCCAACAAATTAACAATACCAAACTACAATTGCCATTGAAAGCAAACTGCCATATCAAAAGTATCTGTTTTCTCTACTTGAAACGTATATAGTAATACAAGTTGTACCACTTAAGATTCTTAGTAAAATGAAATGAAAGATCGGTTCTAATACATTACTCTTGCCACTCAAATCAGCAAAACTTTATCATACTCTCCTTCCCACTAAGTAAAATTCAAAAAAGAATCAAAATATGTACATTTGATATGACACTATATATGTGTAACGGAAAGTTCTAGCTTCAAGAAACATACTATCTATAATCTAAATGTACAAACAAATCATGCTGACAATGATCCAAATTAAATCCTCAAAATCTGATCAATCGGAACTCAAAATCCTAGAGCTAGAGCTTCTTTCTTCCCTAGAATTCGAAGAATGGAGTTCGCTTCCCATTTCTAATGTGAATGATTGGTAACCTGTTGGACTAGAGAGCTGACCGGAGCCACCACTACTGCTAATCGATCTCTCAATATCAAGCCTCCCGGCGACAAGAGGTATCGGTCGTCCGGGTATTAAGGGCACCAATTCATCATCAGCCTCCATCATTTTAATAACCTGATCCATCGTCGGCCTAGCATATAACTCCGGGTGTGAACAAAGCACAGCAATCAACACATACTTCTCAAGAACTTGATTTGAACCTTGTTCCGGCATCCCATCTTCAATGACATCCAAAGCCTTGCCTGTTCTAACCAATGACCAAGCCCAATCAGTCAAAGCAGAAGGTTGTCCATCATTGTCTGTTTGAAGAGCCTTTCTCCCACTCAGTAACTCAAGAAGCACAACACCAAAACTAAACACATCACTCCTCTCTGTTAATTGTCCATACAAAGCATACTCAGGAGCAACATACCCCATCGTTCCGGCCACCCTGGTACTCATATGAGTCATTCCTTCAGGATTAAACTTCGCAAGTCCGAAATCAGCAACCTTAGCTTCAAACTTATCATCCAAAAGTATATTATTTGCTTTAATATCTCTATGAATGATAGCAGGTTGAACTCCATAATGCAAATAAGCCAATCCCCTAGCTGTTCCAAGAGCAATCTTCTGTCGAACCGGCCAACTAAGCTTCACACCTAAAGAACCAAACAAATGATCATGAAGACTCCCATTTTGCATCAAATCACAAACAATAATCCTCTGGTAACCTTCCAAACGCGTCGTTGCGCTACAATAACCTCTCAAAGCAACAAGGTTCACATGCCTAACACTAGCAATAACCTTAACTTCATGAGTGAAACTAGCATCACCAGCAGCAGAACAATTCTTAAACCTCTTCAAAGCAACTTCACTTCCATCAGACAACAAACCTTTATACACATTCCCATAACCTCCTCTCCCAATTATATTATCCCTAGAAAAATTCTTAGTAGCCTTCTTAACATCCTCAATACTAAACCTAATCAAAGTAGTACTTTGTTCCATTGAATCCAACCCAGAAACTAAACTCTTCTCAGCAATATTAATAACACCATGATCCTTATCACCATTTCCATTTAGCTTATCATTAAATTTCCAATAAGCCCAAAACCCCAAAACCATGAACAACAGAACCAAAACAGAAACAACAGAAACAACAACAATTATAACAACCTTTTTTTTATTAGCAGAGGAACTTCCAGAGGTGAAATCAAGGGCGAATAAACACTTAGCAGTACCAGGATCGGACGGTCCAAATTGATTTGAAAAAGCGGCGGCATAGATTGAAGGATAACCGGTGCAATCGGAGAGGTTTCCGATGGATTTTCCTAGAGGGGGTAAACCTGATAAACTGGTGGTGCAAAGAGCACAAGGGGAATTATCTTCAATGGATTGGTTACAATTGGATTGCATGTTGAGAATTGTGGATTGAGGAACGATTGATTCGAATAGTTGTTTGGTTGTGACGTTGACGCAACCTTGAGAGATCCAATTGGTTTGGAAGCCGCAAGAGGAGCGAATGTTGAAGGTTGGTGCGAATTGGTTGATGTAGGATTGGAAAGAGGTCCAGCATGGTAGGGAGGTGTTTAGGGGAGGGAGGAAGAGGCCGGTGCGGCGGAGGTAGTCGGACTGGACGAGGCGGAGGGATTGGTGGACGAATTGACAGGGTGTTGAGTCGAAGGAGGAGGGTTTGGAGCCGCCGGAGAGGATGGTTAGGAGAGTGAAGTTGAGAGGACACGTGGCGGTGAGGGATTGGAGGGGGAGAGTTAAGAGAGTGAAGAAGAGGATGATCATGTTCATTGATGATGTTATGGGTGAGAATGAGCATGAGAGTGGTGTGTTATGTATGTGAAGATGAAGATGGAAATGAAATGGTGTTGGTGGAGGTGGTTAGTAGTGATAAGATAGTGTTTGTTGTTTTCAACGATGTTCTTTCTCTTCCTAAAAGAACACAAGACTGAAAAGGAACAATAACACAAACAGTACGTAGGTGTGTGTGTGGATAGTAGTAGAAACTAGAAACTAGAAAGGCTGCTTCTTAACCTTGTTTATTGCAAAACACAATCTTTTTGCAGCTCTGTTTGACCAAATCACTCATACATGGATCATTAATGTATCTATCGCTCTCTCTCTTACTAGTAGGAGTACTTTCTTCCTTTCTTTTCTTCTCAAAATCAAATCTATTTTCAATCATCTAGAACGCACTCACAAAACTAGTTATTACATTATATAAAAAATATGTAAAATTCTTACATACGCTACAAGAAAACCTACCAGGAGGATGCATTAATTAATTAATTCAATCAATAAATAAAGGGGCTTGGATCTAGACATATATTCCAAGGTCATAGAATATGAATGATTTGAGATTTTTTTTTTAAATCACTTATCAACTTCATTTTTTCTCTATACTTTTATATAAGTTGTTTTTATATAGATATATTTTATAAGTTGTTTTTATATAGATATATTTTATTTTGGATTTTTTTTTATCTCCATTTTGTTTTTTCATTTTGGTGCAATGTTTATTTTATTCAGATCGACATTACCATCGATTTAAATCAGACGATTCAATCAATGACTTTAGTCTCTTCAACGTTGCAAATTCGAAGGTATGGGTATTTGAGTCACTTTAATTTTGTCAAATTTGTAGATATTTTTTTATTTTATGTCATGAACTTGAGTGTTGTGAATTTGATCGCAAATTTAATATTTTTATTTTTAACGAATTTAATTTGTGTTATTTTTTATAAACGTAATCTTTTAATATGAATGAATGAATATTATGTTTAAGTGAAACAAAATGTGCCGAGGTTTGTCTATCGACCCGTTTAATATGTGGTCTACATGGGTTGTGGGCTAATTTTTTTTTTTTTATCAATTTAAACTTTAATATGTGAGAGTTAGTCGTTTAAAGTGTAAATTAAATGGTTTAAATCCACGAATTGACACGCAATTCTAATATTTTAAATAAAATTAATAACTACATTTTATCCATTGTAATTTAGATCAACTAATAATTTTGTCGTAATAATCTATATATATATATATATATATACATATATTATTCTATCACTTTTTTTACAATACTCTCAAAACTTTTAATGTGGATTTGAAATATTAAGATCTTTTAAGTACCATTTGTGGTGTTGTTTATGCAACTTAAGTTATAAACATAAAATTATCAATAGAAAATTTCTATAAAACCAACCTTTTAGTTTTTTAATACAAATTAGTAATTTTTAACTTAATTTTTTATAGTCAGTAGATTATTCCGTTTACCAGTATTACAACCTATCATATTACAATCTATCATTGACAGACGGGCCAACTCGATCCGTTTAATATGTAGGTTTATGCGGAGCAGATTAAACAGAATATGGATCACGGGGGGTTTGTACTGATCGGTTTTTTAGTTGTTGAGGGAGGATTACTCCAACTATGAAGAAATGACACAAAGAGCCTATTTTATTTTATTACAAAATGGGTACTAAAGGTCAACCCGCATACACAACTCAAGTCATGCTAACATGTGTCTTATACATTAATTAATTGAATGAAAGAATAAATAAATATATAAATGGTCATGCTAACATATTTCCTAAAGACATATATTAAGGATTCTGTATATAGTAATTATGTTTTGAAAAAAGAAAAAATAACTTTTTGAGAAATTAAATGCACAATTTTTAATATAAGATTTTTATTTTTAAATACACTAACAAATATCCAAAGGGTACATGTTAACATTTCCCATAAAATTTAATGACCATATATTATCAGTGCAAACATTTTTACACCAACAACAAACACAAATCGTTGATTGAGTAGTTATTTGATTAAGAAAATTATAACTATGTAGTGAGATGATGAAATCAAAAGTTACCATTCACTCTCAATGTAAAATTAACTTACACTCATGTGCATCTTCCTTTTTTTTCTCTTTTCCCATAAATAAATAAACAAACATACATACTGATACTAGATTAGGAGTGTTTGTATTTAAACTTGCATGGTAATGTTAAATTTACATGAGAGAGATGTTATTCTCCTGCATTCTATATCAATTAATTGGTTTTTAAATTATTAGATTATATAAATTAAAAAATTACTCTTGTGATAAAATTAATCATATTTTTGCACAAAAAAAGATCATACATATTTTTAAAAATTAACTATTAATTTTTTTTACTTTTAATTCAATATCAATTTTTTTTTTGTTTTTTGCTTTTTATTTTATAATTGCATTTA
>JBBPBP010000001.1:7964968-7978174 GCA_037974735.1 Cicer chorassanicum | reverse complement strand
ATATTGTATAAGATAAATTAATTTTTTTATTCTATGATATTAGTTTCTTACACAACTCAAAGAAGTTAAGATGAAGACTTTTATTATAAATTTTAAGATTAATTTATCATATTATATTATTTCATTAAACATTATATTAAAATATAATATAATACGATCATTATATTTTATCTCTTATTCTACATATTTATTATGTCTCTTATCCTACTAACCAAATAGATCTTAAAGTAGGATATTCCTGTTGTTTTGAAGAGCTTAGAAGAAACTCTTTTTTTTACTCAAGCTCAGAAGAAAGCTAGGAGTTGTATTTTCCTCTAACTAACTATATCAAAGTTAGTTATAAATAATTATGGCCAGGGAGAGGGTAGGTTTTTCCTCTCTCATGTCCACACTCGTCTTAGTTTTTTATCGGATGTGAAATTTAAACTTTTATTTCCGTCTGCAATAGGATTCGTGTTTCTCCGCTCGCAATTATACCCATTTATATATATAAAATAATAAATTTAAAAGTCATATTTATTATAATTAGTATAATAAAATAATTATTGTTATACAATAATAAAATTTTAAAAATTAAAATCATATTTTCTATATAGAAAAATTATAATTTTTAATATTTTAAAAAATCTTAAATATATTTAATATGTACATGTATATAAAATTTAAAAATGTCAATAATATTACTAACGAGACGGATTTTGATGCGGAATAAATATCAACATCCAAAATACGTCGCCACCTTCAAATTTTAATTTCGTAGAAAATCTTCCAATCAAAGCGAATTTTCTCTACCAAATCAAAACAAATGCGAGTTATGTTGTTATTCTTAATTAGAAATTGTTATATTCACCGTTAAAAATGATTTATATAAATAAGTGATGCAAGTAATACAATGAACAGTGTTTGAGAACATGATCTCATCTATAGTGAACATTCACATCTTTAAGAGAAGAATATCTTATCTTCTAAAGTGTGTTCTAACAAATGCATCCCCTATCATACTTAATTCCATATGTTTTTTATGAATAAAAAATACTACTCATCATTGTACAAAAACTTGTATAAATGGATTAAAACTTGAATATCTCCTCATTGCCAATAAGTATCAAATCGAAATGTAGAAATTAGGAATTCAGCTCAAGTGATCTTTGGCTTGTCTCCAAGCACGACTCAAATTTAAATGTTATCAATTATTCTTCTCGCACTTACTAATTTTACATAAGAATTACTTAGTGGTTGCGTCACTGGGGTTTGAACCCACTTCCCTCAAGTGAAGGGTCACATGCTTTGCTACCAGTGCAATGATTCACATATGGGGTGAACAGATGAATGTTAAAATAAATATATATATATATATATAATATTTTGATTGGTAATTGCACATGAATTTCTCTATAAGTATAATCATTTTGTAGGTAAAATGATCGAAAATACAAATGTTATATTTATAATATACGAGAATAATTGAGTGAATTACATTCTGCAAAATATAATTTTTCCATATATTTTATGTGAATGAACAATCCGCTTCTTAATTTTCAAAATATCAAAATTCTTATACCATCTTATAATCATATATCAATATAAACGAATTAAACTCATAATTTAATTAATGTAATATAGAATTTTATTTATCTAAATTGTGGCATCATTCCCCAACACAAGATCCCCATTAGAGAGGATCCACCTCACTTTTCTCTATTTTTTTTATTTTATGTTTTTCAAATCTCTTTTAGTGGAAAGACGCTTGATAGATAGCAATTGCGATCATTAACACTGCAGCGTTACAACACGAATCAAGATTTCTATTGGAAGTGTGTGTCTAATACTCTCTTGATTTTCCTTTCTCTCGTGCTCTTATTTTTACTTCTTCTTTTTAATCTTTCTCCTCTAATAATTATATGGATAAACTATTATTTTAATCTCTAATAGTATAAGGCATTATCATTTTGATATCTGATTCAGCAAAAAACCAAAATTAGTCATTCAATTATCAAAATGTCAATCAATTTAATCTCTGATGTAGTAATGGACTGTTTTGACATTAAATTGTATCTTTAAGAGACTTTTTATGATAGTAAGTTATATTTTTCAGGGACTATTTTGATTATTTGATGACTAAAATTAGTTCTATATTTTTCGAGACTAAAATGATAGTTTATCTATTAATTATATTAAAATAAATGAGTGTTATTGAAATGTAATGATATAAAGTTATTTGTGAGACTCATTTAATAATATTTTGTTGAGGTGTTGAGTTGGAGAAAATCACACTTATTAAGAATCATAATAAAAAAAAAAAATGAGTGATGTCCATGATAGATCTATTTAAGCACCTGAATTGAAAAGCTCTATTGTGGAGGCTCTTAGAACAATGGGGATAAGGTGTTTCCCATAATATACGTTTTGTATTTTATAACTAAAGAAATGTTATGCTCCACCCCATGGAGCCTATTGAGATGAGTGACTATTTATAACATCTATAATGGGAAAATTGAGCCTATTGAAAAGAGTGACTATTTATAACATCTACAATGGGGGGTTTTCCCAAATAATTACCGTTGCAAATAAACACTCATATTGTGGAGCATATAAAAACTGGGTGTCTATCTTAGAAAAATTTCATTTTAGGATATTGATATTATGATTCTCATTTTTAAACTATAAATTTTTATAATTTCGTGTAAGAGAGTAAGAATACATACTTGAATTCATTAATGAAAATGTTTTTCTTTGAGTGTTCATAATTTTCTTCAATTGTCTTCGCCTATTTAGCTTCTTTTTTTTTTTGTACCTTTGACAACGAAGATACTGATAATGAGAAAAATTAATAGTAGAAATGTCTTTCTTTCTATACTATGTCAGTGTAATTACCATTAAACTAAACAACCATCACATCAGATCATCTTTAATTTAAATTCAATCTATTAAGTATACGAGTTATACTAATAGATTATTAAAATAATTTAATAATCTCCCATTTAGTTTATGCGACCACTTAAAAATTCAACTTTAATGTATAATTGTATACCATAAGTTAAGTTATCAAGTCATCCGTCTATAGAAAATAATGATTATCAAAATACTCTCTCTTTAATTTTTAGTATATCTCACATAATTAATTGTATTAAAATAAGTGAGTTTTATTAAAATATAATAATATAAAGTTATTAATGAGATCAGTTTAGTAACTTTTTGTTGAGGTGTTGAATTTGGAGAGAATTGTGCATATTTAGGACTATAATTAAAAAATTATTAAAAACTAATGTGCGATCCTTTTAGGTACCCAACGTCTATTGTGATGCTATTCATTTGAAGAGCGCGGATTGTCAAAAAAAAAACGTCTATACTTAATAGACTGATGCACTCCAAACCTATATAGGATATAACAAATTTACAATAGTATTTTATAAGGGATAAATAACGTTTTAATTACTATAAAAGTTTTATATTTTGTTTTAAGTCTTTATACAAATTTCGTTAAATTTTAGTTATTTAAAATTTTTTTGTTCATATTTTTAGTTTTTACTTTTTTTCTGGTTTTATTTAGTTTCTAATTTTAAACCAACTATTATATATGGTTTAAATTTATGATTCCTTTTTTGTATTATTTTAAAAATATTTTCAGAATTTTAAAAATTATTAATAGTATAATATTTTTTACAAAATAAAAAAAAAAACAGTTTTTTAATTATTTTTAAAAAAAAGTTGACTACTGTTTTTAGTTTTATAAAAAAAATGTTCTTTTTGGGAACAAAATTAATTAATAATTGTGATCAATTGGATTTGAAAATAAAATTGGATAGATCCATATTAATAAATGAATGAATTGGAATTCAATCCATTAATAATTTTATTATGTAATAGGTGAATTAAATGAATTTATAGTTGCATGATCAATTATTTTGCCAATCCTATTCAATTCATATAAAAAACGAATTTTCCAATAATATCAATATGAGACTTCCAACACTCTTTTAAGTCCAATTGTATTGGTCAGTGTCTGATAGAAAATATGACCCAAATGGGGTTGGTGTAAATATGTAATAGCTAAATTATTTCACACTAATGAATTTTTTTATATGGTAAAAATGGATTAGAGCCAGTGAGCCACCAACCCCAACCCCCAACCCTATTGGGTGAAGCCTCACCCCTCCATTGAATTTATTTTTTTATATTCAAATATATTATTAGAAGTTTGAATTCAGTACTGTATTTTGTATTATCTGTAATTATAATCTAATAAAAAAATTAAAAAATTGGATGAATATTTACGACACGGCTTAAACCTGACTCAATCACAAACTATATATCCAACGCATAAGAAATTAACTAAAGACATATACTATGATATTTTTAATCCAATATCATTGAGGCAAGTCTCCCCTGGAAGACTCTTTCATGTTCCAACCAGAACCGTATAAAATGATTTAATATATGGAGGCATGATTAAATGTGGACCCTTGAAGTTGATTTCCTGGTTTGTAATAATAACTAAACGTATTGAGTGGCGTAGTTGATGAGTTTCTTGGCTGAGGGGTTTGGTTTGTGCGTAGTGATTGTGTTAATTACGTTGAAATGATAACGAGTCAGGTTAATCTTTTTACTTTTCAGAATTGCTGGGACGTTACGCCGTTTCCAGATACACTACCATATCTTTAATTAACAAGTGACTAGTGACAATTTATCAGGATTAATTCAAAAATTATTGGTGACACTCCTACGCACTCCAACACTTTTGAAAGAAAAATAAATAAAGAAAATGATGTGATAAATGAGATATATATTGATAATGCAATAAAAACAAAAATACATATGTAGTGTAGAGAAATTATTAGTATACATATATCATTAAAGTGTTATAAATAAATAAAATATATTAGAAAATTGTTGTATTTAATATGTTAAAAATTGTATAAAAAGTACATTTTGAAATAATTTTTAAATTTTCAGAGTTTACCAAAAAAAAAGGGCAGGGCCTCTCTGTCTTGGTCTATTGGATTTGGACTAATCCGTAATGGTAATGATGAGAACGTTATGGTGTGGGCATATGTATAACTAACGTGGTGGTATTCTTTTTAGTTTCCTTCTTTAAAAGGTGTATCAACATTTTTTAAATGTCATTTGAATGAGATGAAACGGAATCTAGAAGAATGTTCTGTATATTCTTTATACAAAATGAAAAGGGCTTATATGTTCCTTGATGTGGTTCTTTTTTGTTATTAAAAAGGGGCATGGTAGGTGATTAGGTTTTATATATATATATATTTCGCAGCCAAGCTGATGCACTCATACTTAGTTAAAAAACAAAATGAATATTTATTGGTAAGGTGATTATGAAAGTCTAAGTTTTTTTTAAGTATATCAGACGGAAATATCATCTAAAAATTACGTATAATTGTAAGATTTTAAATTCGAATTCAGTAAAAATATTTCATTTAATAATATAAATAATTTTTCAGATGAGTTAGGTCTTAATAATTTAATAAATTAAGTACAAATTATTTGATTAAATTGTTCATAAATAACTAATATTTACTTATAGTATTTCCTTAATTTATTTTAAATACTCTTTCTATTTCTGGTAACAAATATTTACTTTTTCTACAATAAAATATAAACAATACAATATTAAAAAAGTATTAAATCTAAAATTTAAATTTTAAATCGGATATTCTAACTTCAGATATTTTTTTATTTATATTTCAATAATAAAAATTAATGAAACAAAGCAATAGCTATAATACCGTCAAAATATCCCATCCTTGAATTTCACTTGTCACAGCAATTTATTTGTGGAGGTTGGATAAATTGAAGATGAGTCTTACTCGAATATAGCGGTGAAGTTGATCATAGAGAGTTGCTCTTCAACTCGAATTTAGCTTGGTTTCTCGTATTTCCAACACTTTAAGTAGTTTGAATCAATTTTTTGTTATACATATTTGTCGTTAGACAAATTGAACCGCAAACTCTTTCACTAAATTGAATTTTTCCTTAATTAATAAAGATAGATTATTTAATTTAACTCCTGACTCTCCCTCTTTAGCCATGTTGGCAGATAGATGCTTGGTTGTCTTTCCTCTAAGCCTTGAGTTTTTCTTCTTGTTTTTCTTAGGGGTTTTGCCTTTCTTTCTCATAAAAGAAATATAGTGCCAAACATACTATTATTGTGTTTGGATACACATTTAATTTCATATTCTCGCTTTCCAATGCAAATCGACCATGGTTTTATGAAGGTACAAATTGTAGTTTCCATGTAAACTTAGAGTTATAAAAAATGAGTTTTCCAAACACATGCATAATGTAATTCAATTTACAATAATGATATATACACATTTTCAATTTTCATACATCCATTTAACACCACATTTTATGTTTATTTCTCTTTTTTTATTACTATTGGAATTAAGTTAACTTTATACTTAGAGTTTTGATGATAACAAAAATATTTTATGAGAATAATATATTTCACTTCAAAGAATAAGAAAGAAGATTCATGTTTTAAAAGAAAATCTAAAATAAGATTTGATTCAAATTTATAATTGAAGAAAATCTAAAATAAGATTTGATTCAGATTTATAATTGAAGAAAAAACAAAAATAAGATTTGATTCAAATTTATAATCGATGAAAATCTAAAATATGATTTGATTCATATCTATAATTGAAGAAAATCTTTGACCAAATTGAAAAGAAAATATAGTCAAGATTTGATTAAAATTTGAAGACGATTTGATCAAGATTTATCTACAATAAAATATGAACAGAATCAATCTGAAGAATTTACAAATGCAACTTGGACAAAATACGAACATAATCAATCTGAAGAATTTACAATCTCAGTATAAACAAAATAGGAACAAAATCAATTTGAAGAATTTACAAACACTATCTGAACAAGATGCAATTCAGAATTAAACAATGACTAAATTGAAGCTCAAATTTTAACTATAAATAGATACTCAAGGCTGAAGAAGAAAATTATCGAAAAACATAAAATAGTAGGGTCAAGGTGGTTAGTTCCTCAAAAATTTGGGGTTGTCACGATAAATCTACGTATCAAATTATTTATGCTTTAATTGTTTGCTGCCTATGAATCTGATTGTTTTTACTCCAAGTAAGTCACCAAAACCTAACTAGTTTTTTATTTACTTATTTATAAATTATCAAAAAGTTATTAACTTTGATAAACACAATTCAACCACCCTTCTTGTGTTTGCACCTTCGATTACATCAAAATCTCTCACATTACTCTTCTTATCTCTTTATCTCTCAAGATGTATATATCCTTATTGTTATTGAAAAATAAACAAATAGAGAAATTTAAATAACACAATAAAATAACACAGAAACTCTAAAAGCAGAGAAAAAATAATGATTGTTGTCTAATAATAACTAGAGAACAACACTGTGCGAAAATAGTTACAACGCATAGACTTATCTCAAAACTCTCCAAGTCCCCCAAGTACATTCACACTTTCCAAAATAAATATTTTAACTACATCTCACAACACATTAAGACAAGATTATAAAAGAAAAGAAAAAAATCAAATACAAATTTAAAGTATTTTTGATTGGTTCAATTAATAACGAAGAACTAGAGTTATATATATATAGTTTTGAACTATCTATTCCTTTACAATTTTAAGTATTATGAAGCTATTTTAATTTTCTAAATTTCAACCAAAACTCAACACTTACGAGTGTACATTAAATATTTTTCTACAATTTACTCTCTCTATCTCATAATATTGTCATTTTAGCAAAAAAAAAAAAAATCAAAATGAATGTCATTTTCAAATTTCAATACAATTGTAATTTTTGTTATGCTACTATTCGATAATTATTATGTGCACAACTTAAAAAAATTATTATACTTTATTTATATTGATAATAATTAAAAATTCACTAATAAATAAGATGAATAAATTGATAAAATAAATTTTATAATTATTATATTTATCTGTGTATGTTATTAAACCACATTTATCATAAGTCAGAAAGAATATTTAACGACCATCTACTTGATCGGTTGATCCTATAAACAAAAGAGCCATCTGATTTGACCAAAGTGACTAATTGTAAAATGAATTGATTGCTGATTGACAGTAATCTTTGTAATACCAAAAAACAAAATACGCCACAGAAAACATTGGAAATTTATGAAAATTTCATAATACAGTTTTAAAAAGTCAGCTGTATTTTGAATTAATTACTTTTATTATATATTTACAAAAATATTACTAAGAACACAACGCTCAAAGACACGAGAGCCGTCTCTGACTCTCTCACCAACCAAGCAACCGTGACAAGGATAAGGACGATCGATGTTAATTATTCCTACCTTAATAGTTTTAGATTATTATAGTAGTATTAAAGTATTAAACATATTTTAGAAAACAAGAATTGAATAAACGTGTAAAAGTACATACAAATCATCTTGTCATAGCTGATGGAGAAAGACATTCGACTAAACAATCCAAACTTTATTCTGCATAATCATATACACCTCATCCTCAAATCTCATTTCTTAATTTATACGTGTAAGATATTCTTATTTACACTAAAATATTTACATAACAAAGATAACACTCCAACCCAAAATATTATTGAATTATTATCACTATTTATTAGTTGGAAAAATATATTAAGTTACCTAAAATATTAAAACGTTTTAGTATTTTAAAAATTAAATTCGCAATCGAAGCAATGAGATGTTCAAGTCATGGTTTAACCAAGTCAATTACACTTGAATAAAATAACAAATAAATAAATAAAATTAAAAGAGGTAAAACATTTTATTAGAAGTAAAAAAAAGTAACTAATTGAACTACTTGTAGTTCAATTAAAATACACCACAATTAAAATCAAATCAACTAATAAATTTATCAATTTTAAATGAATCGATTAAAGTAATTAATTAGAAATTCATAAAAAATTAATATAGTATATGAGTTTATCAGTCGAATCATCTCACTTTCACGAACAAATTCTTATATTGTGAACTTAAGAACTAATCTTTATCAATAGAATCTCTTATTTTAATTTTGTAACATAAATTAAATTTATTATAAAAAAATTAATCAAAAAACTATAAAATTAAATTAATAGTTAAAATAAAGAGATAGAAAATAAAATAGTAAAATACTAAGAATATTAATTATGGAGATGAACTAATGAAAAATATATAAGAATAATAAAAAAGTGACTAGTAGTAGCACTAGGAGGGCAAGATTGAAAAGGGCAATGATAGTTGTTTGTTGAAGCGGGATGGTCAAGTAAAATAGCCATTAGCCAACCTCTCATCTCTCTCATGCTCTGTTTCTTCAATTGAAAAAACAATATCTCTCTCTCTCTCTCTGTCATTCAATCTTTTTTCATCTTCTCTTTCTATTTCTCTTTTACCTCTCTTCAAACTATGGTTTTTCTCTTTTCCTTTCCCTTTCCCTTTCCCTTATCCTTTCCTATTCTTTGATTCTTACACTTCCTCAACCTTTCCTTTTCCGTTTTCAATATCAATTTTCTACTCCAAAACCGTTTCAACATTCATATTCCAATCTTTTCTTCTCTCTTCCTTCATTTTTCCTTTTCACATTCATGCCTCACTCTTAATTTATCATCTTCTTAATTTATATATTTTCTTTGCAACCACAAACAAACCTTTTTTTAAGAAAATCCATTCAGCTTTTCTTAAGCTATACATAATTTATCATTCATCATGAAATTTCTTACTTTCTTGGTGGATTTGTATTAACATCTTTACTTTTACAAGAGAATTTAATAAAATGAAGGAAAAAGTGGATTCTGATTCACCTATTACAGTTCTTGAGGACTATTTCAAGAGTTCAGATTCAGAAACAAGTTCTTCCAAAGAACCTACGGTGGATTCTGAGTCTCATGATGAAATTTCAAAACCTGCTTCAAGGTGGCATTCATTTCTTCAATTGTTGAAAACAAGATCAAAGAAACAGGTACCTGCATTGCATCCTCTTACTGGACAAATTTCAAGAAGAATGAGCAGAAGCATGAGAGAGAGTATTCTTCCAAGTTGTCTCACTCTCACAAATGCAACTTCAACCCCTTGTAGATCACCATGGAAGATCTTTACTCATCATGATATACAAGTTGCAACCAATTCTTTTAGCCAAGGTATGCATGCATTATGCTACATGCTTCCGAGCTACGAAATACTGACACAAACACCAAATATGAACATGACACTGGTATTGATACGAATTAATAATTTGAGAAAAATACAAGTATTAAATGTAATTACATGCATCAGTGTCGTTTTTGTTGTTGGACATGGACACACCAAAAGAGTCTTTGATCTGAAGGGTTCATGCTTGTGAGTTTAGATTTCTTAGTATTAAGGAACATTGACTGTTTTGAATGTTGAGTGTATTGAAATTTACTACATTGAGTTTGGTGCAGAAAATTTGATTGGAAAAGGTGGTTATGCTGAAGTTTACAAAGGGTGTTTGCCTAATAATCAGTTAGTAGCAATCAAAAGGCTAACAAGAGGAACTGCTGATGAAATCATAGGAGATTTTTTATCAGAACTTGGTGTGATGGCGCATGTAAACCATCCCAATACTGCTAAGCTTGTTGGCTATGGAGTGGATGGTGGAATGTATCTTGTTCTTGAATTGTCTGAAAAAGGAAGTCTAGCTTCAGTGCTATATGGTAGATGATTTAATACCTTCAAATAATTTTGTTGAGCCAAAATTGGATTATCTATGTTCACACAATCGATCATCGCAGATCTTTGTGTTAGATGAAAATCAGACGACTCTTATTTTGAGTTATTATATTTTAAAGATGATATAGTGAAGTTACAATATCAGTCGGAACTTAATTCAACGATTGAGATTACTTGACTGCTTGTGTGATAAGACTTTGTACTTTTTTTAATCAAATTTTCATTTATTTGTTCTCATATTAGGTTCCAAGGAGAAACTACCATGGTGTATTAGGCACAAAATTGCATTAGGAACAGCCAAGGGTATATTATATCTTCATGAGGGTTGTCAAAAAAGATTTATCCATAGAGATATAAAGGCTGCAAATATATTGCTCACGGAGGATTTTGAGCCTCAGGTATATTATATGCTTTTGATTCTTTTATATGTAAGTTTGATTCTGTAATTAATTCCTTCTGTTTGTTTATGAATTATAGACAAACAATGTTTGGAAGATTCTTCATTAAGTGTCATGGACCAAACCTCTTTTCTGTATCACCTTTCTTGTCTCGTGATCCATTTTTGTTTTGTTATTGATATGCCCCAAATATAAAGTTAGAACAAAACAGCCCATATGTTAACGTATTGTTCCATTTCTACATATATTTGTCAAACACTATAAAAGTTTTATTATTTTTGTTGTTGTAATCCTAGGATTTGGAAGGTTGGCCAGTAAAATCTGGCCAATTAAAGCAAGAAGTTCGAATTTAGTAGATTCTATTTTCACTGAAGCTTATTAACCACTTAATTTCAACTAATTTATTAGTACATTATATTTTATTAGGATTTAATTGAAAGTTGAAACGTTTATTTTTTGACAGATTTGTGATTTCGGGCTAGCAAAATGGCTGCCAGAGAATTGGACTCACCATAACGTTTCAAAATTTGAAGGAACTTTTGGGTTTGTAACTTTCAATGCAATTAATTATTACTTTATGTTACAAAATTTTGTGGTTTCCTATTAGTATTAATTAATTCACACACATAATGTTTCATTTATGACATTTCACAGCTACCTTGCTCCTGAGTACTTGCTTCATGGCATAGTAGACGAGAAAACAGATGTATTTGCCTTTGGTGTATTACTATTAGAATTAGTTAGTGGACGAAGAGCACTTGATTATTCACAACAAAGCCTTGTTTTGTGGGTATAGTTTCTTATTACACACACAAATGTCATGCTGGCCTTAATTAACCTTAAAGAAATTGTTACAGTCTAGGCATTAATTTATTTCCCTTCATAATAATATTTTCAGGCAAAACCATTGTTGAAAAAGAATGATATTAAGGAGCTGATAGATCATTCACTAGCAGGTGAATTTGACTCTAGACAGATGAATCTTATGCTTTTGACAGCTTCTTTATGCATACAACAGTCCTCCATTCGCCGACCCTCTATAAGACAGGCACGCTGTTTAATTATCTATTTATCTATCTATCTGTTATTTATATATTTTTTAGTATGTATGTTTTCTTTTAAAATTTCAACATTGGACTTTTGTGTTTTTTTTCCACTTACTATAAGATGTAATAATGACTAAACAGAAAAGATATTGTTTTTTGGTGTAGGTTGTGCAGCTTCTGAATGGAAACCTTAGCTGCTTCAAGGACATGAAGAAAATCCGATTGCCATTCTTTCGAAAAGTCTTTCGAGAAGAGCTCATTGATTCTGAATAGAAAATGGAACATAAATCACATGATTATCAGCAACTGTGCTAAGAAGAAGGTTGTGGTTAATGAATGAGTTTCTACAGCTAGAAATTGGCTCATCAATCACAATTTTTTGCACTTTGGAACCCAAAAGAAGCTTATTCCGGTGTACATACATAGAAATTTTTTTCCACGGTAATTAATAGGAAATCAAATACTTAGTTATATAGAAAGAAAGAAATACTCTGCATTATCAAAAAAGATTGTAATACCAACAAGTCTTAACTCTCTTCATCTTCAAAGATGGACCAGGATTTTTGGTATAGTTAGTGAAGACTATTAGACTAGAAGAGATAAATTTTTTCATATTAAATCTAATAGCATTCACATAGCTTTCCACCGTAAAAAACTAAACAAAATTCAAACAATTTTAAGATTTGGAGCTTTTATTGCGCCGATTTCTATCCTTCCACGTGTCATTTATTAGTCTCTCTAAAGTAATGTCAAAAGTTTAGTAGCCATACACATACTTTAATATAAAATTATTTTTCATTATGCGTTATCACTTCATAATATATATAATTGCTGATTGCATGTTTAGTGTACAAATATTGAATTTTATACAAATTACAAATTATATTGAATTTGTTATTTATAAATATATTGCCAAAATGTTAGAATGTCAGTATTACACAGTTGACAAATAGTGATATGTTTTTTGGGTTGAATTTTTGAGTTGAAGATGATGATTTAGAAGGAGAAGAATACTAATTATTTTAATTTTTAACAAAAAAACAAAATATATATATATATAT
>JBBPBP010000001.1:7953242-7964810 GCA_037974735.1 Cicer chorassanicum | reverse complement strand
TTTAATTCAATTTACGTTTATGTAGGTCTTTTATATTATTTTTCTCATATTAATTAATGATTGAGATTTGTCACTTTAGCACTTTTATGATACATCATCTTAATATCCATGGAACTTTTTTTAATGGAGTTAAACCAAAATCCAAAGCAAGATCACAATTTGTACATTTTGAGACTAAAATGATGACGTTGTAAATGAAACGTAATATAAATGATCAAATAAAAATTAATTTAAATGACTCAAATAAAAATTGAATTAAACTTAGATGATCGTTTAAATAAAAATTGAGTTAAACTTAAATGATCGCATGCGTAATTTTAATTATTTGATGAAAAACTATCACTAAAATATATATAAACTCTCGTTCAAATCAATTTTAGATTCTTGTTAAAACTAATTTTACATTGTCATTTAATGAAAAAACTATGAGAGTAATTTTCAAAATATATATTTGAAAATGGTTATATCAAAGTTTTGATATAGAAGTAACAAAAGTTTTAACTTGTGGCTTCTATAATTTGAATCACCATTTTTTACACACATCCAATAAAAAACTACCACTAAAAAAAGTTTTAACTTGTTGAACTCAAAAGAAAAGACACATTCATTTCACCACTAGACCATTGCATTTGTTTTGTCATTTTTTGAATATTTATGATATTTAGCTGTTTGGAATTAACACAGTAAAAAAAATTTCAAGAGTTGTTTCTTTTCACCAATTAGTTTGAGTTTCTCTATAAATAGAGTTAATCCATACACATAAAGAATATCCAAATTTTATGAATTAAATGAGTCAAACTTTTGTCAAATTTATGTTTAAGTCATTATTTATTTTCTCTAGTGCATATTGTAATTGAAAAAAGTTTATTCTATAAAATATCATTGATCGATATGCTTGATGTGATTATGTAATTCATGTCGAGAATTTCTAAGTTTTATGAAGGAAATTTGTCGATTAACCCGTTTGCATCCAGTATACATAAATTGGTGGGACAAATCGAATCTAAAGTTTAGTGTAATACACATACTTTAGAATAAGCATGGCAACGAGGCGGGACGGGGTGGATTTTGACTCCTCCACCTCCGCACCCGACTAATCAGGTAAAATCCGCATCCGCCCCTGTTTCATAGCAGGTGTAGAATTTAAGCCTCATCCCTGTCCGCAACGGGGTTCGAGTTTCCCCTCCCACACCCGCACCCATTCATATATATATAAAATTATAAATTTAAAAATCATATCTATTATAATTAATATAATAAAATAATTGTTATTAGAAAATTATAAAATAAAAAAATATTTTCTAGAGATAAAATTATAATTTTTGATATTTTTAAAAAATATTAAGTATATTTAATATGTATATGTATATAAAATTTAAAAATTAGGTTAATATTACTTGCGGGGTGAGTTCGGGTGCGGGGTGGATATCACCACCTCAAACCCGTACCCGCCCACAAATTTTAATTTCGTGAAAAATACACACTTACACCCAATCAAAGCAGTTTTCCTCGCCCAAATCAAGCGGGTTTGGGTAGATATCCGCTGGTGTAGGTTATATTGTCAATCCTACTTTAAAATTTATTTATACAATTTCGATGATTACCATTTTTATCTTCAAAATTTATAGCATACCCAAACACAAAATCCAACAAAAACACTATTTTATATTACACCATCAATTTTAAAATATCTTACAAAAGAGGAGTGACTTCAAGGAATGCATAATAATCATTAGATGCCTAAGCATCTCATATTCTCTCCTTTTATGAGACATTATAATTCCATTTACATTTCATTGCAACACGTCTAAGTGTCGGTCTATTTGTATTCAATTTTTTTATAATAAGTTTGTATTCAAGTTATTATTACCTAATTTTTCTATTTTTCATTATATCAGAAATCAACAAATATATTGTTAAATATATTTCACCTAGATTAGTAACTCATCCTGATACAAAAATACACCATAGAAAAAAAAAATCTAAATAGGTTGAACCTATAAAGTGGAATTCCGTTATTTATGTTAAAATTATATTTCTCGAATATTTTTCCCCGGTTTCACTTAACGTTTTGAGTTGAATCGCAAGCCCAATTAAATCCAATCCAATAGTCCATATATTCACCCCACTTGGGAAGCAAAAGCCAGTACACCAAAAATAACAAGAACAAAAAAGGGTTAGTAATAGAAACAATGGAAATATATATATTTAAAGAGAAAATTGAAAAGGAAAGAAAGTAAATGGAAACAGAGAAGAAGTGAAGAAATGGAAAAACAGTAAGAACGATAAAGCGAAGGCGAAGTCCTTGGTACTCAACTTTGATTCTTCTGCCGTAACGTTTCATTGATTTCAGTTTCAAACTCAAAAGTCAAAGGCTCTTCAGCCATGGTGGTTTCAATCCCAAACAAATAATCATTTACTAATCAATTGCGATGAAGAAAGTGAAAGGGAAAAACAACGGTTTATTACCGAGTTCCTTAAGGATCATCTCTTCTTGTCTTAAGACTGTTTCCACCAATGCCTGCACCGTCGCTTCCACCGTTCGCTCTGCCGGCGCCTCCGTCGCCTCTTCCATTTCATCCCCTTCCGATGATCACAAAGATCAGGTTTCTTATTATACTTAATTAACCTCGATTTTAATTAATTTCGTTTTTTAACATCTTAAATTACCATACTCTATGCGGTTGGTTACAAACATTATTCAACTTCATTTAGTTAGTTTTTGTTTCTATATGATTATTTATTATACTGACTTTATTGCTTTATTTATGTGGTTACTTCATTAATTAATATTGCGGGATTAATATTATTGCAATTATTATTATTATTTTAGATATTATTTATTTTAATTTAACCTTTTGATTCTTTTTGGTAGGTTACTTGGGCTGGTTTTGATAAACTAGAGCTTGATCAATCTATTTTTAAACGTGTTCTATTACTTGGTTATCTTAATGGATTTCAAGTACTTGATGTTGAAGATGCTTCTGGCTTTACTGAGCTGGTTTCGAAGCGCGATGGTCCGGTTTCTTTCTTACAGATGCAGCCTTTCCCTATTGGTTCTGATGGCAAGGAGGGATTCAGAAAATCGCATCCTTTATTGGTGGTTGTTGCTGGGGATGGGGATGAAGGTTGTGTTAGCCAAAACGGTAGCTCTTTTGGTGGTTTAGGAAGAGAGGGTAAGGTGGAGACTCAATCTGGGAATGGTGTCAGTTCTGCCACGGCTGTTCGGTTTTACTCGTTGAAGTCACACTCTTATGTTCATGTTCTGAGATTTCGATCCGTCGTGTGTATGATCAGGTGTTGTTCGAAGATTGTAGCTGTTGGTCTTGCCTCACAAGTATGCTGCTGCAGTTATTCCTGAGTCTTTTACGATTTTGAATTATGATAGTCGACCATTCTTTTGTCAGATAGAACATGAGAAGAGACACATAACCTATTTTCTTAGCTTATGTCTGTTATCTATATTGTGATTTATTTAATATTTTTGATAATTCTTTTTGGCAGATATACTGCTTTGATGCATTGACTCTTGAGAATAAGTTCAGTGTTCTCACCTATCCTGTTCCTCAGTTGGGACAAGGAACAAGAGGAGTAAATGTGGGTTATGGTCCAATGGCTGTGGGTCCTAGGTGGCTAGCATATGCTTCCAACAACCCAATTCCCTCAAATGTAGGATGCATAAGCCCACAAAACTTGAGTCCTTCTCCAGGAGTTAGTCCATCAACATCTCCAAGCAGTGGTAGTTTGGTGGCTCGTTATGCAATGGAGTCGAGTAAACATGTGGCTGCTGGAATATTCAAATACTGTCATGAGTTCCTTCCTGATAGTTCTAGTTCTCCAGCACCATCAAGTTCAGGATGGAAAGTTAGTCGGGTTACAGGAAATGATGTGGACAACGCAGGAATGGTTGGTATTATTTCATCATGGCTCAGCTGATCGATCGTTTCAATGTGTTTACACTTAGAGTAGAATATTAATCTCTGACTTGTTCTTGGTTCATATGGTTGGTTGCAGGTAATTGTTAAGGATTTTGTTTCTAGAGATATCATTTCACAGTTCAAAGCTCACTCCAGTCCTATATCTGCTCTATGTTTTGATCCTAGTGGGACACTTCTGGTCACTGCATCAGTCTATGGAAATAATATTAATATCTTCCGAATAATGCCATCTAGTGCACGCAAGGGTTCAGGGGTTCCAAGCTGTGACTGGAACGCTACACATGTGCATCTTTATAGACTTCATCGTGGAATAACACCAGCTGTTAGTATATCTTAGTTGAAATATTGGTTTATTTATGGATAGATTACACTCCCCTTGAGAGAATCTTAAATTACTCTTTCCTCTCTTCTTAATTTAAACCCACACTCCTCTTTCCTTATACATAAACGAACCTTTTCATGATGGCGAACAGCTATGAAAAAGCTTTCCATCAAAATTTCTCCTTTGTCTACATCTTTCATTGTCACTTTCAAATTGTTTTGAACACTTATTGATTTTATGATTTTAAAAGATTAAATGAAGTTTAAATATCTATTTTATAATCTTTGAAACTTTGCCTAAAATGTTTATTTTATCTTATAGTCTCTTAGAGGATAGTAGTGGTTCGAGACTATATGTTAATGATGTTGAGATCACAAATAGAGAAAAAATGTCCATAAAAAGTTTATTATATTAAAATGGAGTGAATATTACATATTAACTTATAAGGGGAAGGATATAGATTTTAATTTTAAAATAAATGAGAAGGGAGTGTCATTTAAGCTTCTATCAGGGGAGGAGAGTATAAATTCCTGATATTTTATTTGTTTTGACGTTTGTGCCTGCATGCATGATTCTCTTCATCTTGTTTTCTTATTTGACAGATGATCCAGGACATTTGTTTTAGTCATTTTAGCCAGTGGGTTGCAATTGTCTCTTCAAAGGGGACCTGCCATCTTTTTGTTTTGTCACCTTTTGGAGGTGATACTGGTTTCCAAATTATTAGTTCCAAGGGGGAAGAGCCTTCCTTACTTCCTGTTTTGTCTCTGCCTTGGTGGTCTACTTCTTCCTCCATTTCTCACCAGCAATCTTTGCATCCCCCAGCACCTGTTGTCCTTTCTGTTGTTAGCCGAATAAAGTATAGCAGTTTTGGATGGCTTAATACCATTCATAATTCTACTGCAAATGTTTCAGGAAAAGTTTTTGTTCCATCTGGCGCCATTGCTGCAATATTTCATAATTCCATATCTCACTCGCAGCCGCTTGTTAAGTCAAAAGTGAAATCCTTAGAGCACCTGTTGGTATATACACCATCGGGCCATATAGTTCAACATGAGCTTCTACCATCTGTTGGTCCAGAACCAAATGAAAGTGGTTCGAGAACCCAGTCAGCTTCCGCCCTGCATATGCAGGAGGATGAGTTCAGAGTGAAAGTTGAGCCCATTCAATGGTGGGACGTATGTAGAAGGTCAGAATGGCCAGAAAAAGAGGATCCCTTCTGCAATACCTTTGACAGACAAGATGGTATTGATAAAGTTAAAGAGAGAATGTATTCTGATGATGGCTGTGGATTTAATTTTTTGAATATAAGTGATGGTGTAGGGGAAAAGACTGTAAAACCTTCTACAGGGAAGCCCCAAGAGAGATTTCACTGGTATATATCTAACGCGGAGGTGCAAGTAAATTTTGGAAGGATTCCAATATGGCAAAATTCTAAGGTAATTATTTGCGCAATGTTTTGATATTCATGTACAGTGCTTGGCATTGGTTGCTACTTGCTAACCATCTTGTTTCTTCAGATTTGCTTTCACTCAATGAATTCTGGGATAATTATTTATAGTGCTGGTGGTGAGTCTGAAATTGAAAAGATCTCCGCCAACGAAGTTGAAATAAGACGGAAGGAGTTGTTGCCTGTCTTTGACAATTTTCACAGCATCAGACCAAGCTGGAATGAGAGGTGGTGACTTTTTCTTTTTTCTTTTTAGTAGATTGAACATCTTGGCATGTTAATCATGTTGTGCTATTTTTACCAAGACAGCATTTGGATTATTAAAATTGATTTACTGTGGTACATTTAGAAGCATTTGGGTAGAATTTTTTGTTACAAAGTAGAATTCCTACAGGATAGTGTGATCGTGTCAATTCTTTAATGTTGGTTTCAATCAGTTGGCCACATTGGGGGCACCGGCTACGATTTGATGCTCAACATGTCGATCTAAATTTTGTGGGATTGAAAGTTTTTGGTTTTCAACTGCAACTTTGGTATATATTCCTCCCAACTGGCTTACTGCATCATGTTGTAGATGAACATGTTTTTGTATTCCTTGGCGTAAATCCTGCTTTCTGTGTTTGCCTTCGAAGGAGAGAAACCAGAGATTATTATTTTTCTTTTTACAGTTTTACTTTCAAATCTTGAACAAAATTTGACTTGCATACTTTTGAGGAAAAAAATACTGACAAGGAAATACATCAGTATTATCAAATGTTGCGATTGTTTCCGCATGGTAATTATGTGTGTTCATCCATATTTTAGCATTTTCTGCGTGCATGCTGTTTTGAATTTAAGGCACTTTGTATGGAACTATTACCTCAACAAAGTAGGTATAATGTCTAACAACAGGCATAATTGCATAGCTTATCATTAGTGACATTTGATGTGGTCTTGGTGTATCTGTGATCATCAGTAGTCCTTTATTTCCCAATATGCTTACTTTGCTGTTTGACTCAGAGGCCTTCCAGAGGGAAAATATTTGGGCCCTGCATCTCCTGTCCTCCATGCGACTGAAGACAAGCAAACTGCTGACATGATCGTTATTTGTCACTCAAAACCAGCATCACTGAGCTCCACTGAAAGCTCTGATGGAGGTGAGAAATTGGTGTAACTTTCAAGGAGAAAATTCATTTGTTATACAAGAATGTGGATGAATATTTCCCTTTTGTTCCATTTTAAGCAATTTCTTGTGTTTTTAATATTTTATATGAACCTCCTATGATAATCTACCTATATGTTGGATGTTTGTAATTTACTTCAGGTTCATCAAGAAGGACTGAAAATTTGCTTGACCTGGATCAAGTTTCTTCTTGTTTCCAAATGCTGGGTGAGTTCTATCTGGAAAGACAGGAAGCAATCAATGCTGAGCCATCTCAGCCTAGCAAGACTGTGCTAGAAAATTCGTCTCCATCTGGAGACTTGAAGCATGTGGATTCTCCATATGACCATTGTCTCAGTAGCAGTCCATTACTGCAAGGGAGAAAGGTAATCTCTGAAGGAAGGGATGCTGTAGAAGTTGTTGAGATTAGAGACGACTCAGCATTGTTCCTGAAACATGATTTAGATAAGATCAATTTTTCGGAAGTGGCCACTGTAATGCAAAATGCATGTGACGGGCATTCTTTCCCAGATGGCAACTGCGAGACTCTTGTGCAGGATGGAAGTAATGTGTTAGCTGAAGTAGTTACTGATGATGTTGACAACAGCAGCAGCAGCCATGAAAGAGAGCAACCAGAAGATGGGGAGGATGATGAAATACTTGGTGGCATTTTTGCCTTTTCGGAGGAAGGTAAATATGAAAATAAAATATAGGTCTTTAGTTGCAGCTGCATCTTTTTTCTTTGCAAGGTGGGGGTGGAGAGGTTGTTATTGTTTCATATGAATCATCAATTTATCAACTTTTAACAATGAACTTACGAATTTATTCTTCTTTAGGTTGATTACCACAAGAATCATTTCATCATCTATCTATTAACGCTAAAAGTCTCGGTAAGAAAATCTAAAAAACAATGTGCACGTTTGTGAATAAGAAATGGCACATGAGCAACAATTATGCTGATATGTTGCTTCAATGTGTGGCCTCCCTCTCTGTCTCTCACCCTTGTACATGCTGAAGATGGGCATCCAAATATTCTTCATGGGTTTGCCAACGTTTGGGAATTAGGAGCTATCAGTATATGTGTGGGTTTGCAGTCAGTCCTAAGCTTAACTTTTATCAAGCTTGCATGTAAATATGATTTGGGCATGAATTTCGTGTAAATTAATATCTATTTTATTAATTCTGGAATTTGGCCACGAGAAGAAATGGAAGTTATTTTTCCTCAAAAATAAAAAATGAAATGAAAGTCTTGGGGCTGCTGTGAACCTTCTCTTTTTTCAGCTGAACAAGTTCTTGCAAATTTTTCGGTTCAACTGATTGGCTCAAATCACATAAAGCAAGAGATAAAATAGTTAAGATCCTGAAAAACACGTATAAAAACAAAATTACTATGTACTGTAGAGTATAATTAATTTACTTTTTTTCTATTCTGTTTCATTTTATTTTATGGTATTTATTTCAGATTTTTTTCTTCATATTTCCCCTTTTTTTTTTAAAAAAAATACTCCACTTAAAACAACTGTGTTGTCTAAACAAACGCTAATTTATATTTCAATAAATAAAATTAGTTGCAAAATAGGAGGGATAATTGCAAATTAAGAGGAAATTGCTAATTTATTTGTAATGTTACACATTAAAATATTCTTTGAATGTCACCCACAACTCTATCTAATCTCTATAATTGTTTTTACTAATTTTAATTAATTTTATATTATTATTAGTTATTTGTTATTATTTTGTTTATTTTATCGATTAATATAAAAAAGTGAAATAAATATATGGACAGAAGGTCGCATTTTTAATGTCACCAACTACTACTCTAAATTTTTTTTTGCTTCACATAGTAGTAAAATTCAAAAAAAAAAAAATATATTTTTTAAATGGAGTATTTTTTTAAAAGAGATATATTAGAAAAAAACCCATTTATTTCATTTTTAAAAAATAGTAGTAGTATTTTTGTCTCACTTTTTTCATAATCAAACATGACGACAGAAATCACAATAATAATAATGTTTAGTAATATAAATTTTTTAGCAACATCATCTAATGATGCGGAAAATTTAGCACGAATATGAAGTAAATCGAGAATATGTTTTGAATGAGGTGTGCAATTCAACACATACAAGATATTTTTGGTTTGTCTTCTATAAAAATTATTGGAACAATTTTATGAAAGAATAATATTAAATGTATTGGTAATTTCAAAGAGCGTATATTAAAGAAAATCAAAAATAAGTATTCCATTAAGTTCACAAATAAAGAAGTGATATAAACATTCAATAGCGTCATTTATACTACATTCTAATTTGAGGTGAACATGAGGCGCAAGTCGACCTGCCAACCCGATTTTTACCCGTATCCGATCACTTTTGAGTCTGATCCAATCCAACCCGTTGAAACCCGCTTATATTTGGGTTGGGTAATGGGTTTAACAATTTGAACCCGTCGACCCGACTTGGTAACTAGTTATATTTTTTTTAAAAAAATTGTTTGGCTAGTTCAAGACTTTTTGAAGTGACGCCGCTGTCCACCTTTTCTTTTGTTCTACAGGTGCTCTGACTGATTTTATACGAATTAGTTATAATAAGATATTATTAACAAGTGATTTTTATATGAATGTTGATGCAAGGTGTTCATGCGTCTAGGTTAAACACTGAACTCGTTTAATTTGTTTTGACATTGTAATCTCGTATATGTCTACTCATAAAATTCATATCTAATTTTTGAATTGTCTCTTTCAAATGAGCAATTTAATTTGAGTTAAATATTATTTATTTAAATGTTATATTTTGTTATAGTTTTACGTAATAAAGATATGAATTATGCTTATAATGAATTTAGTTTAAATTTTTTACATTTGTTAAATACAAATTTTTTTTAGTTAAATACTATTTATTTGAGTTAAATACTATTTATGAGCAAAATTGATGCTTATACAAAAGCTTACGATGAATTTAGTTTAAATTTTTTATATTTAAATCTATTAAACACTTTTTTTAGTATTTTATTTGAAAATAGTAACTATAAACAAATGAATAGGTTGGGCACGGCCACCCGAAAATTTTCTCTTATCTTTTAAAAATACTTCTTATTTTATTTATAATACTATAATTTGTTAAATAAAAATTAATATAGATTAAATCAGATTTATCTTGTCATTGTGAAAAAACATTTGATAGGAACACATGAATTTTATGTTGTTTTAATGTTGGATTCTATAATTGGTGTATTTTATGAGTTGAATTGCGGTTGTTAGTTATGTTGTCGAGATGTATGTTTCAGTTTAATATGTGAAGATATCATACTATATGTGCATTTTTTCTTGTTACATGAATTAATCTAACCAAATGACATGAAGATTAGTATCTGTAGATCTAATAGGATTGATATGTGTACATGGACTAAAATTTATTTTATCAATTTTTTAATTATTAAAATTGCACTTTTTTTATTAGGTCCAATTTTTATTGATTTACTGTTGTTGAATTTATTTATGTATTTGAAGATTATTGGATTTATTTTTTTGTGTGAGAGGTTGATGAGTTTTTTAAAGAGTTGCATAATTTGTTTGAAATTTTATAGTTTTGAGACATTCAAGTATTAAATATATTTTCATTCGATATGTTTCTTGTAAAATAAAAAAGGTTATTATTTATGTATGACCCGCCAACCCAACCCAACCCGTTCTTGATCGGGTTGGGTCGGTTCGGGTTAAATAAAAAAATATGGGTTTAGAACTTAACCCAACCCAAAGATAATCCATCGGGTCGGGTCTTAGGTTTTGTCAAAATCCGTCCAACCCGTACACTCCTAATTCTAACAAATATTTTTATAAAATCACTACCAAGTAAAACTTATGATAAGCTAATACAAAATAATGATATTTTTCGAGTTTATAGAAATAAATATATTATCCTCTATTTTTTTCATTAACCATTATTTTGTTTGTTGAGTTTTTTTTGATAAAGTTTTTGACGTTGCAGTTTCCGTGTGTACTCTTTTTTTCTTCCTTATAAGTGTTTTCTCTATAGGCTTTTAATAAGACACATTCTAAAAAAATATCAAACAGACATCTCTCAATCTTTTCATATTTCATTGGATTCTCCTATAACATTGCTCTTAATTTCAAATGTTAATGAAATATTAAATTAGACCCTTTAATATGCATGTAGCAAGTTACAGGATTTATGTGATATAATTTGGATTCACGTGAATTATCATAAATTACTATTTTAATCTTTGAAAATTTATGATGATGTTATTTTGGTTTGTGACTCGACATTTTAAATTAATCATTGTCAAAATAGTTTATGAAAGATAGAGTTTGTTATCATAATAACTATTAAAAGATATAACTTACTTTAAAAATTGTCTATGACTATTATAATAGTATATGACTACTATAACATTAATGACTAACTATTTGATGATTCAATGATTAATTTAAATTTTTGATTGAGTTAGAGATCAAAATGACAGTAATTAAACATTTTTAAACACTAAAATGATAGTTTACCCTATCAAAATTACACTTTAAAATGCGCACAGAAGAACTCTTTTATCTTTTAAGTCTCTCTATTTCTAAAACCAGTTTTTTTTTGTCATATTAATAAATTCTTTAGATACTTTTTTGTTTCCACCATTTTTTATCATATGGCAGGGACACTTTCATTAATGACCTGACATTTGTAATTTAGATAAAATAATTTATATGTCATTA
>JBBPBP010000001.1:7933785-7952622 GCA_037974735.1 Cicer chorassanicum | reverse complement strand
CAAACTATTAAAATATTCAGTTTTAGTATTTTTGTGTTTTTTCTTTGACTTCCCTGTTATTTTGTTACTAACCAGTTTTTGTATATTAATGCTGTCAAATATGTAATTATAATTACAAAAAATCAAATATTGACTCACTATTTTAAATAAAAATACAGAAATAATTTTAATAATTTATTACAAATGCAATCTTAATTGTTGCATTGGATATTTTACCCTAATCTTACCTGTTACTTGTTGTCATCTCAAATGCAAATAAAAAAAATATATTCATATTTTTTTAAGCAAAGTGTTAGAATTAAGGAGTCAGTGATACAAAGACTTTTTTGAAAATATACTTTTTTTTATAAGTTCAAGAAGATTAATTATATTTAATCAAATATATTAATAAGTGCAAAATAATTATAAGTAATTTTCATTAATTTCTTTTTGAATAAATTACTTTTAAAAAAACAACAATGTATCTATCAATTATTTTTTCTAAAGAAGTTAACAACAAAATTCACACATAAGAGCTTTTGAGTTTTGACGAAAGGGTATATAAGTAGGGTGAGAGAGAACTAGAAGCAGTAAGTGTACAAATTAAGAAGGAATCCCCATTTTCGGGAAACCAACAAAACAAAACAAGTAACGTTTTCATTTCAGAATTCAGACATACACGCATACAATTTCTAATTTTCACTATTTAGTACTCGCTTCTGTTCCATTTCAATTTCAAGTCAAAACCCTCCACGCTAAATTTTTTGTGGCTATAATAATATTGAATTGAGATCTAGTAGTATCGAATTCGAAGAACGAAAACAAACATGGATCAGTTACAAAGAAAGCTACGTGACCACGAAACTGCTATGTTTCAACAGGTTCCTATTCTCTTCACTTCACTTTTCTGTTATTTTCTCCGGTCAACGCCAATAATTTATTCAAATATATTATTACCCTTTGTTTTGTATTCTTATATTTTGAGATGAAATCAAGTCAAAAAATAAAGTTTGATTTTTATTATGGGATATTTTGATTGGCATGGAGCAGGGTTATCTGGATGATCAGTTCAGTCAGCTTCAGAAACTGCAAGATGAAAGTAGTCCAGATTTTGTGATTGAGGTTATGACTATGTTCTTTGATGATTCTGAGAAATTACTCAACAACATGTCACGCGCTCTGTAAGTATTATTACTATTCTCTTTTAATTTTATGGATTCAGAAATTTTGATTTTACTTTCTCTAGTAGACTGCTTGGATGAGATGAGATGACACATAAAACTCTTGAGGGAGAGAAAGGAAAGGGTTTTTCATCCTTGTGAGTATATGTTTGGTTTCTTTGTGAAATTGGTAAAATTACAGTGAGTTACCGTAATTTTGTAAAAGTAATGTAGCTTTTGCAAAATCAAGGTGACTCGCTGTGATTTTTCCATTCTCGTTGCAAAACCAAACATGCATGTCATATTTTTCCATGTTCGGATATGCTCAAGTAGAATTGAGTCTAACTTATCTAAATTTTGGAGCTTTTGCCTCCACACTTGATTTTTAGTCTGAAATTTATTGTCCAACTCACTTTACATGAAGTATTCACATTTACATCACTTCATGTTCAACTCACTTTTAATCAAAATCAATTCATTCAAAATAAACTATTATCACTGCAAAACCAAACATGCAGTTGCGATACCTAGGTTTATACTAAAAACTTTTATGAGACTACTTTTAATTTGATTTTTATGGAAATCTTAAACTGGTTCTATTTGGCTGTTTGTGCAGAGAGCAAGTACCTGTGGATTTCAAACAAGTAGATGCTCATGCCCATCAACAGAAGGGAAGTAGTGCCAGGTATTAATGCTGTATTTGTATTTGATTATCTCTGTTGTGTATTGTTGCACTAACATGAAGAAATAGATTTTTTTTTTTTTATTATTACTGTTGTTTGTGACATTATTTGTTTAACAGTGTTGGCGCTGCTAGAGTTAAAAATGTTTGTGGCACCTTCAGAAATTTTTGTGAGGCTCAGAATCTGGAAGGGTGAGTTTTATCAAATTCTCTTGTTCCCGGAAACATATCATTTGTATCTCATATCATTTGAATTATCTTGTTTTTGCATTTCTTGAATTACAAAATTTTACTTTGTTTGATTCATATGTCCCCAAGTTTTGTTAGCTGCCTAGTTAACAGAACTTTACATGTAATCTATAAAACTTTAGCAATCTATCAGGGATCTAATTCAGAGAAAACATTTAAAATGCTATAAGTACTCAAATCTAAATACATCTTAAATTAGCATGGTAGTATAGTATCTATAACACACTGTCTTTTCCACTAATTCTGACTTGGATACCTTCACACCTTTTCTTGAAGGCTACCTGATTTTAGCTTTAATTTGTGTGGAGAAATTATAGTAGTAATATAAAAGAAAATTCTGAATTCGTCAAATAGTTTTTGTTTGAATACATAAATGTTTGATACACTTTTGCAAAATTCTTAATACATATAAATTGATGTGTGAGAAACAAAATTCTCTCATTTTGTGATAAAAAAGACAAAAAAATATGCATTGTTTGGAGCCTCATAATTTCTTTAATCATTCTTTCTCAAATAAATTACTTCTAACTTTATTGAATTTTGCATTTCCTACATATGTAGATTTTGAAATGTATGAAAAGTTTGTGCAATTAAGGGAGGGTTATGTAGATTTTTCTAGATTATACTCCACTTTTATCGCGGTCTCTTTTTAATCTTTTCCTTCTGTGTACTTTCTTTACCTTTTCAAATGAAATTATGTAATTTTTCAGATTGATATCCATGTCACCCTACCAATAAACCAAATGAAATACCATCTTAGTCTTCCAGATTTATTGAGAAAATAGCATTAGAGACAAAGAAAGAAAACAGGATGATCCAAAGTAGATGACTGAGAAAACATAGAGAAATAGAACATCGAAGACTTTTCATGAATTTTCTGATTTGTATTCTATGAAAGATGAATGATGAATGATTACAGAAGCTGACTGCAGTATTTCTAGAGGTCTAATCTACCGTCAGTTATTAAACTGATTCTATGAGGAGATACAACATTTTAGAAGCATACAACAAACAGAACTAAACAAATAGAATCTATTAGAAGCCATAACATAGTAACATATGAGCAGACAGAAAACACAGTAAGATAAGAGACTGTCAGCAGATAGCAACAAAATAGAAAAGAAGAATTTCCGTAGCTAAGTCCCTCCCTTTAATGCAACGGTGGGTTAACTAAAGAAAAATAGTCAAACATTTGAGTTGGTGATAAAAACGCAATAAGATAAGAGACTGTCGGCAGATAGCAACAAAATAGAAAAGAAGAATTTATGTAGCTAAGTCCCTCCTTTAATGCAAAGGTGGGTTAACTAAAGAAAAATAGTCAAAAATGAGTTGGTGATATAATTTTTCATTACCGACTGTTAAGATCTCAGATTGTCTAGAGTCTACTGTATGGTCAAACTAGTCTTTATATGACTTTGACCATCCTCACCTCTTGAATTGATTTTTGAGGTCTGCTAGCTTTAAAGCTCAAATTTTGAGATGGCATCAAAGCCTATTCTATATCTGTTATTCGGGCACCCTACTTATCTACGCATGCGGCATGACCAAATATATGACTCAAATAATCATTATAAAGCTTATCAAATGGTTTGAGTTAGGCCTAATGCACAAACTTTTAAATACAATGGATTGCTTCTGCTCGGCTTAGATGATCAAAACTTTGTTTGATATGATTGAAAGAAGTGTTTGTTTGTAATGATTATACTGCAAAGTCTGTAAGACTGTAACTCTTGTTTAATATACCCACTCAAACGGAGTTTTACGGTATCACATATATGAAGTAGCTTCTACGAAGCTGGCAGCTCACAAACTTTTGCTTTTGTTTCGATGAATGAGTAGTATTGATTACATGCTATGTAGTTCCTGTAAAATCTTTTGTTTTCTTAGATAAATGTCAGAAATTAACTTGATTCTTTGAAGTGAATGTGAGCTGTTTTCATATGTGCTTATATTTTTAGGAGATATGCTAATGCTATTTTAGGAGATAATGCTGACAGCTAATGTTTCCATTTGGCCTAAATTAATAGGATTAGAAAATGTTTATGACATGCTTCTTTCTTAACATTTCAAAAAACAAAAAATTATTTGACCCTGCTTATTAATGTTGGACCATTCACTAACAAAAAATGTTGGTTGCATTGCAGGTGTATTAGATGTTTACAACAATTGCAACAGGAATACTCTCTACTGAAGACCAATCTTCAATACCTATTTAGGGTATGTACTTCTATGTTTTATTTTAGAAGACATGCAATTTGGTTAAAGAGTTGTTTTTCACCTCCTGGTAGGGCATGAATTTCCTATATTACATTCCTTGTATTCATTTTTGCAGCTGCAGCAAGAAATCAAGGCTGCCGGTGGTTCTATTCCCACCGTGGAGTGAGAGGTGACATGTTTGACAACAGTTGAAATCGATAAAAAGAAAATGAAACTTCCGATTTAGCAGCTGATTTTGTTCGTTTTGGTTTATGCTGGATTACTCCTAAATTAGAGCAAGTTTGAATGTTGGGATAGTGCTGATGTGAATAAGCATTTCTTGCTTAGTATGTTACGTATTTATGATATATGATATGATTTTTACCCTATAAACTGGTGACTCATTTGAAGTTTCATGTTTACTCAAAATACAATAATATTTATTGCTGATTGTTGCTGTTATATGATTCAAAATCACACGATGTATTTGTGTTCTATATATAGTTATGAAGCTGTGTAATTGTAAAAGATTTTTTGTTGTGTCAATATTTCTTGTCCTTTTTTTTACAATAAAAATCTGATTCGTTTATGCAATCTCAATAGACATCATAGTCTTCAAGAATACAAGAATTACTAGCTATTGGACTTTTCTCAATCCAAACCCTATTTGGATTCTGCAAATGAAAAGCATATTGGGCTAATGTGGAATTCTTAGCTCACAAAGTGTTCAAGATATAAATGTTTAGACCAAAAGAAGAAAAGAAACTGAAAAAAAAATGTTTGACTAAGTCAATATTTGAAAGAGTTTTATGCTATTGTTTATACCAAAATATGTTTTTTATTCGTTTCTGGATGAATTAATTTCATAACGTTTTTTTGAGTAGTCAAAATTTGAGTGAACTAAAGGTATCTTAAGATATGCCGTTTTGGAATTTTCATTGTAAGCTGCCTTATTTTGAAGGATAGTTTGAAAACCATGATGCTTTTTCATAGACCAAAAATAGTCTTTGCACTTCGAATAGAATTACCCTTACCCAAGTGGAAGGAACTTATAAACCATTTGTTAATCAAGAATAATTTATGAAAGGCTAGAATTTTTCGAAAAAAGATCAAATAAAAAGTAATATTATATGTATAAAAATATATAAACAAAAATTATAAATATATTGAAAATATATATATATATATATATATATATATATATATATATATATATATATTTCTAAGTAAACATGAAAAATCACAAGTCTAGTGTAAGTAGTTGGTATATAATGTATGCGAGTATCGTAAATTTTGAAGTATTGAGTTCAAATTCAGATCATAAAAAAAGTAAACGTAAAATTAAAAAAGTGTGTAATACTTAAATATACAAATATTTTAATCAATTTTTAAAAATATATTAATATTATTTATTCACAATATATGGCACAAATAAAAAAAATATCGTATAAAGATTAATCACTAAAGAGTTTAAGATCTTAAGTAAAACTCCATCACCTAAAAATGGGTCGAGATCACTCAATTTATGGACACTTAACAAGTACAAACAATACTATTCATAATTGATACTTCCTAAATAATCAATAGGATTGATCCACCATTGGTGCAAATCTATCCAAAAACTTTTGATATTGTATTGAAGTTACGACTAAGAGTTCAAGACAATATCCTAATAAGATCTACAAGAATATTCAAGACACTCTTATTGCGTAAAAATATTGGCCAACCATACCACAATCAAACATTGGCCAACCAAATACTAAGATTTCTTATGCACCAAATTCTCTAAATAATGGCCAACCAAACCAAAATCAAACAATCTCGAAGTATTTTACTCCTATTGAGTAAGCTACACAAAAATGAACATGAGCTTTATTTTTATTTAAAACTTTATTTTTATTTTTAAATTATTATAAAAAAACATAAAATACTGTAAAAATTATTTTTAAACAAACGGACCCATTAAAACCTTGTAATTTGATTTATGGTTAACATTAAAGACACAACAAAAAATTTGAGTTTCATTAGCTTTGTTTTCATTTTATTTTTCTTCCAAGACAATATCCTAAAAAGTATCTACCTAAAAACTTTTGATATTGTATTGAAGTTACGACAAGACAATATTCTAATAAGATCTACAAGAATATTCAACACACTCTTATTGCATAAAAATACTAAGGTTTCTTATGCACCAAATTCTCCAAATATTGGCCAACTAGACCACAATCAAACAATCTCGAAGTCTTTTACATCTATTAAATAAGCCATACAAAAATGAACATGAGAGTTAATTTGATTAGAGAATGTTGCATAAACGCTAAACCAATTAAAAACCATTAACTACACTTTCACAAATAAAGAACAATCTACAAATAAATATTGTGACAATCCACAACACCACACCTATCAACACACATTTGTGCCTCCTTAAAATATTTTTTCGCCATCCGAAATATTTTAACCATTAATTCACTACATGTATTTAATTTAAAATAAAGTGACTACTGGTCTGTTTGTTTAAAATTAAAAAAAAAATGATTTTGACTTTATATTTTTAAAAATAATTTTTATAAAACTTTATTTAAAAATAATAGAAGTTATTTTAGACTCATTTGTTACTGATTATAAAAAGTAATTTTGACATTAATAACTTAGATATTCATTATTAGAGATTTTAACAAATGTATCTCAAAATAACTAAAAAATGTATCTTTTAAAAATAATTTTTGTGAAGAGTTTCTCAAAATAACTTTTTATTTTAAACATTTTTTAAAATTTCATTATCCCAAAAAAAAATTGTATCAAATAGATGAAATACTTAAAATGACATTTTAAAATAACCTATTCAAATAAATTTTTTATTTAAAACTTTATTTTTATTTTTAAATTATTATAACAAAAAATAAAATACTATAAAATTATTTTTAAACAAACGGACCCATTAAAACCTTGTAATTTGATTTATGATTAACATTAAAGACACAATAAAAAATTTGAGTTTCATTAGCTTTATTTTCATTTTATTTTTCTTCCATATTCAACTAAATACATTTTCTATAGCATGAAAAAAAGTTTGTTCGTAAGAGGATTGAAAATGTAGATGGAAAAAAATACCATATGATCATAGCATAAAGCAGGACGAAAAAGACAGCACGAGGATAATACATTAATACGCATGCGGGATGAATTACACCTATAGATAAATAATGCTTTTTGTAAATAAATAAAAAATTAAAGAAAAGAAGATAAATAGTGCAATCACCACACCAACCTCAAAAAGCACCACCTCAAACTTCATAAATTGAAGATAATGTGCCAGAAAAAAGATATGTTTTTGGTGGTTGTGGTTGGTGTAATCTTCAAAACTTCTAATTAACGAGACAAGGGCTATATTCGATGAGGATGAGTATTTGCCCCCCACGATTTCTTTGATCATAATGTGATATGGGGTGGTTTATTTTTTTAGTATTGTATACATAGATAATGCTATTGAGATAGTATATATGATTTGAAAAATTGTTTATATACGAAAGTGATATACATACTCTACCTTACAAATTATTTTTATATTATTCCATCCCAAAAATATAAATAAAATAAAGAAACGTATTGAAGCCAACATTTTAAGAGTTGAGTTGAAAATAGAAACACACCAAATTCTAAGATGTAGCAGTGCGGTTGTTCGCTTTTGTAGGTGTTGGGACCAAACAAATTAACTCCCCAGACACATCATTCTTTTACATTCATAAAAATAAAAATGCTTTTTATCTTTGTCTTTATGGCTTGGCTGGATTGAGTTAGAGGTAGAGACACATTTCTACTACCACATTAAATGTCTAGCCAGGTTGTCTAGTGTTCACCGTCACTCTAGTCTGTATCAGAGCCTACCTTTATGTTTGTTTGTCATTCTCACTCTCAATATGCCAATTTCCTCTATTTGTAACTAATCATAATTAAGTAAGTAATCAATCCATCAATTTCTTTTTTATTATCGGCTTATAAGATAAACCAAATTTTTAATTAGTTCAAAACAAAATTAAAAAATATGTATATAGAAATAGAGGGATCATAAGAGCTTAGAGAACAAAATAGTATTATATGGAATTGTTAGACGGAATTGTAAGAAAACTTGCCCTTAACGAAACCTCTTTTGTAGGAAGTAATTATACTGTGGAGTAGTAGGCTAATTGCAATCAAGTAGGCTTAGTTGGAACTGTCTATTATTTTCCATTTTTTAAAAAAATATAGCTTGAACTTAATGTGACTTTTGACCCACGCAAAACCAAATAGGCTAAAATAGCTTTGGGAAAATAAAGGACCTTGATTGAAGACGGTCAGTTAAATGATACAAGTCACATTATCATGTACATACATCGTTTTAGTGAAGTCAAATAATTTAAATTTAAATTTAGTATATTTTTTAAGAGAGGTGTTAAAAATATATATATATTTTAATTGATTTAAATTTACATATATAGATTCTATAGTCCTATAAAAATTTAATGGGATTTATATGGATTTTAATCATTCAAAGAGAGTACGTGGACAAATATGTATTATAGAGTGTATCATTAATATTATTTTTTTAACTATATAATCAAAACTAAATCTGCATTTGTTAGAATAATATTAATTAGATCTTAAAAGATTAAGAAAAATAAAATCGCAAAACAAAAATATATTTAATAACGAAGTTCAACTAATGTCTATATTTTTGAATACATATCAGTTGGAGTTTTTTGTATTAAATTAAATGAATTAAAGTTTACGAAATAAAAAATATGTTTAAATATTAAAATTCATATTACAACTATACAACATTGCCTATGAGATATACTTAAAAGTATTTTAATGAACATTAAATTCAAATTTAATAGCCACCAGTGTTCCAATTACATGAATATGAAAGATAAGTGAATGCATTTAATCTAACTTTTTTTAAAAAAATAAGTTAGAAGAAAATAAAAGAATAGAGGACAAGAACAATTTAGGAAAACGAAACAAACTTTCCCCAAGTACGTTCTGGAGCACATGATAGTTGATTTGTTTTTGTTATGTGTTGACTTTACACACTGTATCCAAGAGAATAAAAAGACACGGTAATTGGTGAAAGCTCAAAGTGTGTGAATTGTGAAACAAGCTTTGAAGCATACATAACTTTGACCGAATATGAATTTGACTAGGCTTACTTCACCTTCAAATTACCTCCTTTCAATTTTATCCAAGAAAAGACATATTTTCATATTAGTGTATGTTCCTTTTAAGATAAGTGAGACAAAAGAAAAAGGTAAAAAGTGGTGATAAGTGTTAAGCCCACACTATATGTCAATTAAAGAAACATTTCAAGATATGGACTTTTTATGATGGTGCCTTGATTAATAAGGAAAATATTGGAGGATAGGGTAGTAGTTAATCGAGTCTTTCATAAATGACATTTATACTATGTATCAAGGGCTTGAAGTCCAAGCAAGTATACATCACAATCAAAATCTCTTTTAATGGAACTCATGGATCAAGTATCAAACTCATTATTGATTTGGCAACTTTTAATTGTGATCTTACTTACAAGTTGTTATGATTTATTTTGCCATAATAATAGAAGGCGTTCCACATAACCAAAGTATTGTAAATAATCTCAAACACCAATATGGTGAAATTAGAGAATCCCATTTCAGTCTAGCTCTTACTTTATGTCCTATTCGGTTATGAAGTATCATCTGCATTACATAGCTGTCACTCACTCACTCAAAATCGATTATCTCCACATAAAATTAAAAAAACTCCACTTACCCTGTCTCTTCCTAATGTTTCTTTGTTAGGTACCAAGCTTTTTGGCTCATTTCTCCCGGCAGTAACAAATTATATTTTTCACACATTAAATTATTTAGAAAATGCAAGTCTTTAAATTTCAATATTTAATTAAATTTAATAGTACTGAATAACCTCGAAAAAGTTAATAAAAACAAATTATTCGTCTCTTGTGTTGTCCTAACTAATTTTTTTCACAAGGTAAATATGGCACGTGTCACCAAGTGGTGGTAGTAATAAAGCCCAGTCATTTTGGTAGCTGCGAGCGTGTTTCGGTTCCGGTTCGGGAGAGATAAAAAACGCATGCGAGTCACGTGATGTGTAGACTGTAGACCCGAAGCAACGTGAATGAGGTGTCGTTCCGAGGCTAAGGTACGGATGACAAATAGGCTCGGACAACCGTTTGATAGGAACGTTTCCCAAGAATGAAAAAAGAATAAAAAAACAATTGTATTCATTAAAAAATTAGGTTCGTTGGAAGCGAGCGTACTAAGTACAACACAACACAGTAGTAAAAAGTAGTAGCAACATATGGTTGTTGTTGTGTTGTGCTTCGCAATTCTCATTCATTCATTCATTACTAACATTTCATTCTATTTCTCTGCTTCTTCTCTCACAAGCTAAAAATAAAAAAGAAAAAAGAAAAATCAGCGTTGCTTTCTCTTCAAGCTTAATCGCATGCTTCATCCTTTATAATCTTTCCCTATTAGATGCTGATTGTTCCACCGTCGAAAACGAAACCACAAACATTTTATACCTTCCTCTTTCTCTCGCCTATAAAACCTATAACACTCTCTGCTTCTCCTCCTGCATTGGAGTGTTTCAATGGCGATGCGTTCTTCTTTTCTTCTCTTTTTCTTCTGCTTGATACAAACACACGCCATTTTAGACCCAACTGATTTCCTAGCTCTGCAATCAATACGCAAGTCTCTTGAAGACATGCCTGGTTCTGATTTCTTTTCTTCTTGGGATTTCACTGATGATCCTTGTAACTTCTCCGGCGTTTACTGCGATTCCGATAAGGTTATTGCTCTTAATCTCGGCGATCCTAGAGCCGGTTCAGCTGGTTTAACAGGACGACTTGACCCGGCCATCGGTAAACTATCTGCTCTCGCGGAGTTTACAGTTGTTCCAGGAAGGATATATGGTCCAATGCCTCAAACCATTTCTAATTTGAAGAACCTCAAGTTTCTCGGCATTAACAGAAACTTCATCTCCGGCGATATTCCGGCAGGGTTAGGTGAGTTACGCAGTCTCAGAACTATCGATCTCAGTTATAACCAGCTCACCGGAAACATTCCTCCGACGGTGGGATCATTACCAGGGTTAACGAACCTCATACTCTGTCACAACCGTCTCTCCGGTTCTATTCCCCGGTTCGATTCTCAAAGCCTGAGCCGGTTAGACCTAAAGCACAACTCTCTCACCGGTTCGATTGCTCCAAACTCTCTCCCTCCGTCTCTTCAGTATCTCTCATTGTCGTGGAACCAACTTACTGGGTCGATGGACCGGGTTTTGAGCCGGCTAGACCAGTTAAACTATTTGGACCTTAGTCTGAACCAGTTCACGGGAACCCTCCCAGGTAGGATCTTCTCATTTCCTTTAACCAATCTCCAATTAGAAAGAAACCAGTTCTCGGGTTCAGTGGAACCGGTGGATCAAGTCGCAATCCCAACCGTTGATCTGAGTTACAACAGGTTATCCGGTCAAATATCGCCTATGCTAGCTAGCGTGCAGAATTTGTACTTAAACAACAACCGGTTCACGGGTCGGGTACCGGCTAGTTTCGTAGAGCGGTTATTGGACGCAAGCATACAGATATTATATTTGCAGCATAATTATCTAACGGGAATTGAGATTAGTCCAACGGCTGTGATTCCAGAGAGAAGCTCACTGTGTATGCAGTATAATTGTATGGTCCCTCCCGTAGAGACTCCATGCCCATTGAGGTCTGGGAAGCAGAAAACAAGGCCTACTACACAGTGCAATCAGTTGAAGACCTGAGACAGACAGACTCAATACAAGACCGTTACTCTTCACATCAAAATATTATATCAATAGGTTCTCTTCTTCTTGCTTCTAATATTTTATTTTATTTTTATTTTTTTTTCTCTTCCCGTTGATTCATTATTATTAATATTATTATATTGTTTAATTTTGTCATAGATGCCTCTGCCTAGGGGGAATTAATAGGGTGAAATAAGAAGAATGTGAATACTTATGAAACTGTAGCTATTTTTGTCCTTTTATGCTCTATATATTACTAATGTAATATCATTCATTATGTTATGCAATGCAAAACTAAGCAAGAATTACCAACCATCTATTATGTTGTTACAATCATTGCATAGATCAAACGATTGTTTAATCATATAATTTTATTAATGGTCAATTTATTTTTTAATCACCCCATTCATTTTTAACTATTATTGAGACTCTCTCTCACACGCACACAGTCACTTTTTCCCTTCTGTTATACTCATTTAAAATGTTGTTTATGTCCTAGTAGATACTGCTATATGATAGTTTCATTCATTAAATTTCAGTTTGGTTATTTTTATAAGAAAGAATTGTTGCTTAACAAATGATTGCAATTTTTCAGCTTGTATCCGTTTGTGGTGGCTACAATTAACATTTTTCTTCAGCTTTTATTAGCTTTCCATGAGCACGGGGTGCTGCTTCCTGTAGTGGAAAATTGGTTGTAGGGACAACACCACTCATTTGGGAATCTCTTTTTGTATTGTAAATATAAAGCCTTTTGAGGCTTGAGCTTCAAGTTTGGACTCACGCTTCTTTTTTATTCTCGGTTTACGAGTCGAGAAGCATCCTAGTAAAAGCAACAATGAACAAAATATTGTTTGTGGGACACATAAACCAACTAAACAATCTAGTACTAATGACTCAATGAGTCAGGGCAAACCAACCAAATGCCACTCCTATTTCTTATTCTTTGTCTTCTCCTCGTATTGGCTTGTTGCCTTGTCAGATTGGATGCTTTTGATCACATCACACGTCATCTAATATATAGCACAATACATTTCTATATCTGCTAATTTATGTTTAAAGTCTAATTTTTTAGTTAATCCATTGGGAATTTTCTTGTCACCCTACCCAGATCTAGACATAGCAAATTAGGGATTGCCTTCAACCAAATCAAATATTTATTAGAATTTTAGTGTACCTTTGTCACTCAAACAAAATAAAAACAATACTACTGTCATATATGGAGGTCCCCTACTTTATGTCCTGTTTTGTTCATACGACTACCCAATTTACGTGATATTTCAGTTATTTTCCTTGTGACTTAACAGTTAAGGATCACCAATCTTGGCATCATTGGGTTCCAATATCACTGACCAGACAGACATAACATAACATGAAGATAGAATGAGACACCCATGTTTTTACAAAATGTTAAGTAGCAACCCTTGAGGGTATTATCCCTTCATTTACAATAATGTGAGAATATTCTCTTTTCTTTTAAAAGAAAAACTCGTAATTTTTTGGCAACCTTCATTTCTATAATTATTATGAATTAGGTCTATCAAATTCAACAAAATAAGGCATCATGACAAAGACTAATAATGAGACCACACCGATCAATGGCGCATAGGTACACTATTGGGGGTACTTAGATCCTCTATAGTCAACTTAATGGTTCAGCTGACTGAAATTATAGGTGATAAATTATATCCTTTTTGACACTACAGATGCAGTGGTACACTATATAACAAATTTATTACACAGCCTGCGTACAGATGAAACAATCCCATCCCACTGGCCATTTAAGTGGTTATTTATTAGTTTATGTACAAGATTTTGTAGTAGTTCATATTACACCTTATTATGTCAAACACCATATACAACTTCATTATCAACATGTGATGGTCTATTGTTCTTCGTCTTCGAGACTATTTCGTAACTAATGTAACTGAGATGATAGGTAATTCAAAAAAAATGTCTTTTGTATACCCTCTTCTTAACCGAAGAGGCTGCTATATGAGCTCCCGCCAGATTCCCATTTTACAACATCCCCATCCCAAGAAGAGCTAACAAGCATAGTGTGGAAGGGGTGCCAACTACAATCTCTAACAGGTGATTTATGGTGCTTCAGTGTTGCAACTTGTGCTCCACTCACCTGTAATCAATTATCAAAGTTTCCTATTGAGCAGCGCATTGTATGGGAAAAAAATATTTGTGTTTTTCACCGCTTAAAATATGTTGCATTACATGCATAAAAGAGACATATCGCGATAACGAAATTATCAGGGTTGAATTTTCATTTAATATAATGAATATTATGTTATAAAATTTGATTAAGGATCATACTATTTGTTAACTTTTACCTAAATAAAGCTACCTCAATGATAAAAACATAGAGAGATATAGCTAGAACGACATTATCTAAAATACATACCAAATCATACACATAAACACATGCATTGTGTGATCCAGTATAGATGTACTTCTGTCCAGTGCTGTAAATTTGAAGAAAACAACATCAGGCTAAGTACTAAAAATAATGAAATCTCCAATAATTTAATATGCTCAAGCGAGCCCCCGACTTTTACTCAAACAAACGATTACCGAATTTCAAGCGATTTAAAAAAAAAGGGGGGGACATGACAAAGAAAATGAAGAATAATTAAAAGGTAAGGAAAGTTTAGTGTACACCTAAAAGCTGGGGAGAAAAAGCAGCGGACAAGCGTGCGTAAGACAGAATGGCCTCTATATGTAGCGACCGATTGATCACAAGGATGATTCAAGTCTTTTGCTTGAGGCGGGTAATCCATCCACCTGTAATCCCATTCAAAACTCCTATATCCAGGATTGCTGGAATTAAGAGAAAATTCTGTTAGAATATGCTGTTGCATTAGCAACAATTTCATGTAGAAATAGCATAGTCACATAAATGAACACACATCATTTGCTAGCCTAGAAATTGGTATCATTACAGGTCTTTTAATTTTCCAGACAGACAAGCAAGCTGACACAAATAGACACAGAATCATCATTGATTGCTTAGTTTGACATGAGTCCTACGTGACATTTAATTCTATAAATTCTCTGTATTTTTCATTTTTGCTATGAATTGTAGTGATATTTGAGAATGCTTCAAAAAATAATTCATAAGTATAGTGAGCCTGACAATCATACAACATGATTTTGTAAGTGTAATTAACTTATAGGACTCATTTAAGATGTAAGATGAATATAAATTCCAACGCAATTACTTTATGGAATCGTGTGTTCAACAGATATGGACTTCAAAATATTCTTAAAATTCAACGGATATGGACTTCAAAATATAGATTACTAAAAAGGAAAAAGATCATACCGGGTAACATTGGACGACATTTTGCGTATATCCCAAAGTTTAATGGTCTGATCTTTACCGTTTGAAATGAAATAACGCCCATCTCCACGGGTATCAATAAATGTAATGCCCTCAAGGTGCCCCATCAAAACCCCTGATGGTTTGCCATTGGCATTTAAGCAACGTCGATCCCAGACCTAAACAAATTTGTACATTACAATGTGTCACGCTCCTAAAATTAAGAGGGAAAGAACAAAGCAACTCTAATTATGACATGAAATTCTGCAGTAAGTGATGATGACCAAAGATAAGAGCTTTTATTAGATATGTCTTAGTTGGTTAATTAGTTAAATTGGTTAGTTAGTTACACTAGCTAGTTAATTATTTTACACTAGTTAATTGTTTATCTAATTAACTGTATAAGTCTATGTAACCCTTAATGTAAACATTCTCTCATTTATCAATATCATAATTTACTTTTCTCTTAAATCAAGAATTGTAATAGTTTTGACACTTATCTCAACTGATAACTACTCTCAGGTTCATAACAGAAGAAGCCATCTTATAATGCAGAACATACCTTGCAGAAACTATCATCACTTCCAGAGTAAATAAGATGACCAGTTTCATCAGCAAAACATACAGTATTTACATCAGACTGCGACATTAAATGAAAACCAAATGTTAGAATTTAAGACTGCACCATAAATTAATAGATTCAGACAATTGTCCAAATCATATGAAGCTAAGTAGAAGTAGTATTTATGCCTAGTAACGTTACCGTGTGCGCTAAAATTCGAAGTGAAACCTTATTTGCTTCAAGATCATATACATATATAGAATCACTACTAGTTCCTGCAACTAATTCCCTCCCATCTGTTGAGAATTTCACAGAGAAAATTCCAAAAGAGTATCCTCCATCATCATTTGACGTAAAATCCAAACCATCATGGATCTCCTGCATATCATAAAAACTGAAAGCACGTTACGGAAATGAAAAGGATGCCGTCGAAAAGAACCTAGGAGTCTAGGACATCCACCAGTTAAACACATTTCAGACGATCCAATTTCTAAGTATCTATTCCTCAGATATTTCATATCATTCAAATCAACCATATATGTATAGAATTAGAAGAAGTTAAAAACCAAAGAGCAGCATTAATTGTGAATACCGTCACATTTGCTAGCGATTCGGTTTCAGAAGATCCAACATTTACTATGTGTACAATGGGTGACATGCTGGCATAAACCTGAAATTGAAGAATACACTGACAGTATCAGCAATATACTAATAGCACCTTTATAGAAGCAAAACAAAGGAATAAAAAGATGTAGAAATTTTTGTTTCCTGTTGTTTTAAAGATAAAACATGGTAACTTACTAGATAGCGTTGATCAGGCGAAAGAGACGTATCGGTGATTGTCCATCTCAAACTTTTGGTTAGAATGTTTTTTTGAACTTTCCAACCTTTGTCTACATTGTATATTTTTATGTGGTTTCCCTGAAAAGTAATTTAATTAGAATTAAAACTATAGCATGCATATTATAAGGTTAAAGATGAGAATATTTACCTGGAACCCGGCAACAAAAAGAGAACCATCAGCTGAAAACTGAGACACGTACGCTCGACTTGGCATTTGGTCGATGAGCCAGGGACCGTTAACAGGCAAATATCTGCTCAAAAGATGACAGCGATCGGCAGAAGAAAACCTCCCCCGTCCTGAATAATTAGATTCTCGACCTGCCAGCATCTTTACTGGGGAAACAGGCAACTCCTTCCTTCCAGATCCACCATGTACTAGTAGTTGATGCGGTGCTGATTTCAATTTTGTTATCTGAGCAATTTCATTGTCTAAATTTTTAAACGCCTTTTTAGTTTGTCCTGTACTAGAATCTTCACCGACGGCATTTCCTTCTTCACCGAGACTGGAATCCACCTCTAATCTACTCATAGCATAACCCATTTCGTCAATGTAAAGCGCACCAGATATAGCATACATAACTATTCAAACCAGCAGGCAAAAATTTGGAAATGCCAAATCATCTTATCTGCTAAAAAAATCCTCACAAATCCCCTTTGCTTATCAATCCTAAATAACAAATGGACAAAACAATGAGCAAGTTTTAGATTTACTTTCTTATGGATATAATCAGAAAGATAGAAAGCATTATAATTTGAAACACTTAGCAGTTAAAGGTAAATCAGGTTGAAGTTATAGCATACAGTTGACACAAGAAGTTCTTTTTAGTGATGATACATCAAATTTAAAGAAAAATACAAAAAAAATAAAAATATTCCTGGGTCAGGAAATTTGTCAAACATCATATTCTCAAGTTAAGAACAATTACCATGACACTTTGTTTTGGGTTGTTTATAATTTATAAAACAACCCCACCACTTTGCCCCAAAAACCCTTAATGATGCACAAATTAAAATTAGAGGCAACAAACAAAATCAGAATTAGAAATGAATCATACCCAATTCCCCTTTTCAGTGTCTACAACAACAATAATCACAGTAGTAGATGGGAATCACTAGAACAAAGTGAAAGTCAACTGAAACGTAGAAAGGGTAAAAAAAGAAGTTCTGAAAATATTTGACATGACAGAGAAATGACATAATACTAAAGAGTGATACCTCCTAGGATGGAATTTTTGGTTTGTCTGGTGTGGTTTGATTCTGAGGTAAATTATGTGCAAGTGTTGTTACAAAAAGGGAAACATATCCACGGAATTTTCTGCTTTGGGCAACTTGGTGGTACACAATGAATCATTCAAGATAATAATAAATATGTTCTGTATATTAATAAAACTATATTCTTTTTTCCTAATAGTAATTTTTTTTTTTTTCGCAATATGAAATGATGTTGGATAAAGTGGCGCAATCTCTCTTCAAAGTTCAAAGTACCGTAAATAATTTGATCGGTAAATTAAGAGATGTCGGAAAAGTTTTAGAAAAAAAATTATGAGTTCTAATTAGGAATACCAACGTTAACAATATCACTAATTTATTAAAATTTGTTTTAATAAAAAAAAACTGCAGAAATCTATTAAAAAAAACTCATTGATTATGACCGCTGAATAGAAAAAGAAAATAAGCCATTCGTTTATTAAAATTTGTGTATATTATTTTAGTTAAAATAATAGTTGAATTTTATTAATTGACAAAGAGAAGTTCTCGTGTCTTGGTTAATATAGATGTTCATGAATTATCACATATTTATTTAATGTATTACGTCGTTGGTTATGACATAAGAAGTTAATTGATAATTTATTTTTATTAATGTGTTACAATTGTATAGATGTATTTATTAATTCATAAATTGAAGAATTATTTTAATCAATATTATATTATTTTTTATGTAGCGAGAGTGAACTAATTGTTCAAAGCTAAATCTTATTAGTATTCTTCTAGACTTCAAGTGTGTGAAGGAAAAGTCTCAAAC
>JBBPBP010000001.1:7921739-7933397 GCA_037974735.1 Cicer chorassanicum | reverse complement strand
AAAATTGAGATAAGCAAAATGCTTTAATTTAACTTTAGAGTTTTTCTACTTTTTTTTTCACTAGTTATAAGAAATGCATGTAATTATTCGAATTTCGATATCCTACAACTAACTACACGAAACAATAATAATTACAATAATAGTTGTGGAAACTATTAGATTTGATAAATAAATTTTCTCGTATTAGATCTAACAGATTCTATGACTATGGGAGGGGATCATACATTTTAGTCGAGTTGGTTATAATTAGTACTATTTTAAAAGTTGTGATTATTATTTATTTATTTGGTCAACAATATTTGTGATTATGTAATTTGCATTGTTCTGACTTGTGTATAACTCGTTTGGGCTATTTACTGGTTGATGGACCAATTGGGCGGCTATTGTTTTTATTGGGCCACTATCCGTTTTTTATATTTGGGCCAATATTCTCTTCAATTGGAGTTTGCTCTATAACAATGTCCTTCATTTTTTCGTTTTAAGTATTTATTACGGTTTTCTACTAAAGAAAATAGTGTTTTATTCTTAAAATATGTCTGACAACTAGTTTTTCAAAAAAAAAAATTGATTTAGTATTATAAAAAGAAAATATGTAGAAACAGCCAAAAGGATATATTTAAAACTGTTCATGATGAAGATGACCTACGTTTGTTGCCGAACACTAGAATATTAACTCAATTCAAATACAATAAAATAAAATGTTTATAATAGGTGTATTAAACTTTTGCAAATTTTTTAATGATATGAACTTGGATTTAAACATCAGTATAAAAGTTTTGCACCAGCCCCACAAATATTGTTCACATAATAGCTTTAGAGACATTTGATATGCTTAATTGTGAATCCAAAATTTTGATCCGTACTTTTTCACGATTAATATATATGAATTTTGTCGTTAAATTTTTTTAAAAAAAAAAAAGAATTTACATCACTTCAACAAAAATATATTGTTTTGTTGATTATGTCACTTTTACAACTAACTTCAAAATTTTGATATCATGACATAAAAAAGTAGACACTTTTCATATCAGTACAAAAATAATTTGTATTTATATAGATTTGTACGTAGATAAACACTAATTTAAATGGATGACAATATTAGAATAAAAAAAGTCTCACCAAACTTATAAAAGAAATACATCTCAAGTGAGGTGAAAAAATAACCACCAAATTACATATAACCTATACAAATACATAATTCTGAATATAAATCTATTTCACAAGGAGTGTGAGCGGAAAGTCCAACCATATATATTAACACTAATCAATTAAAACTGACAAATTAGTTCCTTATATTTTTAAATGTAATATTTTTCATGAAACGAATAAAAAGAATATATCTTAAAAAACATTTGATAAATTGTTGCACTAAAAACAAAAGTTAGGGAGAAATATTTCCAACATGAAGTTACAGAAAAGGAAAAGAGTTTGTTTGTTAGTACCGACTTGATTTTCAATATCGTTTTCACTCTTGTAAAAGTTAAAGTTCCTTCTGTATATGGAATTCGGTTACAATCAGAATGACAAGTAGTTTTGGAAGATTATTAGCTACAAACACTGAACAAGATAAGTAGGTCCCAAACCCATTACCCAATTAAAGACATACATAGCCTGTTGCACGATTTTGACTACAAATCGGGTAATAACAAGTTACTATTTTGTTTAAATTCTGTCTTTTGTGGTGATTCACATTTTATTTTATTCTATGTCGTTTATCACTTCTTTCATTTCCAACATGTCTCTCTGTTCTTACCATTATTACTGCCAACTCCCCAAGATACCTCTGTTTATGAAATTTTTTATAATACAAATTTCATGATTGATTTGATTGAGAGTTCAATCCTTCATAAGGACTTTCTTTATTACTCTTCGATCTTACCATGAGAATCTCTTTGGTTAATTCTACTCAATAAGAAATTGATACTATAATATCATAAATTTAACGTGAAATATATACTTTGAGAATAATGTACTTAGCATTACAAATATTAATCTTATACTGAAAATGATTATCATTTTAAGATTATTTTTTCTTCTAAAATATTAGTCACTGTGAAGTAGAAGAATTGATAGTTTAATCACTTTTAAATTATTATTTTTTATTTATTTATGATAATTAGAATATATTATAATTTAATAAGAATAATTTAATAAAATTATTTTTTTATTTGTATGAAATAACCAAATATTAAAAATATTGTGAAAATGAAGAAATATGTGAAAATAAGTCACTTCTCAAATAGATTCCTTAAATAGTCAAATTCAAGAGTTCTTTGAGATTTTGTTTTAAGAATTAATTAATCATTCATTTAATGAGAGAGGAACAAAGACTTTTCGCATTTGAATGATGTTTTATTTTTTTAATGAAAATTGATTAAATAGGTAATCACATTTAAATGATGTAGTGAAACTACAAAAGGGTTAAAGATTGTCTACTCATTAAGCAACATCTTGATACTTTTGATTCTCTCTGCTAATCATTTATAATAAGACATATTTTTTTATGAGGATTTATAAGACATGAAACATACAAGTTCTTACCATTTAATTTCTTAATATTATTTTTCACCAAATCAAACAAAAAACTATTATGAAAAGTTGTTAAATCATCCAGACTGCCACGGATTATATGCATAGGAATAGGATACTTTTGTTTGATGTGGCTTGGCCCCAATTGGCCCACCACCATTCAAAGCCTAAATTGAATTCATATTCCTTTTCTCTTTGCAATTCTTAATTCCTCGTTAATCATCATTAGGAAATCCAATGCACATTTCCAAGGTCACGGTTTGAAAATGTAAGTAGAAGATGCATGGATCAAATGGCAACCCCACTTTTAATAACAAAGTTCGTTTAACAAATACTCTTAAAATATTTGTTAAATAATCAAAAATAAAAGTTTTATATTTTCAGTAACAAATTTCAAATAGTTGAAAATATGATTTTTAATATATTTTTTTAAATAGTTTTGTTTTTGTTTAAGTATCTTTAGGATAGTTGTTAGTTTGTGTCTTAATAATAATATCTTGAATTGAGAAATTATTGACTCATGACAAGTACAAAAATTGGTCCGAACTAACTTTAGAGTTGGTCGGAATTTCAAGTTTACGTTTAGGTCTTTGATCGAATGTCTCTTTTTAGAATGTGAATTAGATACAACATTGTCATGCATATTGACTATTTGATCATGATCACATAGTATAAATTCTATACAAAAAATTTTATTTTAAAATTTGAATATTTCGATTTTGATCGATCATTCCAAATAATTTGAATGTATATAGTCACAAATCTACCGACAACTCAAATCTCTCTTTCTTATATATAATCTAAATTTTCATTAAAAATACATTTTTTTTCTTCTTGTATTCAAAGTGGAGGCGCTATAAATTTAAATTAGAGAATCACACTCTATATAAAATTAGACTAAAAATAAAATCGATAATAGAATTTACGTATTTCTACCTAACGATAAATTTTAAACTAATTTAAGTTATAATAGAAATGAACGAATATTCCTTAACCTTAAATTTTGTTTATAAAAAAATAAAATTGATTGAAAAGTTAAAATATAGACAACGTAAAATTTTTAAGATTTATTTTTGTTTATATGGATGAAGTATGTATTTAATCGCTGAATTAAGGTAAAAGATTTGTCTAGCAATCTAATATAAGCTAACGACATGTTGATGTGTTTATAACTTTTTCATTAATCTACCAACTATGTAGAAACGGTTTGTGGCAAACGGATTTGAGTTGAAAGCATAAAGCTGAAAGTAGGTAGCAAACATGGGGCGGAAGAAGCATGATTTAGACTATAACTATAATACAAATCTACAATATTAAATTGGGCACTAGCGACACGCTTAAATACAATATTGGTGTGAATGCGCATAACACAAGTAATGACCCATCAAATTGTTTTATTTTAATATTAAAAAGCAAGGTACCAAGCATACAAATCAAGTTTTGTCAATTAATCCGAATTAAAGAAATCCCATTTATATTGATAATGACTCTATACCTCTGTCGTATTAGGGAATATTTTCAAAGAACATAATCAGATAATTTACTTAAGGACTATTAATCATAATAAGACATAAATAAAGGAGAAAATATATCAAGCTTCGAAGTTTTCAAACAAAAGTCTACGTGCCTAATTGAATGAGTTTGCGATGCTATACAAAAAAGGCTCTATAAAAGAAAAGGTAGATAAGCATCCCAAGAAAATCAATAAAAGACAAGAGTTTCATGTCTTTGTCTAAGCTTAGCTGTTCCTGAATACTAGTCAGCATAAAGAAAATTTGATATTGGTATACTTCGGTATTTATGAGATGATGAAATGGAATATAACAAGGTAGAAGGGGATTGAATAGAATAAAATGGAATAAATTATTAACAACAACAAAAAATAATAAAATGGAATAAAGCCATAGTTTTTTGAATACTTTTACAATGAAGCTTTTTGCTACAAGGAAAAATACTCTATACCCTTAAACTAAAGAGGAATATTTCAGTCAAAAAACATAAAACTAAAGATAAATAAAATAGATTTTTCATGGAATAAAGGCATTTCATTAAGATTTATCCATTGTACTTTTTTGGTGGTATACACTCGTATTCTCAGAAAATGTGTAAAAAGTAAGAACTTTTTATTTTGTAAAATTATCGTGTTTTTATATTTTAATGCATGTCTTTATTTTATCTTGGTGAGATATTTTTTAAGTAAAAATTTAACATAGTAATAAGATGAAATCCAAGATAATGAAAAATGATTTTTTTAAATAATTCTTTTTGCATTTTCATTGTTTATATATACAGACAATTATTCACTTAAAAAATTAATCTTTTTATCAAAAAGTAAAAGTAAAACAAATTTTAGAGAAAAAATAAATGTTTTTATAAAATAAAAGGACCCTAATTTCTTGAATGGGTTAAACCACACATGGAACAAAACACTTGTTTGACATTTTTATCACTACTGTATTTTCATAACTCAAATTTATCAACGGAATTAAAAAAGACATTATCATATTATCCAAATAATTTCGATTTTGCTTTTTTTTTTTGGTACAAATGATTTTGATTCTTATTTCTTTTACCAAGTGAAACAGTCCGAGAACACATTCAATTTCTTTTCTTCTTGAAATGAAACATTGTTTTAAAAACTAAGGAATAAAATGATGAAAAATAATTTTTATAATAAATTACAGTAATTCGGCGTAATTGTGACAAACTGATTGTGATACTAAAAATAAGTTAATTGTTGAAAAGAATGAGAAATTGATGATTGAAACTCGTGCTAATTAGTGTTGTGTATGATGGATGTCCTTTTGGTGGATGGGATTTGGCTTTAAGGTAATAAATGAAGGACGGAAAATGGTCCTCTAAACCCACCCACCCACCCTTTTGTTCTATTACATGTTCCATTATTCCTTTCTAACACACGCATCACAATAAAACGCTTCTCTTTTCCACATTGGACATTTCTTGTCAACTTTTTCTATCGAATCTTATGTTGGACCTCCTGTATAACTCACACCAAAATCCATATAATTATTCTAAATTCATACAAAAACTACTTCATCATATTAAACTCTGTCACAGTCCTTTCATTTTTTTGTGTAGTATAACACTACACTAGATGTGATCATTTCCCTGCCAAAAATTACGACCTAATTACTTCTAATTTTGGAAACAATGAATAGTAGGGTGACCCTTTTGTCTTTCTTCTTTTCATCATCTCTAAAACTTGCCACTCACAACCTAACTAACATTATTTCAACAGGAATGCTAATTCAGATATCTCAGGAGTAACAAAATGTGTTAAAAGAAATATGTTTTCCCCAACAATTCTCTATAACTTGAGTGCCTCAATAAATAAAGCCAAATACATAGGTAACTTTTGTGTCAAGAAATTGAAAATTGCAGTATGCCACAACAGAGAACAACACTATAGCTAGCTTAAAAACAAACAAACAAGACATTTATATTACTATATAAACATACAAGTTCATAACAGGATGGGATATATATACTCTATAGTTCAGTTCCCACTCTCAATACTAGTAGTTATACAACATAAAGACACTCACTTAATCAAATTGATCAGCAAAGCCCTATCTTGTATCTCCCCTCTCCTGCTTTTGAGGTTGAACAAGTAAAAAGGGGCAAGCTTTGTATATGGATTGAACTCCGGTACCTCAGACAATGAAACCGGTGCTACCCTTCAAACAACACAGGCAGAAACCAGCCACCAGTAGTTCACCAGTTACAGAAAGCTCATATTTTCCACCATAGATGTTAAAACAGTGAGTAAAATGCTACATAGTTTTATAATAACTACACACCACCACTATAAAGTAGGGAGATAAAAAAATTACAAAAATAGATAACAAAAAAAAAAGATAACAGAAGTGAAAGTCAGGCTTTTTAGTCATGTATGGCCTTGTGTAGGCAAAGGTTAAGTAGTGGTAGTATATATATATATATATATCAACAATTAGGATGCGTGAACGAAGGTGTTTATCTCATTCATGAGGCAATAGAAATGATCATTGTTAGGCAAGAAGTAGAAACCAATAGTGGCTTCCTTTAGGTAAAGAAGTTTAACATCTTGTCCTGAATTTTTTAGACCTTCCACATATTCTAATTGCCAATCTTGGAGAAGATCCAAACCAGCCACACAAACAAGGCTTTTGGCGAATTTGAGTCCTGCAAGGCTTTTACCTTTAGGGCCGAATGGATTACAAGCTGGATGGTCTCTATCTTCGCCTTCGGGAAGAAAAGCTCTCCAATACCAATCGCGGTCTTGTAACCTAACAAAATACTTTCCATCCAACTTCTTCTCTGATTCGGTACGCTTCTCCCCACCAAAGAGTGGATGAAGAAGAATATTACCTAGTACCTCGACATCTTCCTCAGCGGCCCTCACTGCAACATGATGAGCAATGTTACCGCCAGAACTATCCCCGGCCATGTAAACATAAACCTTAGAATCCTTTCCACTTTGAAGCCATGTCCTTGACTTAACCCACTTAAGAGCAGCCCAACCATCTTCATAAGCACACGGAAAACGATGCTCGGGTGACCGCCGGTAGTTTACAGAAACCACAATAGCCTTACACATGCTCACGAGGCGACGGCAGAAAGTGTCATAGATAGCACTATTAGCTGAGGAATGTGAGAAGCTTCCTCCATGAAAGAAAATTATGACAGGGACAATCTCTGTGGTGCTCAAGGGCTTTTCCAGCTCTATAATGCCCCAACTAGTAACATTCTCAGAAGCAGGTTGATAAACCCTATTGAAGAGTCCGGTATTTCGATCGACATGATCAAAAGAGAATACGCCGTCAACAGGAATCGTATTGGCGGGGACCTTGCGGTCGAGGAACTCGGCCAACTCTCTATTGAATGTTCCATCAGCACGTCTTAGTAGATTGTAAGCAAGCTTGAAATTTGAGATAAGCACCCAAGTATTGAGAGGAACAACACTCTACAAAAATTGCAATGTAACATAACATGCTATTAGAACCTTATCCATATGAACTATGCATATTAGTACTTCTAAAGAGAAAAAAAGTCCTCTAATCAAAAGCTCAAACATATGAACTACTAGTATGTTATTAGAACCTTATCCATATGAACTATGCCTTTGATTTGACAATTTATTACCAAAGAAGTCCTTTAATCAAAGGTCATCCATCCCCTTAGAAAAGCAATAAATTATTGAAAAGAAGGATCCTAAAACGGTGTACATGCCTCAAAGAAGCATACAAATCTTTGAGAAAAGAAGAATAACTTTCAACTTTGAAAACAAAATCAAACTGAAATTTTCCCAACTTACCAGAACAAGAAACCCAAGAGGCCTACATAAAAGAAAGTACAAAAACAAAAATTTGAAACAAACCCCCAAAAAACTACATCGTCTATAGGGACCATCATTATCAACAAAACTCAGAGATGTTCCCCAAACAAATATGCAATCCTTGACCTTGCTCCCAATCAATCAATGGTAAAGATTAAAACTTTTCCCCTTCAACACCAAAACCCAACATCAATAAAACCAAAAATCAGTTCTAAAAAGAAAGAAATGAAGGAACGCTGAAAAAACATAATGTTAAAATCAAACAAAGAAAGAACAAAAAGTAAGGAAGTTACCTTAGATTCATTGAGGTTGACTTCATTACTTCCAGTCATGTCTGTTTGTTCTTTCTTTCTCTCTCTATCTGAAATATGAATATATATCTATAGAATAGGAGTGATTGAAAAACCAAATCCAGAGAGAAACACTCTTAAAAAGTAACAGTGATCTTCCTAAAACAGAAAATAAGGAACCTTTTATGCCGCCTCATAATAATTAATTAGAGATTAGAAAGAAAAAAAAGATGGGTAGATTGATTTGTTTGTCGGTTAAGGTGAATGAAGAGTTGTTCTATGTATGTGAAACAAAAGAAGAAAAATGAAAGAGATCACATATATGATGATGAGGTATGAGAAGAAAGATAAGAAAGAGTGGTGAAGAGAGAGAAAGACAAAGAGACAGGTGTAGAGAGAGAGAGAGTCAAACGCAAAGAAACGACGGAGATGTAAACGGAGACGAGAGAGACGACAAAGCTGGCGGCCGAATTTAACTGTTCATATGGGACCCACTTATCTTTTATATAAATAAAATATTTGTCATGCTGAATTTATTATTTATAATAAGATATTTATTTATAATGGAGTAGTATTGTTTATGGTTTTGTCTTTATGCTTGTGTATTGGAGAGAAAGCGAAGGAGAAATGACTTGTGACGTAGGAGCTAGTGTACACAAGAAGCTTTCTTGTTCTTGTTTTTATTTTTGTTTTTGTTTTTATTTTTGTTGTTGTTGATGGCTATTGACAACCCCGTTTTGGACTTGTTAACAATATAGATGTATGTGTCTTTCAGTTCACTTTTTTTTTTGTCTTCCAATTTCCACTAAACATTTCTCATAACGGAAATTACCTTTTACGTCCACGCAAACCTCGCGTTATTTACTACTATTACAATTTTCAACTAACTACTAAATCAACTTTTCCTAATAATATTGTTACCTCATTATTTATGCCATATACATATTTTTTTAAACTAAAATATAATGCAAACATACCGTATTAGTTTCATACTTCACACTTCAAGTCAATCAAAATAAAATATATATTTAATTATAATTATGATCTTCTATTTTATAAAATTGTATAATTGATTATCTACTTTAAAATTAAACAGTTTTAGTTTCTTCAACAAAAAATTGTGATTTAACATATTTTAGATGTCGTAGTATACAATATCATGATGTAAAGTCATTCAAATACATTAATTATTTATATGTTATTAATTAAATTACAATAATAAATAATTTTAAAAGTTTAAACCGAAGTTTTTAGACAATTTTATTGTAATTTAATAAATATTAAGCATTTAACATCATCATATCATATGTCACGTCATATAAAATATATCATATCACTATTTTTTAGTTTAAAAGTCTGAGGGAGGGATCAAAACTATTGGATTTTAAAATATAATACAAAATTTAGTGAAAATGGGAAACCAAAACTACATGTAAACCTAAAATATAATATAAAATATAAAATTCTTGCGGGAACTATATTTAAATCCATAAAAGTAGTCAATTATACAAAAATTTAAGAAAACAACCATGAGGGATACAAACTACTATCTCGTTAAAAAAACTTAACAAAAAAATCATTGGGATAAAATCATTGTGAACAAAGATATATGATAAACATTTACAAAAATCAACAGAATTTATATTGAACAAGATCAATACTGTTTCAGATCAAAACATCTGAAGTATTAGAAGAAAAAATATTTCATCAATAAGTGTTAATAATGTAAAGTTCTAAATTAGCAATGATGTTGATACATTTATTATAGTCTTTAAAAATATAAGAGATAATAAATTTCATTCTTTTAATCATCTAAAGAAAATTAAAACATCTATTTCTAATAAACCAAATAACAACATTATGATTATTGAAAGTAAAATTTGTCAATTTAGAATCAATTTCAACAATTAGAAATTATCACTCATTCTTGTAGGTTCAATAGCAACCTTAATCGTCATAAACTCAACCCGTAAATCATTTGGTTAGACTTACCTATTCCCACACTTTTACCATTTGATTGGAACGTGTGAAATAAGAGCGATAGAAAGACAGGCGAGAAACTAAACAAATAAATACTACACTTCTTTTAATCGATAAAATAGAGAAAGAGACGAAAGATTAAATTAGAGCAGAGTCCACACTTTTTTTATTCTTCTCAACTATACTAAGAAAAAGGAGTGAAAACTTCAAAAAAAAAATATATATATATTTTTTTACCTACCTGCGCTTCTCTCTTGTTCATAATACGATCACACTTTGCACTTTTTTTCATAATATATAATGCAATTTTTTTTTTAATTTGCATTGCAATCTTGACTTTCTTTGAACATAGTTTTTCACAATTTTTGTTAATTTGTAATTAATTGAGTAGTAATTACAATTTTTACAACTTTTATTATTTGCATTGCATGCACTAGTTTGTGCGTAATTTTTTTTTTAACATTTCTCTTGTTTTGTAATAATTATTAATGGAGTAATTTAATTAATTAAATAGTTTATATAAAATAATTTTATAAAATTAAAATTAATTATTTAATTTTGTAAATAAATTTAAATTTAAATATATGATATTTTTATCAAAAGATAATTTTATCTTTTTAAAAAATAATATTTCTCTCTTCTTTGTTGTATACTAAACAATATATTAAATATTTCTTATTTGGTATCTTTATCTCTCTTCTCTTACTCTCTCACACCTATTTATAAAAAATATATATACATTATTTGAGTTATTAGAATAATTTGATTATTATATAGGCGTAGATCTGGAAGTAGTGAAAAGCAGGGTAGGGGCAAGAGTTGTACCTACATGGAAAAACTTTTGGGTGGAAAAGGGAGCCAAGCAGAAGGAGACAAATAAGTTTCTCAGCGTGCGGCCGACGCCAAGCACGTGTCGACAAAGGGTTTCGTCTCAAAGCTTCTTCGTTTTGCCAAACGCACCCTCCTTACTCAATTACTCAAATACCCTCACTTTCCCACAATACCTCTTATATGCCACTGACCATGACAGATGTTTTGTCCGCTTCCGAATAGCGCGTGACGCCATGTTTTTTGTCAGAGCATGAATTCAACGAAGGAACCTTTTTTTTTCCTTCCTTTTATTATTACTTTTCTTTTCAAAACTTTAATCAAAAAGTGTTATTAAATTTTAACTACTTTTTGATAATTTAGTATTATTATTCATAATATGTTATTCATTAAATTCAAAATTAATATTAATAATTGAACATTTGACATTTTAAAAAAATAATTTAATAAATTTAACTTATATTTTATATGAAATCTATAAAATTAATTATATCTAAAGAGATATTATTTTAAGTTGATAATCAATTACAATTTCTCAATAAAAACCTAAAATTGAAATTAATGCTAATATTTTGTGTGTTACGAGTTGTGATTTATAGATCGTCTAAAATATTTTTTAATTCTAAGAACAAAAAATAATTTTAAATTTGTTGTGTATGATTTTTAATCGTTAATAAATTAGTTATTTATTGA
>JBBPBP010000001.1:7905482-7919559 GCA_037974735.1 Cicer chorassanicum | reverse complement strand
TAATTGATTTTTAATATTTTAATATATAGAAAATTTTAATAATAAAAATAAATTAAGGAAAGTGCCATAACATTAAAAACAGTGGAGTACTAAAAAAATCCAAAGAATTAATTAATAAGGAGATTAATGAAAAAACTAAATAAAAGAACTGATAAAAAGAATTTACAAAATTAACCATTCATTCTTTAATTCACCTTTTCCAACCCACTCTTTAATTGAAAATAGTTCAAATAAATTTTATAAAATTATGTAGGGTACACATAAATTGTAATGCAGGCATTTGAATTTCAACTAAATAAAATATATGGTTGAGAAAAGTGTAATAAAATATATGGTTGTGTAAAAAGAAATGTGGTGTTAACAACTATGATGAGGATAAAAGATAGAGACCACAAAATGAAGATCCAAGTGTGGCAATAATCAAATGGGAATGCAGATAGCCACGCTGTACCAATTTCCTTCCCGTAATAGATTCTTCTATTTGGACGCTTTCATCGATCAAGTTGATGCAACAAATATTTTGGTGGTTGTTGTTTAATATTGTTTTCTTCAATACTCCAATATTATGCATTTTGTTTGAAATGTGCCACTTTTTTAAAACATAATTATTTATACCAATTTCAATGTAAAATAATATGCTAATATTAAAATATTCCTCTATTTCTTTTATTATTTGTGCACCATATATTTGCAACTCCTTATTAGTAAATAAAGGTAACATTAAAAAATATAATAAATTGTATTAGTATTATAAAAGAGTAAAAGGATATGTACTGTGATTGTAGATTAGTTTACATTAGGACCACCGAGAATAAAGTGGTTTTACTGTTATTTTAAAACACGCTTATAAAATAAGTTTATATTTTATATGGTCGAGTGATAAATTATTATTGGATATAGATAAAATAGTAGTATTAGTTAGTAACGTATATATTATGTCTAGTTAATTAATTATTCAGTGAACTAGTTATAGTAGGTCTAGCTAGACACTTAAGCTCAACATTTTTACTATTAAGATTTGGTTTTGGCAACAAATCCAATTCCATATATAGAAAGATACTGAAATTTTACTTCCATTGTGTATGTCATTCAAATTATTTTATTTTTAAATGCAAATTAAATGCCATATAAACTTACCTTATAGTATTTTCTGAAGGTTGGTGAATGATAAGATAACATTAAAATTAGTCACAAATACAATCTTTAACACAAAACATATATAACAAGGAAAACGTGACTTCCTCGAGAAAGCAGCAATTTGGTTATACTCATATACACATGCACACGTTAATTTGTGTATGTTTCTTTAGAAATGAATGTTGAAATGATTCAATCAATAAACATGCACGGATGAACCATAGATAGAAATTATCATCAAATAAATTATAGATGTAAAATTAATTACAATTATTTTAATTAAGTATTAATTACAAGTTAATTATTATAATTAAAAATTAATTATTTAATATGAGTATATAAATTTTATTATATATATTATTATAATCATTTTTTTATTTGATTAATATAGAATTTATCTCTATTTTATTCTATTATATGACCTAAAATTTGCATATTCTATTAAAAGACGCATAAATTGAGAAAACCACGTAATTAATTTGCAGTACAATCTTAATAACTAAAATATAGATCTTGCTATGCACTTGGTAATGAGTACCGTAAGCTCACCAACAAAAGTTACTTTCATTTAAGAGAAAATCCAAACAACGCAATAATCATATACGACAAAAGCAATATATGCCTTCGTACATAGCTATTGGCTAGTGTATGATTAATCAATGGGATGAAACATTTGTGTTATTAAAAAAAAATAGTGCATGATTAAACTACAACAAATAATTATGCAAATATTCTCCAGTCTTGATTATTTATAAGTTTATGTCACCTCAAAAAACAAAAGTAAATAGTAGTTGTCTTAACTAGGTCGGGTGCACTTGTGAATTAGTATTTTAAATATTTTACTATTATTTGATTCTTACATGCATCAAGAGAGAAAATATAGTCTTTACAAAAAATGTTGTAAAGAATATAGCATACTACCAAAAGGCTAAAAACATTTCCCCTTTCTTTAATATATACATGTAAATATGTATGTTCATGCACCTCCCTTTGTAGGGTTGATTTACATATAAAAGTACAAATACAATGCTGACTAAAAGGAACATCTTAGTTAGTCAAGTAATGAAAAAAGTAAACAATAAAAAAAAATAAAAGTACCAGAGTGCATTTATGTATTTGGCTGTATGTGTTGTCGTATAGCATAGAATCGGTGGCTATGCATGTGCCACACACACAAACTCGAATTATACCAAACAAAATTGCCGTGTTGCACACTACTTCCTTCTTTAATTCATTTATTTCCTTTTTCTACTTACCTTCTTTTTTTTTTTCATCTCTCTCCTCTACTTATTTATTAGGCCATTTGTTTCTCCTCGGGTATATCAAAATAGGAGTAAATTTTATATGGATACAAACCTAAATTACCTAAAATCATACATTATAAATAAATAAATAATTGAAAAATAATCTAGTCATGTTACTTAATAATTTTATTTTTTATGTGTGTTTAAATATTATATCTAAACAAGTATTTTTTATCAAAAGAGTGGTAAAAGTAGTTTATAATAATCTTTATCTTCTTTAATCTACTATGACATTAATTTTTATCATACATAAACCTATAAAGTCTTATGCATAAAATTAATATAAATAAATAAATAACTTTTAAGTTTAAACAGTAACACTGGGTTGAAAAGCTACTATTCCAATATATCAAACATATAGTCGTATGCTGTTTAAAAATTTAAATTATGGATAATTTATAAATAATATATATATTTCTCTATTCACCGATATACAATAAAATTGTGATAGATAATTCAAAATAGACAAAATCTTAAAAATATAGTTTAATGTAAGAAAATTTAGTTTTTTGTAAAATAAATTTGCTCTATTTGTACCAAGAAGAAAATTGTTAAACTAAAGAGTACAAGTACTAGTAGTAGTAAAATAAAAAGCTTGAGCATGTATAACGTGCGGGCCAGCATAGTGTTTGGCCTTTTGTGCATTAGGTCAACAACTAGGAACAAGTTTTGTCTTGTTGTGCCGATTGGTTGAATCCCACCAAATGGAAAAGAGTTCATTTATATATGCCTGTCTCTGTTCAATCATCAGCTACCTTACCTAGATCATCAAAGAGCCTTTGTAATGGTAATGTGACACACAAAACCAAAACCAACTTACCAATCCGCGTCTTATATTGGATTATCTCCAATATTCAATTTGTTTCGTTTCATTGCATTTTGTTTCTACTTTCAAAATTCTTGCGTCCGGAAATCCATTTTTCTTGCTCTACCTACCGTGCTCTCTAGTCTCTACACAATTATTTCTTAAATTGCGCTCTTCAAAAATTATGTAAACATCCACTAAAATACTTTTTTTCTTTTCAAAATTTATAAATACATCGTCTAGTTTTAAATATAAGAAAATATATGGTAACAATAATTGATTTATTTAGTCTACATTCTATAAAGGTTTGGATATGTCAATTTAATAGTAAAAATTTTACATTGTAATAATAAAAGATAGAGTTCAAATCATATTTCAGACAATTATAAAATAATAATTAATGTCTCTCATATTAACGAAAGTTTCCCTTCCCAATTTTTTAAAATATAATGTTTATAAAATTACAATTTAGTTAAAATGGTCAATCATTTGTCGGTATAGTTAATTGATAGCTGCAAAAACATTGATATGCAGTGTTTCGAGTTTGAACTCGAGATTTTCTATTTCTTTATATTTAAAGTGTGTGAGTCTAGTCACTAAATTACTTGATAAAAAAAGAATTTAATTTATATACATTATTAGTGTAAATAATTTTTACTATCAATCAATCATAACTGTTAAATCATTAGTAATTTATATACATTGTTAGTGTAAATATTAATAAAATCATTCACATAATTTGTTATAATATGTCAATTGTATAAAACTTTTTATATTGAAAGTACATAAAAGTTAAATCTTATAATGTGATAAAAGTCGAAGACTTAAACACCAAAGTGTTTGATTGAATATATACCAAAAACCAATTATTTGAAATTATATCAAATTTTTAATATTTATTTTTTAGGAGATTTAAAATTTGTATTTGTTTTGTCTTATGAGAGCATTGGTACCCACACTTTTCTCATGAGGATCAATTAATTCTCATATATATTAAATGAATATGGGACATTCTATACATGGATGATAAAAAAAATCTTAAGTATTCGTAGATAAAATAAGATAAAATATGTGACGAGCATGGATTAAGTAGTTTAACGGATATTTGTAAATAAAATAAATAGATATTTTAACTATTTATTTGTTGATGGATACAGAAACGGACATAATAGTATTTATACTTACGAATATTTATATCTGTTAAAATTAAATATAATTATTAAATTTTATTTATGTGTTAATTTATTAATATTATCATGAATAATTTTATTTGCCTCACGATCAAGATCAAACTTAAAATTACCGGAGTTTCCTTATATGTAAGAACCAATGGGTTAAAACAATAAAATTAAATGATGCTGTGTAATAAGATTTACAAATATGGTCCGATGTGGGCCGTGTAGCTTGATGCTTGTATGTGTGTTTTGAGGGGCTTTGCTCTCAGTTACTTTAATCAAAAGAGCTTCTTTTTTTTTTGAACAAGATTTAATCATAAGAGTTACTCACTTAAAAACGTAAAATAAAATAAAATAGATTTGCTTTGTAGAATCATATTGGGCCTATATTTCTTAAAAGTATGAAAGTGTGGCGTTGCTGGCTTGTGGAATATATATTGGGCCGTTTGACAGATGTATTGACGGAATCAAATTTCGAAAATTATTTTTCGTACCCCCCATTTAATGGTCTACCCCCCATTTTAAAAAATAAGGAGTGAAATGACTAAAATGCCCCTGCAAATTCAGTAAAATTGACAAAAGTTGGACACACCCCCACATTGTGAAATTTCCGGAAAAAGTGAGTGTGAGAATTTTTTATTTTTCCCGGAAATTTCAAATTCATTGAAATTTCCGGTAGTTCAAAATACATACCGGAAATTTCGTTTGTGAAATTTCCGGGAGTTTTTCCGGAAATTTGAAAAATCCGGTAGTTCACATATCAATACCGAAAATTTCACAAACGAAATTTCCGATATGTATTTTGTTCACCGGAAATTTGAAATTTCCGGGCAGTTCACCGGAAATTTCAAATTTCCGGTAGTTTTTTTTTCTTTCTATTTTTGTTATTTTTTATGTGTTTTGTGATTAATTTTTTTCATTGTATTGTTTATAGTGAGGACCAGAGGAGCTAAAACTAGTGGAACCAGTGGTGAACATTCTAGAGTTCGGCCGCCTACGCAGTCTAACAGGAGAGCGGCTGTTGAGAAGAGAAGAAGGCGTATGGAAGAAATAGATATTCAGCACGAATATCAGCAGCAGCAGGATCAGCTGGAGGATCAGCCGCAGCAGGATCATGATCAGCAGCAGGATCATGATCAGCATCAGGATCATGATCAGCATCACGATGATTATATTGCTGATCAGGAGCAGGAGCAGGATCAGAAGCACGAGCAGCAGGAGCAGGAGGATCAGGAGCTGCCTGATGCTGATGCTCCATTATTTCCTGGTGGTCCGTATGATTTATCTGTTTTGAAGAATTACGAGGACCACATAGCAGTTAAAATTTGGAATGGGCAGGTTAGTTAATAATATTTATTATTAGTTAATATTATTTATTATTTTAATTATTTATTATTATGATTATTTATTAAGTTATTTATTTATTTATTTATTTTAATATATTTTTAGTATAATTTGTTATATTTAAGTTTTATATTCATTATTAAAATTTAAATAAATTGTCTGTTTGTTATTTATTGTAATTAAACAGGATAGACGCGCCCTTAAAGTCGTCTCAAATGGGAAGAAGCAGGCGAAATTTATTGATATTAGAGCTATATTACCTGCTGAGATTGATCGATGGATTACTATATCCGGACTACGTCCTCTGCAGCGATGTAGTCTGAGTATGATCGATGGTAATCTTATATCTGCTTTTGCTGAGAGATGGCATGCTGAGACCAGCTCATTTCACATGCCATTTGGTGAGATGACCATCACTCTGGACGATGTCAGGGGTCTACTCAGCATCCCCTATCGTGGTGAGTTCTTCACCCCTCCAGCTAATTTCTGTGAAGACCTGGCTATTACTGCTGCCGTGGAATTATTAGGAGTGACTGTTGAAGAAGCAGTGGCAGAGACCAGGATTAACAGAGGTCCATCATACAACTTTGAGTGGTTGAAGTCGATATTTTTTACACAACTGCGTGATGGACGATATGATTGTGCAGCCAGGGCATACCTACTACATTTAGTAGGGTGTACGATATTAGCAGATAAAAGTTTTACACTTGTATCTGCTAAATATTTGTTCCTGTTTCACGATCTTGAGACATGTGGCAGATGGGCCTGGGGACCGGCAACACTTGTTGTGTTGTATGACTATCTACGAGACAACACTCTACCGGCAACGAAGCAGATCGGTGGATATTTATCTCTTTTTCAGGTACTATTATATTAATTTACATACTTATTATATTATTTGATATGTTTTTATTGGTTTATTAATTATTTGTATGTTTTTATTGTTTTATTAATTATTTGTATGTTTTTATTATTTACAGACCTGGATATATGAGCACTTTCCTCATATCTGTAAAAGGGAATTTAATGAGCCGATGCCGATGTCTTGCATGCCTCGGATGTTTCGGTGGACTGCGAAACAAACATCCGGGAACGTGTCTTACTACAGAGCAAAGTTGGAAGCTTTGAGGGAGTCTGATGTAATATGGGCAGTAAATTACGATGAGGACTCTACCACACGGTTTCAGTCTGTTTCGTTATTTACTGGACATATTCGTTGGTGTTCCACTATGGTACCTTATTTACCAGAGAGGTGCATCCGACAGTTTGGATATATTCAGCATATCCCTCGTACACCACCTTTGCTTGTAGTACGTGATGTGGATGTCGAATGGGGTATGTACAGGAACTCTGTTCGAGCCCTGCGTGCAGTATTGCATCGGGCTACATATCCACATCAGACTGTCGAGGGGTACATCCAGTGGTACTATAGGATATCTCATCCTAGGATGACCCCTGACGTTGCCGTAGATGCTGCTGGTCCTGATGTTGCTGGTCCTAGTCATGCCGGAGATTATACAGATGCTGGAGGTCCTAGTCATGGCGGGGATTATATTGAAATTTCCGGTAGTTCAAAATACATACCGGAAATTTTGTTTGTGAAATTTCCGGGAGTTGTTCCCGGAAATTTGAAATTTCCGGTATTGATATGTGAACTACCAGATTTTTCAAATTTCCGGAAAAACTCCCGGAAATTTCACAAACGAAATTTCCGGTATGTATTTTGAACTACTGGAAATTTCAATGAATTTGAAATTTCCGGGAAAAATCAAAAATTCTCACACTCACTTTTTCCGGAAATTTCACAATGTGGGGGTGTGTCCAACTTTTGTCAATTTTACTGAATTTGCAGGGGCATATTAGTCATTTCACTTCTCATTTTTTAAAATGGGGGGTAGACCATTAAATGGGGGGTACGAAAAATAATTTTCAAGTTTCTAAGGTTGTCACTCAAATCAAAATGAAGCCCGGAAATATCGACTTTGAACACTAATTCGATGTTCGATTCCAACAATCTCATATTTTATAAACTACATACTATTGCCTTGCATTAAAGGAAAAAATACTATACTTGCTACCCTTTTCTTTGGTGTTTATGATGTATTAAAGTTTGTATTTCCCTATAGTCCTTTTAACTAGGGAAACAAAAAATGGTCTGTATCTCATGCCGTGTTTGTTTCAAACATGAAAATTTTAGACAACAAACTCTTTAAATTTTTACCACAAGAGAGATTTGGTTGTTGGGGAAATGACCTTCTAAATATACTAAAACTCAATAGTATTCTCACACACACAAGAATAAAGAGAATGGAGTTGCCGAGGAATCAAATTTTATTCTAAATCACACTACTTACGAGTACATGCAAGTTTCCATTTATATGAGTAAACATATTGTAAATTAAGCATGTGTTTGGTTTTGCGGTGACTAAAATTGATTTTGAATGAATTGATTTTGTAAAATTGATTTTAGTTAAAAGTGAGTTGAATGTAAAATGATTTATGTTTGAATATCTTCAGGTAAAAGTGAGTTGAACAATAAATTTTAGTGTAAAATCACGTTTGGACTTATAAGCTACAAATCCTACCTTCAAACTATAATCATTTCTGAAGGTAGAATTAATTCTGCTCAATAGCACCCAAACATGTCAGAATCTATCCTACATATCTAAAATTGATTTTGTCCCCTCCAAAAGTGCAACCAAACATGCACCTAGTCAACTAACAAACTAACCTGTAATAACTAGTTTTTCAACTAGTTACACAATGTTATCACACTAAGTAACTTTGCTAATTGAATTATTCTACAATACATCCTCTTAATTCAAGCAACCTATGTCGCACATTCCTAACTTGCTCCTCATTCCCTCAAAACGGCTTGCTTTCAATGCCTTTTTAGTATATCTGCAAGCTGTTCTTTTGATCTATAGTGCTGTATATCAAGTTTTCCATTGTTGACTTGATCTTTGATAGTGAAAATTGACTTCTACGTGTTCGCTGCGACCATGTGCCACTAGATGTTTTGCTAAGCTTATTGTAGATTTGTTGTCTACTCCCAGCTTCAGGACTTGCCTCCCTTTCATGTTCAGTTTCTCCACAAACATCTCCAGTCGTTGTGCTTGAATAACTCCATATGCAGTTGCTATGTACTCCGCCTATCCGTCCTTTAAGGTGGTTGTCTTTCTCTGTTTGATCTTCTTGGGTTCTCTACATTTCATTCATCATTGGCTCCTTCATTTGTTGCTGCGTTTTACTCAACCTCTCTATCAATCTGATCACCTTCCAAATTTACTGTCACTATTGTACCATTGTTGTTTGAATCTTCAATATTGTTCCATTTCCAACTCTTTTCTTCATCAAACACTACATCATTGCTTATGACAATCTTTCGTAATTTTGGATCAAATAGGCTATATGCACCAGTCCCATGATATCCTACCATTATCATTGGTTGAGCCTTTGCACAAAGCTTCCTTCTGTTTTGTTTAGGGACATACCAATAGCACAAAGAACCAAATATCACTAAGTGTTGCACATGTGGCTTTCTACCAAGCCAAACTTCTTCAAGAGTTATCTCATTAAACCTTTTTGTTGGACTCCTATTGAGGAGAAAAGCAGTTGTTACTGCTTCAGCCCAAATATAATCTTGTAATTTTTTCTCTTTTAGTGTGCTTTTCAGTTTTCACCATATTTAGGAGAGTTCTATTCCTCCTTCCAACGGTCTCACCAAAAATAATCTTGTAATTCTTTCTCTTGCAATCATTTTTCTTTTGATTTCGATTTGTTGTTCTTTGAGTTTCAGTTGCACTCTCTTCCAATGTAGTCACACCATCGTTCACAACTTCAAGCACAACTTAAAATCTGAAAATCACCTTCATTTGAACTACCCACTGATCGCAGTTCTAGCATTTGAGAACCAATAAGTTTGTCGGGAAATACCCATTACCACCGTGGTCCGTTGAAGTCGTCATTGTCTTCAAGAACGAGGCTCTGCTATACCAATTTGTTGGAGAAGATGCCTTCTAAGAAATAATATTCTCACACACACAAGAAGAGGGAGAGTGAAATTGATGGTGAACCAAAATTTTATTATGAATCACACTACTTTACAGTTACATGCAAGTTTCCTTTTATATATGTGCCAACACATTGTAAACTAACTCAGCTAACCTCCAATAACTAACTTTTCACCAAGTTAGTTACACAAGGTTGTCACACTAAGTAACTATGCTAATTGAATTACTCTACAATATTGGTAAAAACAAAATAAAGCCAGCTGCATAAGATTCTTACACAACTAAAGATGTGAAAGAGTTTGAAGAAAACAAGCTTGACAGCAGAGCACATCAATAATGTTTTTTTAAACCATGCAATTCAACTTCAATTTCCTCAGGAATTTTGATTATTTCGTTCTACCTCAAAAGCTCCAAATATCACACGGTAAAAAACCTGTATTGGATGAATATTAAGTATTAACTTCAAGATTACCACTACATAACTTTTATTAGAAAAAGTAAAAACACACAAGAAACTGGCCAACCAAGTTATCAGAATTGATAATCTGATCACCTTGGACATCGGACTTAATTTTGGTTCATAACATATGTCATCATAGATCAGAAACTGTAGAACTTGAAATAGAATGAAAATCACTTAAATTTACCACTACATAGACAATAAACCCAAAAAACAAGTCTCAAATACATCACAAAGATAGTGTTAGCTTTAGCTCAGGTAATTAAAGATGAAGACAAATATATCATTAGGCATAAATTTATAAAGAATTGACTCATGGCTCCTGAGTTTGACCTCATCATATTAAAAAAAAACTAAAAAAACGATCTCTGAAGTTGCAACCACTGCATTTTCTATTATTAAACCTCAAATCAAATAGGTAATTGGTCTTCACATACAGCCAAAACCAGTGTAGAACAGAATATTGTTAGTATATTAGACAAGATTCCCGGTTTTCACTTTCAGAGGGTAAAAAAAAATGTCAAAGTGGAGTATGACAATCCAACTAGCCAGGAGGTTTGTAAATTCCCTCTTCACATGTACCCAACGATATGCCAAAATGAATAAAAATAAAAATAAAAATATTTCTGTCAAAATCAAAATATATACACATACAAATCTTGATTGCATGCAGTCCTGCAGTCAAGACTTCGGAGACCGTCCAATTACGACTGTTTGATCTTAATATTACGGCCTCTGAAGTCTTTACTGTAGAACATCCGGATTCACATACATACATAGGATGGATGGACTGGTTCAAACTTACACCTCTACCCTGTCAAAATATGCATGTGTTGAAATTGTATCAATAAACCGGTTCCAAAAAAATGGCTGGTCTAACTAGTTGAATTGGTTCAAATTCACACCTTATTTACCTTGTCTATTTCCTGTACAATTAAATAGCAATACCATGAAAAGAAAAACATGTTATAGTCATTTTTCAGAGTCTTCTCTACTAATTCATATCCTTCTCCATCCCACCCACCTTCCTTTCCCTGTCGCTGTCGCACCCTAACTAACGAGCATGCTAATATATAATTAATCACAGATTACCGATAATTAATTTCTAAACACCAATAATCAATAACAGCAACAACAACAATAATATTGATGATAATATAAATCAAATAAATATAGCAAACAAAAGAAACAGCTTCATTCCAGCAAGCAACTAAGTTCTTTCTCCGTCAATTTTTCTGATAAACACAAAATCAAGAGAGACTAATAAGGATTATATTAAGAACAGACTCACCTTCTCCTTGTGTATAATCATCACCACCATGGATAGGTTGGTGAAAGTAGAATCCAATGAAGTTGAACTTCACTTCCAGAAGAACCAAAAGTGCAGTTCCTCTTTTAAGCTCACAAACCTCATGCACACCATGTCTGTTGCAGTTTCCCTAACAACAACAAACCCAACCATTTTTTCAATCAACAAACCCTTATCAGTAATTCCACCACTCTCTTCTGCATCTTACATCATTCATCTCTCAAACCCTAACATCAATCACCCACCTCTCTCCAACCCTGCTGACGTCATTACCGTCCGAACTTCCATGCTACCTACCGGTAAGGCCAACACAGACGATCTCCGCCGTCTCTTTAACAAACCTGGTCCCCACGTTTTCCGTGATGCTGTTATAACCGTCGCCTTAGTGGGTCCCATCGTCGCTGAGTTTCTCATCTCAAATCGCTCCTCCATCAATGAAACTCGTAGCTTCTTCACGAAAGCCATATCCGCTTGTGAGAAATCACATCTCTCGAATTTGCTGAAACCCGCCGTTGAAAGCGGTGAATCGGATTACGTCGCTGCTCTGATCGCCGCCGGTGGAAACGCGAATTTCAAGGACTCAAACGGTAAATCCCTCATTCCGTTCGCAATCAGAGCCGGGAAACTCGATGTTCTGAAGCTTCTTGTAGCTTCCGGTTGCAGAATCAACGATTCGGTAGATTTTGTTCTGCACGAAGCCGCAAAATTGAATCGAATCGATATTGTGAAGTTTTTGTTGGAGTTTTTCAGAGATGAATTGGATGTGAATTCTGTGAACACCGAAATGAGAACAGCGATTCACGTGGCGGCGATGGAAGGTCACGTGAGTGTGATTGAATTTTACGTTTCGATTGGTGGAAACCCTAACGTGGTAGATTCTCAAAGGTTGACCCCACTTCACTGCGCAGCGTCTAGAGGTCACTTGAAGGCAGTGGAGTTTTTATTGGAAATCTCCGACGTGAAATACGCGAGAGACTTGAACGGGAAGACAGCGTTTGAAGTTGCGGAGGAGAGTGGACACACGCGTTTGTTTGATTTACTACGTTACGGCGACGCGCTTCTACGCGCGGCGAGGGTGGACGATGTACACACAATGAAGAGGTGTTTGGGGGAAGGAGTGGAGGTGAATAGAAAAGATCAGAATGGGTGGACCCCACTTCATTGGGCTTCATTCAAGGGTCGAATAAAGAGTGTTAAGGTATTGTTGGAACACGGTGCTGATCTTGATACTGTTGATGATGCTGGTTACACTCCTTTGCATTGTGCTGCTGAAGCTGGACATTTGCAAGTTGCTTTGTTGTTGATTTCTCACGGTGCTTCTCATAAGAGTCTCAAGACATTTCAACATGCTTCCCCTCTTCAATTGGGTTCTTTTCACAAACATGTATCTCTTCATCATTATAAAAATTCTGAGACCATTATTGCTTAACTCTATACTCATGTAAATGTAAATTTCTACTATTAATACTCTATGTAATTTGCACATACTAGCTTTCTTGTGGGCTTAGCTTGTCAAGTCAAGTGTCTATTGCAACTGTGAGTGTTTTCACAGATTTGTGCAATCCAGTTAGTGAGTGTTTTTTGGCAATGAGAAATTGTGTTTTGTTTTATCCAAGTATATATATCTAACATTCATATCTATCATAACAATAAATTTGCATGTGAGGTTTGAATTTAATGTGTAAATTTGTTTCATTAAATTAATTTATTGAGAGATGATAACTATAGACAATGATTAGGAAATATTCTGATGAAAACAGAGGTTCGTAGAAAAGAGAAACAACAAGTGCTGCAGCGAAAGATTATCACAATTTTATGGAGTCAGTAAATTTGAGCCCAGCATACATGTTAAATGTTAAGGACCTAAAAAACTTCAAAGCTTACGAGTTTGAGACTTATTTGGCAATGGGTTCGTTAGAATCAAATGTTTACTTCCTCAAAAAAGATAATCACATACGCGATTTTCAAACACTACAAAGCATGCACAGGTGATTGAGAGAAATCTTGATGTTCTTAAGTTGCTTACAGTGGGTCCAACAAGTTGATACATGTAATCTAAAACATTTTACTCGTAAACTAACTATAGTTGTGTTGTAAACTTATTTTAAAGTCATTCCTCGTTTAAAACTTAAACTTTTTGGCGCTAGCATACTCAATAATAACTAAATATAAATTTTACATTTCTTTCTAATGTATAATATCTATAAAATATTAAGTTCTTTCTTGAAAAATATTCAATCTTCTTATATCATATTTTTAGTCTAAAATTAAAATACTAATACATTTTTATTTATATATTAATCTTACTTTTATCCAAAATATTTATCTCTCACGTACAAATATATATATATATATATATATATATAACTTGGTATTTTTTAAGCAAAATTGAAGTACAAATATATTACTATAATTACAGACATATCGATTATGTTGACACTTCAATAAATACTTATAATTTACAGCACCTCAACAATTTATTAAAATTTACTTAGTCTATTTTATCGCAAAATATATTAGTATATGTCAG
>JBBPBP010000001.1:7878391-7905248 GCA_037974735.1 Cicer chorassanicum | reverse complement strand
CAATATACATATCATGGGGAATAAAAAATATATATAGCATGATATGATAGCACTTGCTAATTGTTAATTATACACATATATCATATAATTATTGATTTTTATATTATAAAATCTCATCATCTTACGCAGTAAAAATTAAAATATTATTAATGATTACTTAAATATTAATTTTTATTTTCGTAAAAAATATATCATCTACTTATTAGATACCATTTATATATATATACACGTATGTATATGTTTGATATTTTTAATTTATCATAGTAATATTATTTTATTCTTTTATTATAATGCTTAAATTGTTATTAAAGACTAATAACTATACTATTCTATCTTTTTTTTTTATTTCCTAAATTTCTCTCAAGCTCTATTCTTTTATCAATCCCTCTCTTAATATACCTTCACACCACCAATTTGTATCAAGATTCAAGACACTATAAAATGTGATATACTATCGCATGTAGTCATTATACATAGCATCCAAAATTGCACTACTTTCATATGCGACGTCTATATTATTTTATTATTGGAAATTGTTAATGTCAAATACTATATATAGATGATATGACCGAATGTGATCAATTATATTATTTTATGAATGTGTGATGAAATTAAAATTATTGTGGATCTTGCATTATTTTTAATTGTTGATCATATGTAGAAGAAGTTAATTTGATTGTTAGGATTTATTTTGTTATTTTTCAACATCTTCTAAAATGTTTATGTGTTTCATTAACATATTTTTGTCTTTCTCAATCAATAGGTTTGATCTCAAAATGTATTATTTTTGTTTTAACATTTGAATTAAGCTTGTTTTTTTTTTTATACAAAAATAATCTACAATATCAAAGATATAACATCTTCACACACAAAAAATAACCATGACATCAACATATTTGGATCTTTTCATGTTTGAATCATACATGAAGAGGTCATATATTCATCATCCTATGATAAAATGCATTAGAATTTACAACTTTAAAAAAATATAACTGGAACCCAATGTTTTTTAATGGTGACACAGTGAATACGACTCTCTCATATTTGATTTAAACATAGAAGATTCAAATCTCAACCTCTAATTAACACAAAATTGAGAAGAGTGTGTAGTAAGATTGAATTTGAGTGAAACTTATGATCCACAGAAGCATTGTACTCGACAACAAGCCATTCCACCCTAAAAATTTCCTCTTATAGAGTATGGGAGATTGAGAGATTTTAAAGAAAAATGTATTGATTCGATTTAAACCGAGGAGGATGATTGGCTTTGTGGATTGGTCAAAAACTTCAATTCAGTTAAGGGGGTGGTACCAACAAATACTATGACGTTCCAATGAGTATTGATTCAAGGAGAGTGAGAGGTAATAGGACGAGAATGTGTACCTTTATCAATGTCATGCATGAGACACTATTTTATAGACTTGAGTTCCTAATGGAGGGGTACAAGAATATTTAATGGTCTTCAATGCGGGCAAATTCGACGGGGGTAACAACCTTGGGGCCGTTACAACTAGGTTTAGTCATTGAGGGTAAAAAACTCTAGTTATCATTTGCGGATTATGACATTGGGTTGGGCCAGCGCGAGAGACCGAATAGAGCTTGGGATAGTTTGGAACATTTATGAAATCAATGACATAGCCAACGATTGGAGTAGGAAAATGTTGACACGTATGCTAATGACACATGTTAATGATTCAAATATAGAAATTTTATCTTGAAGTTTGTGTATTTAACTATTTGAAAGACCAAACATTGTTTTTTTAATACAAAATTTATACGTTTAGAATATTTAAGAAGTGTCTCAATAGCACATATTAACATAATCCTAAAGGTTAATATTAATAAGAGATACACCAAAAGAGTCCTAAGATGATTTGGTGGAGTTGAGTGACAAAAAGATCAAGTTCACATATTCTCTTTAACAAAATTAACAACTAATTATTAATATTTTCTTAAAAAGAAGAACACCGTCATTAATCGAATAACTTTTGAGAGTTGTGTGAATTCATAAGTAATTTTCCCTAATATCATTATTTCAAGCCATGGTCACTCAGCATTGATATTGCTTCTAACAGCACAAAATTCCCTTCTTTCATACTCAAATATGAAAAAACAATCATTTCTCATATAATTTAAATTATAAGAGTAAAATTTAAGTGCATTTTTTAAAGTTTATTTTAATTTAATTAATTATGATTTTTTCAAATTTATAATATTTTTTAAAATTTATTATAACTACAAAAATATATGTTAAGTAAAGAATTACACGAAAAACACTAAAAAAAATGCCACGAAGTTTTTTCACAATATAAATAAATATAAATATTAGTACGTATTCTAATCGGTAAACAACAATCGTACTAAGCTACCCAAAAAAAAAAAGATTGTCTCGGTTGCTTTCGAACAATAAATTAGAAATACACATGAATCAAATGAGTATCCGGTTAGTCCGGTAAAACAAACTAGCTTGCTTATGATTACATGTTCCCTTTTTTTTTTCCAATTTTTTTTTTAATAAAAGTTGATATTGTTAAAAGTTAAGCAAGCACAAGGACCTAGCTGTATGTCATATGTTAATTAACGAACCGTAAATCTTACACACAATTTTCCCCTTGAACATGTACAACTGTCGAAGTTTTGATATGTGATGTGCAACTTATACTTAATACTTGGTCAAGATGAGAAAGATATATACGAGGTGGAGTCCTTTTCAAACGATTTAAAGGTAAAAAGGTTGGACAAAACGAAAACGGCAATATGATCGGTAAAGAGGATGTCTGCATAAATGAGAAGGCACACACACAAATAAAACTTACAAAATTGAAATATAACTATTTGTATTTGTGATGACCAGATCATTTTGTAAATTTTAGATGATCCCTTACTATTTTATTTACGAGAGAAATAAATACAATTAAGGGATTGATACAATACAACACATTTTTATTTATTTTTATTAAAAACACTTTTTTTTTTTAAATATTTTAAAAAATAAGTTTTACTAACATTTTATGAATATAATCTCCAACTTCCTGCTTAAATCACAACTTAATTAATAAATAATATATCGATATTGTTAAAGTGAATCATTGTATAAATTAGTTATAATATAAGTTGAATGTAGTCAAAAAATATATCTATATTTTAGGTCGAATCCGTTTCAAATAAAATAAATTTGGGTTGAAAGAAAAAAAAAATAGAAATATTCCAATACTTCAAATTTTTGCGCACTATATCCAACATTGGATTATTTAATTAAACTATTAGACATATATAATTATTTATAAATTAGTTAGTTTAGTTAAGAGTTAATTACAAATTAATTAATCTAATTATATAACCAACATCAAACACAACAATAAACTTGTAGAACAGATTTGATTTAGTTACGTAATCCGTTTTGAACTCTTTGACATTGGTTTGAGTAGCCACCAGGCATTTAGCCATTAGCCATATTTTTGTAATGACAACCTGTAACCGCGGTTTGACTAGCGCGGGCCATCTTAAATGTGGTGGCTAAACTAAAGCAAAACTAGGGTCCCTCCCTCCCTCCCCTCCCCTCTTTTTCCCTTCCCACTTCCAATTCTTCAATTACACAAATAAATTAGATTGATCTCAGTGCTTTCTCTGTTACTTTCAACTCTTCTTCCATCCTCATCAATCAAATTACAACACCAATAAAAAAACCTCTTCTCTTTACTGCTTACTCCTTACTCCTTACTCCCTTCCAATTCTAAATAATCATCTACTTCTGATCTATCTTTATCATCGTATTTTAAACCAAAAAAGAAAAGCCGTTACAGTTATATTATATTATACAATACAATATAACGGGTCCGGAGCTATTCCGGGCCCACCACCATTGCTGAAACCTCTTCCTTTAGGGTTCATTCTTTCACTTTAATTATCGATGGGTTCCAAGCCGTGGCTGCACCCTGCTCCAACTTATAGAGCTATTGAAAGTTTTTGGGATACCGATGAAGACGCTCCTGGTCCTCGCTGTGGACATACTCTAACCGCCGTAGCTGCCACTAAGTCGCATGGTCCGCGTTTGATTCTATTCGGCGGCGCTACTGCCATTGAAGGAGGATCTTCTTCAGCTCCTGGCATTCGTATTAATCTACTATCTCTCTCTCTCTCTCTCTCTCTCTCTCTCTCTCTCTCTCTCTCTCTCTCTCTCTTTTTCTTTGCTTTAGTTGTTGTTGTTTGAAAATTGATTCATATGTTTTGTTAACTTTGTAGGATTAGCTGGAGTTACGAATTCCGTTCATTCTTATGATCTTCAAACAAAAAAATGGACTAGGTTGGTTGACTCTGAAATTTTTAATTTTTCAATCTTTCAAATTCAGTTCATATATGCTTCGTTGCTTTTCTGTGAAAACTAGATTGATTGAATTGAATTGAATTGCTACTCAAGTAACTGTTTTTTTGTTGTTATGATGTTCAGGATTAAGCCTGCCGGAGACCCACCCTCTCCTCGGGCTGCTCATGCCGCAGCCACGGTTGGCACCATGGTTGTTTTTCAGGTGATTATTATGGGATACATTTTATTGAGATTTCTTATTACTTGTTTGGCCTTGCTGGTATTTTTTTTTTTGATAAGGTGTTGAGACTTGACATATCTGTTTAATTGGTTCTGCTTGGCTAGGGTGGGATAGGTCCTGCCGGACATTCAACCGATGATCTCTATGTGCTTGACTTGACCAATGATAAATACAAATGGCACAGGTGAGTTTGGTTGTTATGGAACTAGCTTTCTTTTTCTTACTATAGAATTTTTAACAAACTGTGGCATTAGTCAATATTACAATTAATTTAATTGTAGAGTCGTTGTACAAGGGCAAGGACCGGGGCCTCGCTATGGGCATGTAATGGACTTGGTTGCTCAGAGATATCTTGTTACCGTCAGCGGAAATGATGGTGAGATGAATTCTGGACCTAGTTGTCTTTTTCTGCATTTTTATTCATGAAACCGCGTTGGATGATTAAATACATGTTAGGTTTCGTAATAGACACCCCAAACATATGATTAACTGCACGCAATAAATTGTTAAATTCCAAACGTATGGTTCAAGACATTTCTGCCCAATGCCCATTCTCAAATTGCTTATACGAACACGCCACAAGTCGTTGTAAAGACCAAAGACAAGATATATATGGCATACTTTCTAGATGGAACAATAATTAATGACGACCCACGTCACGGGGCTCCAGCGAGGCGGGGTTTCAGGAGAGTATACATATGCATTCTTACCCCTGCCAAGCGAGAGGCTGTTTCAAGATTTGAACCCGTGACCTCTTGGTCGTAAGGCAGCAAACTTACCATTGAGCCAAGGCTCACTCCCTCTTATGGAATAATTATTAATGAGTAGGCAAAATGGTTAACTGATACATGAATGATAAACTTGACTTCTGATAGCCACAAATACAATTTCCTTTTGATCCAGTTTGTCATACTTCAATAGATTAAAAGTTGGGGGAAAACTATAGAATAGTCATAACACATTCCTTTAACAATTTGGTTGTTGTAGTATGACTTTTTTTACTTCAGTGCTATTACATAATACCGCCATCTCATATTAATACAATTTATTTATATTTTTAAATAAATACTATTAAATTGGTAGTGGACTTTCTCTAAGTTGTTTTCTTTGTATAGTCATATGCTACATATGTGTGTTGTCTGTATGGTTATAAAATGAGTGTCTTAGTATACTATTGTGAAGAAACATTAAGTTGTTTGTCTTGTGAGATATGACAAATAGTTTTGTTTTTTTAACCATGTGATAGGGAAACGAGTTGTATCTGATGCCTGGACTTTGGATACGGCTCAAAAGCCTTATGCGTGGCAGAAGCTGAACCCAGATGGTGATAGGCCTTCTGCTAGAATGTAAGTCTCTCTAACCTTTTGGCAAGTGAATCCTTAACGGTCTTCAGTTTTCAATTATAGAAGTATATTACAATTTTACATTATTCTACCTCAATTTATAGGTATGCAACTGCTAGTGCCCGCTCAGATGGAATGTTTTTACTCTGTGGTGGAAGAGACTCTTCTGGTGCTGTATGTCTTATCATACTCTTTCCATTAGATAATTGTATTCTGTTGCTTTTAGAAAACACGACTTGATATTCTTTCATGCTTGGGATCATAACACCCGACTTGTGTAATTAAATTGTAGTGTGCTGAGTAATGAGTAATTTTATCGAAGCAGAAAAGAATACTTTGTGATGTCATATTGTTATGAATCTTGTGTTTGAGGCCTATTTGCTTAAATGTAACTGCAACTGTTGTATTTATACTCTGCAGCCACTAGCAGACGCCTATGGACTGCTCATGCATAGGAATGGCCAGTGGGAATGGACCCTTGCACCTGGAGTTTCCCCTTCACCTAGGTATCAACATGCATCTGTAAGTGGGAGATTTCAACAGTAAATTTCTTATATGATTTTTTTCATCCCTAGGATTCTTTATCTCTCTTTTAATTATTACTTAAAAAAGTGACGTGATTTGATTCTTTATTTTTGAGTACTCATTCATGCATGACATAGATGTCAAGATTAAATTTCTCTAACTTTTGTAAATAAAATCACAGATGCCAATTGTAAGAGTTGATTTTATTTCCACCTAATGGTTAAAAACATCAAGTTTCACTGTGGGGTCTCACTTTTATTAAGATAATAACCCACTTAAAGCTACTTTCGGACACACACCATGCGGCAAACTCGTTCAGGTTTTCATTTCTAGGTGCAAAAGTTGAGCTGAATAGCATACAAACTTGTCTTTGAGCGAACTCCGCTGAACTTGTCTTTGACCGTAAGTCTTCTCATTTTTGTAACCTCTCGATGCTTCCCTGCCATATGAAGTTGGATCGCATGCAAAATCACATTTTAGATACACGAGATTGTGAGATCTATTGCAACCCCCAAAAAGGCCCGTTCTGGGTAAGGTTGTGAAATCCAATCCCCCATAAATGCTGCAAGGCTGCTGCAGCGAAGCATCCATATCTTTGTGCTCTTTCCTTCTCCAATTGCCCTCTGCAGTGCGGTCAGATTGGTATCACTCCAGATACATTGTACGGCTACAGCAGATCTATATCGCTGTCACACTGTCTCCATTCTTCTTTCTCTCTCTTGTTTTTATCATCGGTCTCAATCGTATCATGCTGTCAGTGAGCCCTAGTTCTGAAACTGAAAGGGCCCGTTCGTAGTTTTTTCTTAGAATTATCCTTTTACTATTTTGTTTAAAATTGGTTTGGGCTGAGTGCGATCCATGGAGGCCCAATTATAGATTAAGTAAAGAATGGTGATTTAATTTCAAATATTCCTTAGCCATAATAAAAAAAAATTAATATAACTTTTTATGAAATCAATAATTTTCTTGTTGTTTTAAGTCAAATATTTTTAAATGAGAAGGGTTAATTTAATATATATTAGCATAATTTTTTCATTTTGGTAGGATCTTACTTTATGTTCCTACATTTTATAATCTTGCAATCTCCCTTCTGAGATCCTAGGTAGGATCTCAATCTTGACAATATTGGTTCCCTTCCTACCATTGAAGACCCACTCTGTTGTTCACTCATTTCTGGTAATCGTTCGGCGACCTCTGCCAAACACCAATTGTCTGGCTATCCAGTATTCCAGTTCACTTCTGAAGCACCTGTGCACTGCACAGACTTATCCTTGTGTTGCTGCACTAGACGCTCTCCCTACCCCTACCCTCTTCCATCCAATATTTTTGATTGTGTGTAATTTTTTGAATATTTATAGGTATCTGCCTGTCGCTTGAAATGTTTTTGTCTTAAGAACTTATGCTTTGGTTATTCATGTATGAATAAGACTTTTACCATCACACTTATGGAATTGGAAAGTTGAACAATCATTACAATTATGGTAATATCATGCAATTTATAGTATTTTAGAAGTTAGATATACTCGTAAAGAATTGACTCTCAAGTTTGACAACATTGATGCAACCATCCAAAATAATAGTTTTAAGGCATTTATCCCACTTTCATCTAGCAGGCTAATTGTGGTTATAAACATTAAATGAGAGAGTAGAGAGATTGTAAGGGCCGACATAAATTTGGATTTTGGAAAGAAATACTGTGGTAAAAAATATTACCATGTCTCTATTGCTCCTACACTATTTCTTATACTGTTTCTCTCTTAAGCAGTTGATTGTTCAATTTAGCTGTGTGAAATTCTAAAAGTATTTAAATGGATTTCTATGTTTCTTATATGCTATTTCCCTCAACAAGTTCTGGATATCTTCTAGTTGTTGGAAATTGGTGTGAGAGTTTTACTTTTATAATGATGAGAATTGATCTTGACTAATTTACTCATTCATTTTTGTTGAAATTATAGGGATTTCAGTAGAGGGGGAAAAGAGAGAATATTCAAGACTAGAATTATATCCATTGAATTGAAAGGCGTGATACAAAAGATTAGGCACAAACTTAATTCATGCTAATAGATGATTCACATTCCTAATTAAGTAAGGAAACAAATCATGAAACATAAGTACTATAGAAACTATACTAAAGAGATCATCTTAGATACTTCTTTTTTAAGCTACAATCATGATATTATGAGATGTCTTCTAGTTCTAGCTATTTCTAATACCTTCGAAGATTATTTTTTGATTGAATATGGCATTCATTCTATCAGGTTTTTGTTGGTGCACGATTACATGTTACAGGAGGAGTTCTTAGGGGTGGACGCGCTGTGGAAGGGGAAGCATCCGTTGCAGGTAACTTGTGTTTCTATTCTATTACCAAATTTTTTATTGTATGTGTTTCTTGACATGCCGTCTTATCCATTCCTCTGCGTGTGTGTGACTATTATATATTTGATTATTTTCTTGTTTTGACAGTATTGGACACTGCTGCCGGGGTTTGGTTGGATAGAAACGGCATTGTGTCCTCCTCACGACCAAACAAAGGTCATGATTATGACTCTTCTTTAGAGCTTATGCGTCGTTGTCGCCATGCAGCAGCAGCTGTTGGTGTTCAAGTCTATATCTATGGTGGTCTTAGAGGAGGTAAGTACCTGCATTATGAGCGATGAAGTTGTAATTGTAGAAATAATAAGGGTTTATTTTGATGTGAAAAATCAAATGCAACATATTAGAAAGGCAGCTAAGTTGACAGGAATAAAGTGACTTTTTTTTTTTTATGAATTATGTGAGATAAATGCTGTCAGTCAGTCAGTCTGTCTTATCAAATGTACCAATTTCGTACTTTTTATTATATCCAATGGCATCAATTGGGTTATTGGCAGCTGCATGGGGCTCTAGTTCTGTGTACCCTCCTGGCCATAATAAGCAGGATCCACACGTCAAATTATGTCCTTTGTTTTACTTAAAATGAGGCAGATGTGTCTAGTTCATTTTCTTATCCATGTCCAATCATACAGCTATTTGATTTCCACATCATAGCAAGAAAAATTGTTTGCCTATTATATCTCTGATGCTGAGTCGTCACTAAATAGGTTATCACATGTCACGCTGAAGATTTATTTGGTTCCCTTTTGAAAATGTAACAGTGTAACAATATTTGCTCATCCAAGCCTTTGTTGGCTTTCTTTGACAATCTGACATTTTCCTAAAAGTGGTGTTATACTGTATTTTTTTTCTCTCTATTGTAATGCATTAATAACCTTTTTTTGGCATGCATTGTAATGCCTTAAGCTGGTTGATTCTCACTTATGCATAGTGTGATGATGCAATTAGGGTTTTAGAAATTGTGCGTGTTTAACACACTGATGTTTATTAATGCATGAACATAGTACGTATACACTGATTACATACACTGTTTCCTATGCATAATGCACTTGTGAAATGTAGATACAATATGCACAAATGAAGAATGTGTTCTATTCTAACACCCCTCCTCAAGTTGGAGCATATGTGCTAGATGCACCAAGCTTTTTTTAGCCGCATAAATTACCATGTTGCTGCCATTGCATGATACTCTGCCCCTTTGCATTAGACCAGCAACGATGATTTGCTTCTTGCTTCTCCATGAGATTGAGTTTCCTCCAATGAAGATAGGATATCTTAAAGCTGATCATCTATCTGACGGTGATCATGACAAGCAATTTCAGCACTGTTCTGATAAAATAACCCTTTCCCGAGTGTATTCTTGATATACCTAAGAATGTGAACCACCGCATTCTAAATAACTACCACACCGAGCTTATAGGAACTAGCTTACCACAGTTACAGCGAAAAAAGTCAATTTTGGTTATTGTAAGATCGTAGAGTTTGTAGCAAGACATTTGAATCGGTCAGGATCTTTTTAGTGGCTCCCCCTAACCTAGTAGAAGTTTGACATTTAGATCAATTGGAGTGTAGTGTCAATGGGATGAAAGTCCAATATGCTTGTTTCCTGGAATGGACATGATATGGAAGGTGAGTAAAAAAATGGGAGACAGCTGTTGAGGAGATGCACCACAGAGAATGGATTTAGGTCACGAGAACAATGGCAAAACAAGTTACCGGAAAAGTTGGTGGTAGTGGAGAACTATTGATATGATGCACTTAGAAGAATGTGTTTTATTCTAACTGTTAGCTAGCAGGAACTAGAATGCCTATTGAAGGAATTAATAGGTTTTTAAATTCTCTAATTTTTTTTACTGGACGTGTCTCGATAATTTTATATTTTCATTGCTCTTAAACTGGTGTTCATTGATATTTCTAATTTGTTGTCTTTGTTTACCAAGTATAATGAAACTGTGTTATCTTGTGCAGATATACTACTGGGTGATTTCTTAGTGGCTGAAAATTCACCATTGCAGTTCGACAGTAGTGAGAGAGCTTCAAGTCCTAAACATAATATGCCTAACTTAAATTATAATGTTAATACACCGAGTATGGATGGTGGACCAGAAATTCCGTCATCTGGTGGCTCTGGGTATGTCATTTGTTGCTTCTTTCTTTAGAAGCTCACCACTTTTTTTTTTTTTTTTTTTATAAATTTTATGACAACTTGATATGTGTTGTTTTTACCAGCTTGGACAAACATTCCCTGGAAAAACTGAGGGAGGCATCAGCTGCTGAAGCTGAGGCAGCTAGTGCTGTCTGGCAATCTGTGCAAGCTATATCAAGTAGTCCTACTGATGAAACATCTGTGTCAGGTTACAACTCACATGCTGCAGACACAGTTTCAGATGGAAGTGACACTGAGGGAGATGTTCGCCTTCACCCTAGAGCTGTATGTGTTTGGAGTCCTTGCTTATAACTGATAAAATTTCTCTCAGGGATTCAAATTAATATACATTTAATTACAGGTTGTAGTTGCTAAAGAGGCTGTTGGTAACCTAGGTGGAATGGTCAGACAATTGTCACTGGATCAATTTGAAAATGAAAGCAGGCGCATGAATCCCATAAATAATGATTTTCCATATACTACAAAAAAGTTCACCAGGCAGAAATCCCCTCAGGGTTTACATAAAAAGGCAAGCATTATCTGATGCACATTCTTCTTCCTTTATATTGTTGGAGCTTAACATGTGTACCCATTAAATTATCATATCGGTACATTAGATAATCACTTATTGTCACTGTCTTGTTGCCAGATAATTTCAAATTTGCTCAAACCTCGCAACTGGAAAGCACCTGCAAATAGGCGGTTCTTCTTGGATCCTTATGAAGTGGGTGAGCTTTGCTATGCTGCTGAGCAAATATTTATGCATGAACCAACTGTTCTTCAACTGAAAGCTCCTGTCAAAGTATTTGGTGATCTTCATGGTCAGTTTGGTGATTTGATGCGGCTATTTGATGAATATGGATTTCCTTCAACAGCAGGAGACATCACGTAAGCTTGTTACATTTATACATGGGTAGATTAACATTCCTTGTGCCGAAATAGCTGATGCTAATAATATTAATCAGTTCTTCTCTATTTCTGTCATACTATGTAATCATGGATTTTTATTCCTTTGCAGCCATTAGAGTTGAGTTCCAACATTCTAGTCTTAGACTAGCATATTGTAAAATGTCCACCATCCAACTTTTTTTCAATTAACAATTCCCTGGCAAGCAAATCACCAGATTCTTTTTAAGAGTATTTGTTGGTACATGTTAGATACTACAAGAAGTTTTTAGTTTAGAATTTTGATACACTTGAGGCGTCAACGGATATTGGATACACTTGAGGCCATGATGGATGTTGTTGTGCACTTAATAATGTGGCTTCATCCTTTGGATACAATTCAACACTATTTGATTGGCTCTAAAAATATTCCTTGGCTTTGAGATGTAGATTAGATTTCAATTTGCACTTCTTCTGAATGGTTGTTGCATTTGAACTCTACACCATGTGGAGAAATATTTCCATTCCAAAACTGTGTCTAGATGTTTTCTCGCAATTTGTTATGATTTGAAGTAAAAAATGCAGGATGATGTTGTGAAGTTAATATGTGCAATGTGTTTCTTAACACAATTGTTTAATTTGTCATTTGAAGTGCATTTGGATAAACAACTTATTTAACTGTTGATTGAATAAGCACTTATGTATAATCTATTTTTATAATCAAAAGAGAAAATGTGGTTAAATTGTTATCGTGTAAGCTATAAGCTATTTTTATAAGCTATCCTCGAGAGCTTATTGAAATAAAATTAAAACAACTTATGGACATGTCACAACCTACTATTGTCATAAGCTGCACTTTAACACGTGCTTATGTCATTAGATAAGTTCAAATAAGCTGTTAATAAGCCAATCCAAACACAGCCTTGGTATGATTCAGTATGCTGTGTAAATAACACATTTCTTCTAGTTAATGTTTAAGTGCGAATTTGTTGAAGGCACAATGCTCCTGCTGTGCTACTTAACATGGTCATTTTGTAATTAGCTAAATTATTTGATGTTTCAGGTATATTGACTACCTGTTTTTAGGAGATTATGTTGATCGAGGACAGCACAGCCTGGAAACCATTACTTTGCTACTTGCTCTTAAGGCAGGCTACTTTTAGCTATAACAAGTTGTCAGGTATTATTGTATTTGGCCTTCACTGTCTTTATAATCGACCTTTGCGTTCTTGTGATTGTGCAGATTGAATATCCTGACAATGTTCACTTGATACGTGGAAACCATGAAGCTGCTGACATAAATGCACTGTTTGGTTTTCGCATAGAGTGCATTGAACGAATGGTACAGACAGAAACATACTTGTATTGATTCAGTTTTTAAGTTCAACTTTGCAACTAACTATGTGCTTGTAGGGGGAAAATGATGGAATATGGGCGTGGACAAGATTCAATCAACTTTTTAACCATCTTCCACTAGCTGCTCTTATTGAAAAGAAAATTATCTGTATGCATGGTGGCATTGGAAGATCTATCCATTCAGTAGAACAGATAGAGAAGATTGAAAGGCCCATAACAATGGATGCAGGATCTATTATTTTAATGGACCTGTTATGGTATCCTCCTTTCTTCTTTTTCATTTTGGCTTTGTTATGTTTGCATCCCTTTTGGCTTATAGTATATCTATACATTTGAAGGTCTGATCCCACAGAAAATGATAGTGTAGAGGGCTTGAGACCAAATGCTAGAGGGCCCGGGCTCGTCACTTTTGGGGTAAGTATGATATATTTCACTGTAAAATCGAGCCTTTCATGGTATTAGTCAATCTTCTAATCCTGCTTCCCATACATTATGATAAATGAAAAGTTACTCTAGTGCTCACAGCTTAGATTATAGACTATTGCAAGAAAGTTAAGGTCCCGGCTGATGATTTTATCGTATAATTCAGTGTTGGAAGAACATTCGGACATAATAAAAGTAAAACCTGTTTCTCCTGCGGAAAGAAATCTGACCACAATATTCGGACATAATTGATTCCCTGTGGGAAATATTAATTTCATTTTTTTTTCCCAAAGGTCTGAGTTAATTAAGAAGGCTGTCTAGCTTTCTGTTTTGTTGATTATTTTCGGAATTTCATTTATGCTTTTAGTTATTTGAAAAGTTTTACTAATCCTTCTCGTCCTCCTCTTCATACCTACTCATGGTTTTCTGTCATGATATAAATTAAAATTTTTCTTTAAATAATCCCAAAACCAAAAAAATCTATTTCAATTTTTTGGTGGCCTCTACAAGATCAAAAAGGGTTACGGCATAGAAGTTTAGAAGTACAATTAAGACACAATTTAACATGCAAAATATCAATAGTTGTTTCTGAATACAATTCAAAGTTCATATGTTTTGTCTTTGTAGAATGGATTATTACTCAATAGCCACACATGCCTTAAAGTTCATGCATTTAGATGCAAATTCGACCTATTAATTTTCTTATTTTATGCAGCCTGACCGTGTTACAGAGTTCTGTAAGAAAAATAAATTACAGCTCATCATAAGAGCCCATGAGTGTGTCATGGATGGTTTTGAGCGATTTGCCCAGGGACAACTAATCACACTTTTTTCTGCAACTAACTATTGTGGTAAGCATGATTTCTCATAATTATTCTCTTTGGCATGTAGCAGCATTTCAATCTTATTCTGGGTGTGTTATTTAGGAACTGCAAACAATGCGGGAGCTATACTGGTGGTTGGCAGGGGTTTGGTTGTGGTTCCAAAATTAATTCATCCCATACCACCTCCCCTTCAGTCACCAGAGTCGTCTCCTGAGCGAGTCATGGACGAGACATGGATGCAGGTAAGCTTTTATTTCTTTCTGTACTGGGTTTAACAATAACTGGAACAAATGCATTTGCTGAGTGGCGAAATGTATAGGAGCTTATATTTTGTTTGTTCTTATTATAGGAGCTTAATATTCAGAGGCCACCAACTCCTACTCGAGGTCGACCACAGCCTGACCTTGATCGTGGCTCCCTAGCGTATATATGACATGATGAAATACAACCCTCGGGGTATTTCTCATCAAGCCCCCACCAAATGTTGTTCTAATATCTGTGATTGTTGCAGAATACATATTTTGTACTGGATTTTTTTTATAGTTGCAGATAATCAAATTGTCAATTAGTTTGCAAGAAGCCTGAGTGGTTGGTTTTCTTTAAGCCTATTAGCAGATGGGTGAATATTTTGTGGTTTATAAGGGAATGGGACATGGATAAAGTAGAAGAGGTGTTGGCATCTTGTACCCCTCCATATAGGGATGACTTTTAGTGAGGGGATACTGTTGATTAGTATGTACATTGTATCATAAAAGAAATGTATAATTTTTCCCTTCAAATAAATTTTTGCAACATTTGGATCGTTTCATGATGATGAGATGAGAGTAGTATTCCTGCTTCATAGAAAAATAAAAAGGTATTGCTTTCAATAGATTGACCACTTGATCTTGGATATAGCTGGGTGAGCTAACTACATTTCTCTTCATAAGCTGTGAAACTAGAGGTAACAGAGGAGGAGAAGATTGAGGACTGACACAAGATGGAGGAATGATTAGAGGAAACATTAGGTGTGGAAGTAGAGGCATCCAAATAGACACATTCTTAGACTCTCTTATATTGGATTATTTGTTAAACATACATTTTTTTGAAAACAAAATTAGTCTCTAAGGATTTTAACTTTTTATGTAAACCTTTAATTTAAATTGCATTTTCCTCGTATGAGGTTCTCTTAAATGACACTTACACTTTCTCTCCAAAATGCACTTATCTCTCTTGTATTCATTAAAAAATTTATGTCGCACTTGCATCTCTATATGTCATTTGTCAAAAAGAAACTAGAATACACACTCCGAATGTATCATTAAGAACATAATTATGTCTTTCAAAATTATAAATACTAGATGTATGATCATACTTCTACAACTTAAAGGGAAATCTCTAATGGTGTGATATAGTAATTAACAAGAATAAATGTAAGTGTGGAAAAAAAAATTTGTTGATGCGGTTTTTATAGTGAGTATACATATGGAATGAGGTAAGTGTTTTTTCAAAACTAGAAATGTGTAAGTGTCATTTAAAAAGAACTCATGAAATGTCAATGTAATTTTCTCTTATTATAAGATTATAATAACCAAAATTTAACTATAATAAAAGTTATTTTATTTTTGAATTATTACCGTTTAGCCTAGCTTTTTTATTGTTTGCCTTAGAGGATAATTCCATGCATGTCTACTATTCATAAAAAAAATAAAAAAAATGAACATGATACTTGAAACCAGTAGCAGAATTTGGTGGTGCTGGACCTCATACTTCAGATATAGACTGTACTAGATTCAAAGGTCCCTTGGCACGTGAGGAAGAATTTTTAAAAAGACAAGCTATGAGATTTTCTGAATTGACAAGCTTCACAAAATTCAGGTTCATCATTTGCAGGAGCCTTCATCGTTGCAACTCTTAGCATTTTGATCAAATACCTTGCTGTTAGGATGGCCAAACTTCCTATGCCAATTTCTAAAAAATAATTTTTATGCGTTAATTATCAAATTTAAATAGATTTACACATATCTAATCACATATAACTTTTTTAAAAAAATGACATATCACTCTTTAGATTTTTGTATACGTATTTTATGGAATAATATCATGAATATCAAGATGGTGAAATCTAGTTAGACATTTTGGTAAATCTATTTTACGTTGAAAGTACTTATAAATTGAATTATATTAATATATTAAATATATTTATAATTTAATATATTTTTTTATCCTAACCTTCTTATTCATAAGGAGGTGTTTAGGAAAATAATTTTAGAGGGTTTAGTCTATATTTTAATATATATTTTAGTTTTTAGAAAAATTAAAGGCAAAAATACATTTATAATTTTTTAAGTTTAATTCAATTTTCACTCAGGTATTTTAAGTTTATTTTATCTCGATTTGATAATTTAAAATACATTATGTTTACACATTAGTCATTTATCTCAATTTCGACAACAAATAGTTCAATTTAAATTTTTTAGTCATTTGAAACTCTATCAAATGCTGTAATAATATATCCATTATACTAATCCTTCAAAAAATGATCTACAACAATTTAGACTCACGTATAGCCTTAAAAACAAGATAATAAATGTTTATCCACATAATTAGTGTCTTTAATTTCTTTCACATGCAAAGTAGCTTGGACAGTTAATTTCTTACGACGTTTTGATTAGATCTTAATATTTCATAACAGTAGTCTGAGAAAAATTTTAAACTTAAAGGATTGCCATTAATACTATATACTGTAATTAATCTATGTTCATATTGTAATAATTAGGCAAAATATATCTCTATGTTCATATTGTAATAATTAGGCAAAATATATCTCAAGTTTCATGAAAGTTTGGGCTTGATTCTTTAATTTATTTATTTTTAACAATTAAGTTATTTAAGTAATAAAAAAGTGTGCACCATTGTCCTTTTTTACGCATTCAACTAACAAAATTTATATGTGGTCGTTACAAGTAGATTGCCAATTTTAAATAGTTTTTTTAGGGATAAAATAATATTTTTAAATTAATTTTTATTAAAAAATAACATTTTGAAAAAACTTAAAATTTTCATTTTCTTTATCATCTTTCCATTTGTTTGAAAATCTAAACTTCAAATACAAGAAAATTCAAATCGTAAAATAAAAACTTTGAAATCGAAGAAGAACATAAGAGGAAAAAGTATTGAACTTTTGGGTATTTTGTTTTATGCCAAAATTGATTTTTTTTTTTTCTTTCTAGATGATGGTTCAATGATACTAATTTTGCAGTGTAGGTTTGAGAAAGAGACGTGTAATCAGTGATTCTTTAGATCTCAAAACACATAATGTAGAAAATATGTTTTCAACCGTTTGGTTTCATGCTAGTTCAGTTATGTGACAAATATGAGTTTTTTTGAAAGAATCTAAGTCCACTATTTCCTAGTAGAGACACAAATGAATAAGAATGAGAATAAAAAGGAGAATAAGAGACTTGAAAATAACTAATTATTATTATAATTATATGCAAAACAAAATTCAAAACTTCAAATTCAACAAAAACCCAAGTAAAACAAACCCCAAAATCATAGAACAACAAAGAGAAAAAGATATTTAAGTTTTGGGTATTGTATTATGTGCCTCCACATAATATATCTTTTATTAAATTTATGGATTTAGGATAAAGAGTGGAAAGACGATGAGGAAGATTGAAGGGAAGAAGACGAAAATTTTAGAGTTTTTTAAAATTCTAATTTTTTTAATAAAATATTAATTTAAAAATATTTTTTTTTCATTAAAAAATTATTTAAAATTGTGACATAAAGCCTATAACAACTATCTCTGTCTAAAATATTGCAAAAAAATTGAAATGATTAAACTATACTATCGTAAAATTTAAAAGAGTATAATATGTATTTGATTTAATAATTAATATATGTTTATATTGTAATAGAGATAATAATAATTTATTTATATTTATATTAGAATGAAGGAGGGAAGGGTGGCCACCCAAGTGATTAAACCCTAAACCCTTGGCAGCTGCAAAGGAAGAGAGAGTGCAATGGAGTCTTTCCCAGTTAAACCAAAGCTCAAAACCAAATCAAGAACTCCTCAACAATCTTCCGAATCCTTTTTTTGGTCTTCCTTCAAAACTCAACAAATCCCTAAACTTTACTCAATCCCTTCTATCTCCTTTTCCCCAATCTCACCTCACTCTTTCGCCGCCGCCAACTCTGCCTCCGTCACTATCTTCAGTTCCCAAACACTCTCCCCTACCGCCACCATCAACTCCTTCAAGGATTCCGTCTCTTCCGTTTCATTCCGTAACGACGCCCGCCTCATCGCCGCCTCCGACCTCTCCGGTCTCGTTCAAATCTTCGACGTCAAAACCCGTGGTAGTCTCCGTCGTCTTCGATCCCACACTCGTCCCGTTCGATTCGTTCATTTCCCTCACCACGACAAGCTTCACCTCATTTCCGCCGGCGACGATGCACTCGTTAAGTATTGGGATGTCGCCGGGGAGACTCAGATTCTCGAGTTTCGCGGCCACAAGGATTACGTCAGATGCGGTGATTCCTCTCCGGTTAATTCCGATACCTTTCTTACCGGTTCCTATGATCATATCGTTAAACTTTGGGATGTTAGGGTTAGGGATTCGAAACCTGCAATGGAGGTTAACCACGGTAGCCCCGTGGAGGATGTGATTTTCTTACCTTCTGGTGGAATGTTCGCGACGGCAGGTAAAAATTCCGTTAAGCTTTGGGACTTAATTGGCGGTGGGAGACTTGTGTATTCAATGGAGAATCACAACAAGACGGTGACTTCAATTTGTGTTGGTCGAATTGGGAAGGATTCTGGTGATGAATCGAATCAATATAGGATTTTGAGTGTGGGTTTGGATGGTTACTGTAAGGTGTTTGATTATGCTGCTATGAAGGTTACTCATTCAATGAGGTTCCCTGCACCTCTTTTATCGGTTGGTTATTCACCGGATTGTTCTACAAGGGTGATTGGAACTTCCAATGGAATAATATATGCTGCAAAGAGGAAGATAAAGAAGAATGAGAAGGAAATTGTAGAGAGTGAGGCTAGTTCGTTTTGGAGAATTAGGCCGGTGGAGCGTACTGAGAGGAAGGTTTTGAGACCTACTAACTTTAGGTATTTTCAAAGAGGGCAAGGAGAGAAACCATCTGAGGGTGATTACTTGGTTATGAAGCCAAATAAAGTGAAGTTGGCTAAGCATGATAGGCTTTTGAACAAGTTTAGGCATGGCGATGCTCTTGTGTCTGTGTTGGAAAGTAAGAATCCCGGCCATGTGGTGGCTGTGATGGAGGAATTGGTGTCTAGGAAAAAATTGTTGAGGTGTGTTTCTAACTTGGATTCGGAGAAGCTGGAATTGCTTTTGGCTTTCTTGCATAAGTATTGTACTGTTCCAAAGTATTCTGGGTTATTGATGGGATTGGCTAATAAGGTTGTTGAAATGAGGGTTGATGATATAAGGATTTCTGAAGTCCTCAGGAAGCATATAAGAAATCTCAAGAGCACTGTCGAGGCGGAGATTCGGGTTCAACAGTCGTTGCAAGAGATACAAGGGATAATTTCTCCTTTGTTGAGGATTGCTGGAAGAAGATGAAATTTTGGCCTTCAAGACTCAAGTTAGGATACAGGGTGTTTTTTTTTGTCTGTAGACGAAGTGACAAGCACCACTGAAAAACTCACATACAAATGCAAGTTCTTTTTGTTCACTTTATTCTATGTTATTTTTTAGAGTGTCTTTGTTTTTTGTGGTTTAAGGAAATTTCAGTTTTTTTAAGAATTTTTGTGTGCCTTGTAAAGCACCTGGAAATGTTTTGACTAATTGAGTTACTATCTACTTAATCTGTAAGCTATAGTTTCAGATTTTATCTCCATATAGTTATGTTTTGTATGATATCCATCAGAAATTGCGTATCTTTTTTATTTTTGAATGAGGTGGTTGGTTTGGTTTGACAAGTCTGTTTTACACTTGATCTGGGATATTTATGCAGACGACTAAAGCTTAATTACATTTCTATTATATATATTTTTCTCACTGGACTTGATCCATTAAAAGGCAAGCAACCTGATTTTTTGAATTGACAAGCTTTACGTTATTTAGGTTCATCATTTGCAGGAGCCTTGTTGCTGTAGTAGCTTAGCTTCCTATGCCAATTTCCTTTGACAGAAATAAACGCAGTATGTTTTTTATTTTCAGAACCTGAGACACTAGACAATTGATAGAGTCCATCTTTAATTCTCCCTTCCGATAGAGTTCTCTCTGCCCCTTTATCCTTCACAAAGCTTTAGGTATCATGAATTTCAACATAGGTATCATTATTAGCTGCTAATTGGGAGATAATAACTTCTTAGTGATTCGAGGAACATATGACGCATCTTTCAAATTAAGTGGCCTGTGATTAGTGTTAAGATTTGTAGAACCGGATGCAACGATTTGAAGGTTTGCACCATTACTACTGCCAGAGATTTCTGGTCATTTGACAGTGCAGCAAACCAATTAGTAGTTGATCATTAGCAACCTAAACTTGATAGTCTGGATTTGATTTCTTTCTAGACTCATTTGAGATGGACTCTCAATAGTGGAAGAACTAGTGATAATTTCCCGTCCAACATAGCAGAGCAGAGTGATGAGAATTGTGGCCGAATGTGCCTGTATTTCCATAGCGTTAGGTAAAGTGGCTCTTAATAGTTAATAACAAGATAGAAAAATGAGGGCAACCAGAAGTGAATAATTTCATTGAATAGAGAATACACATGTATAATACCAACATGTACTAGACTTATCACCAAATTAAATGAGATACAACAGAAATATAAGTTTTAGACTAACAGAATGTGTCATCGCTGATAACAACTTGATCTTTTAGCATAGTTTTGTGAAGCCATACATGTACTCTCACCCTTATTTACTATATAATCTTTCATGAGTTTTTGTACCAATTACTTCTCTGACTATGAGTTGACAACTGAACACTTGATCCTAATTTCCCCGGCTGAGCCTGCAAGGACCTCAATGGCTCCCATCCTCTTCATTGACTGTGCAAACTCTGTGAAGAACTTGTTTTTGTTATTAACCAATTCCTCAGCAATATCTGTTGATTGATCTTGTGTTAGAAGAGCAGCATCTGATTGGAACAGACCCTTTTTCTGAAGAAGGTTAGGATAATAGTGACTATCAAAATTGTTAGAGCTGCCAGGATCCATAGCCACCCTTGTGGTGTTGTCACTCAGACTCTTACATTTAGTCTTCAAGAATGCAGCATATGTGGAGTTCAAAGAAGGGTCTTGATCGCCTTTTCCCGTGAAATTATAAAGCCTGTTACTGAAGAAGTTGCAATGACCTGTTCCAATTGTGTGTGCTCCTACAAATATAGTGTCAGTTTTGCAATCCCAAATCGCTAGCTTATACATCAAAATAGAGTTGTTCGGTGATGATTTCCTGTCAGGAGTTTATAGCATTTTCTTACAAACTTATAGCATCTTTTGAGATGCTATGCTAAGTAGGGTTTGAATTTATAGTGCATCATATTCTCTCTTTTTTTACCTTGATTATCTTAATTGAAAAATATAAGTATTAATTAAAATTTTATTTTTTTATATTTATAAGTTAGTTCAATCTGTTAGTTTATCTACTACTATCAGCTGACTTATTCGTTATTTGTTATGAGTTCATCCGCTATCTGTTACAATTTACGAAACAAAACTTTTATATAGAAATAGATATCCAAATATATAAGTTAATTAATATGTATAACTGATTATGGTCTAATCGCAATTACTATCATCAATGTTACTATTTTTACCGTCAATTTTATGTATGTACCTGATAATACAACCAGATCATGCAGGGTGAGACCTTTACTTGCAAAGTTTTGTTTGAGTTGGGTGAAGTTGAAGGTAGGTGCTGGAATATTGGCCAAGGCTTCACTTCTTTTTGATACTGTGCCATCTCTTCTACCAGTGAGCACTTCCCACATAGGTTTGTTAAACTGAAAATTATATATATGCATGAACTATATACTAAGATATATATATATATATGTGTGTGTGTGTGTGTGTGTGTGGGTGGGTGTGTGAGACACGTCAGTTAAATGTTAAAACTTGACAGAATGAATTCTGAAACTGAACTCTGTTGTATGAAAAAATCTTAGCTTACTTGTACTGAAACAGCATCCCTAGCAGCCAATGCTAATATGTCAGCACAAGACACAGTCTTGGGACATATCGCCTCAACAGCATTTTTTATGTCATCAATGACATTAAAGCCAGCCAAAGTTAAATTAGGAATTGCATCCTTCTCTGCAGTGTTATTGTCAGTCGAGTTCAACAAAACCGACGCATCACAACCCTGAAATTTTTATGTTTGCAATCTATGTTACACATATTGCTATGTAGCTTCAGAACAAGATGATTGACAATTGACAATTTTTTCATATTCAAATGCCACTCAAAATATTACACACACACACACACAAAAAGTCTTGTTGTATTGATTTACCCTGACAAAGCAGTCATGAAAATGCATTCTAAGCAACTTAGCAGGTAAGTTGGGATTAGCAGCCACATGCTGCAAGGTTTTGTTCTTAATAATGTTGTCAGCTTGAGGGCAAGAATGTTGGTAAAAGTTCTTCCTGAGGTTGCCTCCTTGACAAGCCACAAGGAAGCTTAAAAGTACCATGCAAGTCACTAGTGAAAATCTGTTCTTCATATTCAAATTGAAACTTTTCTCTGTAGTAGTCTAACCTTGAGAAATGGATGCTGAACTATAAGGACATTGCACCCTTTTATAGTATTCATCTTTTTTATACTAAAATAAAATAAATTATGGGCTGCCTTTTGATAACACCTTCCACAAAACATATAATAAATTTTATCTTCGATCATCGAATGTAATGCGAGTGAATTAGCTACAACATTTGTTTTTAGTCAATAATCTTTATCTCATACATAATTGTTAATAAAGTTGTATTAGAGTTCCACATTGTTAAGGTTCTCGAACTATTGGATGTATACATGTGTTTGAAGACCCTCATTCTTTGAGTTAGTTTTTTTTGTAGTGAGATTCAAATTCATTCAACGATTGTGATATTAATTACCTTCGGATTGGAGCGATAGCTAGGTAAAACCATTATTTAAATGTGATTAGTATCAATACATGATGTAATGTAGTTCGTTCAAGGTTGTGGTTCACTTTCTTCTGCAACCAACTTCTATTGAAACATGTATTAGGTGCATGGTTTGTTTACAATCAGCACCAATAATTGATTAGAGATAACATAATTTATAAATAAAATAAAGGACAACAATAGTAGTATTTTTTTAAGAAAACCCTGCCTACCAATTTATTGTTGTTATAATATGCCAGCACCTCTACATTATGCTCTTTGGTTTGTTGTCATGATAATCTTCTTTGGTCAACCCTCTTGTATTTTTTTAACTTTAACTAATTATACTAACTATCTCTAGAGCTTATTTCAGAATATGCTCATGTTATTCGTGTAGCACCTCATCTTTGAATTGATCAATATGTAAAGAATTAATTATTTTTGGAAAATAAAAGAGTGAAGTTGGAACTCCACAATTGGTTCGTCCCGAATCTGAATTAAGTTGTTTGCATGCCAATTGCCAAGATTTAAGAAGAGAAAGGATAACCAAAGTCAATTAATGTGAATCTATGATTATTTCCAAGTTTGTCTTCGAGCTAGTCCAGTGGCACATGGTAGTGTCTTTTGTTTTTAGATACATATAGAAACGGTGTAGTAGTGTGTAAATGTGTTTATAGAACAAAATGTACACATTTATTCAATCATATCTTATCGATCATTACATGACTTTGTCATATTAGTTATTTAAAAATCTGTGTGGTTAAATGTGACATTACATGTGTAAAATAATAGTGTACCCTCTGCATTGTATTGTCGTGTACATTGTCCGAATTTCAATAATAGAATCTGTCTGTTATATATTATAATATGTTAAAATAAAATTTCAACTCTATTGAACGATGCATTAGACACTTATATGTTATATTATAATATTTATTTAATATCACTTATTCTTTTGTGTCACCTTTTATATGTTTTTATAATTTATTTTATGCATTTTATTTATTAATTTAATTTTTGCATCTCACATATCATCATATACCTATGTGAGAACCCACCCACAAAAGCTCTTCGTGAAAATAATTTTACTATCAAAGCTCTTGATAAAAATAATTTTACTATCTTCTCACTTCAATCAACTTTCAGCTCTTTCATTTCTAACTTTGTATATTCATATTAGTTGGTAACAAAATATATCATATGGGCGATATAATGTTTTTCGAGACTCAGTTCGAATCTAAAAAATTGGACCCTAATAAAAAAATGTGATCTAATATATTACCATCTATTAGTAACGTTGTAAATAAACCTAATATCAAATTAAACCTTAACCGTGTTCTTAAAATTAGTAGATCAATCATTTCATACAAAGATTCAAGATCTTACTCTTTCAAACAAAGATTCAAGATTCTAACATTTGATGGTGGGTGGTGGCGCCTGCTCTGCCGCTGTCATAAACTCACAGTCTTTGTTTAGATTGTGTATTTATTCTGGACATAAATTACAAATATAAAATTTTATAGTGGTCAGTGTACAAAATTAAAATACAATTTTTCAAAGTTTAAGGCATACTATTAAAAAAAATTAGGGCACTCCTTAAATTGGAGGTCTGTGTGAATGTTCTGGTTGCACAAATTGATTCTCGGCACTAATCATATCTTATATTATCTCAAGAATCATTATTTTGATTCCTTCTTAAATATTGGTAAAGAGCACACTTTAGATACAAAGTTTTGTCGTCTACACAACATTAAATCTTTCATGGCTTCTCAAATATCACCCAAGTATTAATGGGAAATGCGAGAATATGTATCCTTTTGGTGATTTCCTTAGTTGAGTCAAATCATATCATTTTCTTTCTCTACTTAAATTTTATCCATCTTCTATTTTTTCTCTGTTTTTTTTTATCTATGCAGTTCTAATCTGATATGGTATTTTAATTTTCACCTCAAATATCAATGGAAAATGTGAGATTGACTTCATAAATTGGGTCAAAGTTTATATATGTTTAGGTCATTTTTTTCTCCATTTAATTTTATCCATCTTCTATTTTTTTTTCATTTTTTTATATATGTCTTTTAGTTCTATTTTAATATAGACAACATATTTTCTTTTGGATACAAATCATTTGTTTTTCTTTAACTAAGGGACTCTTGAGCACTTTTGAATTCTTAAATCACAAAATAACATTTTCAATTCCTTTATTCTTTTAAATTTTTAGTTCAACTATATATATTAAATAATTGGATATAAACAAGTATTACGATTCCGTTAGCCAAGAAATTACAATGTCAAATAGTATAACAAATTTGTTTTGGTAGTCGTTTTGCCATAAACACTAACCCAATAGTATATGGTAACATGACTTCGTTCACACCAATAGCTAATTCGGATAATATTTTTTTGGCTTAATGCATGTATAAAAAAATAATAAATAAATTTGAAACAAGATAACTCCTCAACAAAAACCCAAAGAAGAAATGACACATAATTAAGAAAATACTATGAATAAGATGAACTTGGTGAAGATAACATATGATAAACCAAAAAAACTAACTTTATCTCTAAAGTATAATTTTTATATCATAATTTTGCATGCATCTCTATGTTTAAAAAACTAGCAATAAAAAACATAACTATTATAACAAATTTAATTTCATATTAAGTTACTATTGTTAATTTATTACATTTAAATACATCACAATATTTTACTTACATTTTAATAATTAAAGTATAACAATCATCTTAATATCACAAAGAAGAAGAAAATACAAACAATTAAGAAAATAAAGTTTGTTCAGGCTTATAGTTCGACGCACTTTGAATAAGATCGAATTTGGTGACAAAAATTTATGATAAACAAAAAAAACTAACTTTGGTGTACGATTAAAAAACTAACAATAAAAAACATAACTATTATTACAAATTTAATTTCATATTAAGTTATTATTGATAATTCATTACATTTAAATACATCACAATATTTTAATTATATTTTAATAATTAAAATGTAACAATCATCTTAAATGACCATAAAGTATATAATTAAAGCATAGTCATCACAACTTAATTTCATAACTCTATGATTAAAACTAACAATAAAAAATATGACTCTTATAACAAATTTAATTTCATATTAAGTTACTTTTGGAAATTCATTACACGTAAAATCACAACATTTTAATTAGATTTAAATAATTATAACATAACATTTTAAATGACCACAAAGTATATAAAAACGTAATCATCACAACTTAAAAACTAATAACCAATTACAAACAGACAATCTTAGAAGGTTTAAACAAAAATAAATAAATAATATTGAAACAAAAATATTTTTATAAAAAT
>JBBPBP010000001.1:7820157-7841460 GCA_037974735.1 Cicer chorassanicum | reverse complement strand
TTTAGTAAATGTGAAAAAAATTTATTTCACAGACAATTTGTTTATCAATTGATAGTTATAATTAAAGACATAAATATTATTCTCTTTTTATAAGTAAAGGAAGGAATAAATTAAGCATATTAGTAGAAAAATAAATAAGCATATTAGAAAAAGTTTAATTTGTATGCTTCAATAGTCTAAAATAGCTTTACACATATTTTCAATAACATCTTCTTAGTTATTATAAATTTTCTGTAACAAATAATATCATAAAAACATAAATTAATTTTCTTTTTTTTTCTCTTCAAAGATAAATTAATAAAATGCTTCAAATTATCATTAAATATAATAAATACTACAACTAATCAATTTTTATTCTCTTGATTTTTATCGACGTCTTATATAAAAAAAAAAATAATAAGAAAAATTAAATACATCAATAGATTATTTAACAAGGGAAAGAGAGGTTCCACTACTTGAAGGCAAAGGAGAACAGAATGTCGTTGTTGTGCCAACCCGTGAGTACATTTATTCATTTTCTCAAAAAGAGCTGATCCAATCCTTAATTTGTACGAGGTGACTAATTTATTTGAGAAATAGTAGGAGCCGTGTGAATTGAGTTTGACCTTTCTTGACTATCTTAAGGAGAACAATCAAATCAGTTTTAAAAATCACATTTTTGAAACCAAGTAAACGAGCAAGAACAATACCGCACAAAAAGAGAGCTATTAGAAGAGCCTTTACATTGAGCTTGTGGACACTCTTATTCCATTGGATTTGACGAGGAGAGATGCTGTTATAAGAAACCATGCTCGATTTAGCCAAGGAATTTTTGATAAAATCGAATTGATTTGCAATTTCATGCCAAAGATAGAGTCCTCCTCCCAAAAGGCAATGGTGGCCACACCAAATAAAGTTTTCCATAACCAAAGAATATTTCCAATGTCAAAATTAGAGAAGTTCCATTCAAGCCATTTATGTATTCCAAGTCTAAAAAACTTATTCCAATTATCATCTTTTATCACTTTATTTCATACCTCCTGCACGTCTTACAATATGGATTTCTATCTGTGAGGAGCATCTTTTTCAGTTATTTCACATGATCGTTGTTTAATAAGTAATACTAAAGAATAACATTATGTAAAAATTATTATAACACATAAATTTTTCTCGAACTTCCCATGACCTGTACACACTCTTGAAAGAAAATAGTTAACTACATCTCACATGTGAGTTTAGATGATATAAATATTATTACATTCGTTTATTTTTAATTGTCGCATTTGAAAAAAAATGTCTTTCTATTTATTTATCGTTTTCAAATTGCAATGTGACATTAACTATTTATTTATTCAATTATTAATAAGATAGAGAAAAATAAATGTAATAATGTGATAGTAAATTTTTTGGAGTACTATAAAAAAGATAAACAATTCACTTAAAAGTAACACAATTCATTGGTTGTATTGACATGTGTAATTAGTCTTAAAACATCAAATAAAAATAAAAGGAGACTGGGAGGGTGGTCTTGGAGGAAGGGTTTCTTTAGGTGGGAGGTGGAGTTAGTGGAGTAGTGTAATTATTTGTTGATTAATTTTGCTTTGTAGGATAATGTGAATGATGTTTGGTCATGGCATATCGTTTGAGGAGGTGAATACACTATCAACAATGCGTACAAATGTATGACAAATGAAAGTAGTGACATAAAACATTTTTGTTGTTGCCGTTATTTGGAATAATATGATTTTGTTGAAGGTGTGTCTTTTTACTTTGAGACTTTTAAATAGGTGAAATGCTAGATTGAAATTTTACATCGAAAAGTATATTGAAAATTGTTTATTCAACTTTTGAAATGTCAAAATTTGTTCAATGTAAAATTTCTACTTTTGTATCCTTAATAAGTGTCATAAAGGTACTTGTTAGCATGACCCATAAATAAATAGATTTACTAAAGGTTTGTTTAGTTCAAACAGATGGAAGGAGAGGTGAGAAATTTTAATTGAGGGGAGGGGATGAGAGAGGAAGGAAGATGAGAAAAGTATAGACATGCTTGGTTTAAAATGAGGATATGAAATTTTCTAATGACTTTGCGTTTGGTTTAAGGGAATAAGAGAGATTTTAAATATAGTATTTTTAATTATGTTGAATCTCTCCCGTGCCTTTTTTTTCATCTACCTCTAACTAAACACACCATAAATTACATACTAAAACATATATGTAATAAAAAAAATAAAAATAAAAACCTTAAACTCCTATTTTCCTGTTGGCACTTGTTCGTAGAGTAATTTCAAGTGAATGAATTTTTTGACTTTTTTTAAAATGAAATAAATATTACATAATAAAACATATATGTAATAAAAAAAATAATAAAAAAAGTGGATACACGCATGGTGCTCCTCTAGTAAAATTAAGGGCAATTTAAATATGTCCAAAAATAACAATTAATATAAATAAATACTCTATTCAAAATAATTTTTTTTAACAATATTATTATTATTTTCAAAATTTGTATCAAAACATTATTATTAAAAAAAATTGTATCAAATAAATCCTTTTTATTTTTGAACTATTTGTAGGTTAGTTTTATTCGCGAAGGAGTAATAGGTAATAACAAGCTCCCTCTCTAAAAGAAAAATAACTAGCTCCCATGGTGATATACTGATATTCCAGAAAGTTCCACAGTTTGGGCATAGCGTTCAAGCTGAAGGTGCGTGCCTCATCACCTTTCTCCCCTCTTTTCAATTTTCCAGGGGGCTTTCAACTTCCTACTTTTTCTAAAGTTTTTATCATTTCCTCCATTGTTAGGGTTTTCCCATCGACACTGAATCAGCAATGCCTCGGTACTAAAACTCACTCCTTTTCATTTCACCTTTCATCGAATCCATGCCAATTTCATTCATTTTTCTTCGATTTTTCATTTTCAGGTACTACTGTGACTACTGCGATACTTATTTGACCCACGATTCGGTAAGTTGCTTCATTCCCCAATCTCCGATTCTGTTAAATTTCACTTTGATTTTAACCTAGCATGTATAGACAAATCGCTTGTTTATTCACCCATGCTCATAACCAGCAAGAAATATTCTTTTCTTCCGATTATTTCATTTTCTCATTTTTCGAATCAACATTAATATTAATAATAAGATACAATTGGAAACTTGTACATACGAAGAGACAACGCAATGATGCTAACTTTGTGTCATGTTGCAGCCATCTGTTAGAAAGCAGCATAATTCTGGATACAAACACAAGGTGCTGTGAAATTTCTCAATTTTAAAGTAAAGTGCATTGCAAGGCTATATTTGTGAGGCTTGATAATTGTTTGTTCTTTCAGGCAAATGTGAGGTCTTACTATCAGCAATTTGAAGAGCAACAAACCCAGAGTTTGATTGATCAACGGATCAAAGAACATCTTGGGCAAGCTGCGGCTTTTCAGCAGGTTGGTGTGGCTTTTAATCATTTAATGGTTCAAAGGCCAAACCTTCCTCCTGTAATGCCACCCCCAAGATTTCCTATTCCTGGAACTCAACCAATGATGCCAGGGGTCAGACCTCTCATGCCTAGACCTATTCCTGGGCCACCAGGTGAGTGTCCCCCCTCTACATACACCTTTCATGACTTCCATAAAGTTGCTACACCTCTCATTGAAGCATTCAATTGTTCATGTCTTCGGCATTTTACGTGCAGATATATGTAGTCCATTTCTTTATCCTTTTATAACGACCATGATTATGCACATCAATGGCTAATCCTCTTATAATGACCATGGTTATGCACATCAATGGCTAACCGCATTATTTTTGGCTTCTATCACTGCAATTACCGTGTAATTGGGATTTCCTTATGATATTTGGCTTTTTTTTTTTTCTTTTATAAATTTACAACAACTATTAGTTTCATGTAACATGTTTTTTAGTTGAGCATGCATGTATGTTTTGATTTGGTTTTTTGGTTAGAATTTTTGCTTGAAAAGTAGCAATCAATCATGTGCCACGAGTTCTGGTAAATTGGGTAGGCAAGTTCAAGCATTATAAACCAGTTCTTTTATTTCAGCGTATATAATGTAAGTGGTTTTCAATTTGGGTTTACAGGGTATGTTTCTGCACCTACCATGCCACAAATGATGCCTCCACCTGGTGCCCCTCAGATACCGGGTCAGCTAATTACCCTACCGAGGCCCCCTTCATTAGCTCCCCCACCTACAGCTCCTGGAAGCACTGCAGCACCACCTTCCAACGGTGCTCCCTCTATGGCATCATCAGCAATGTATCAAGCCAATCCACCGGCACCGTCATCTGGAGGTTACGACAATTACAATGCCAATGCTCAAGCACCTGAGGGCAATCAGTGACCTGGTTTAACTTGTATGTTATTTTATATTGAATTTTGCACTAATGCTGTACTTGTTCAGTAAATTCACATTGCCTTGTTCTTTTTTATTTTCAATCGGTAGCTCAGGAAGGAAGCATGGTATTTGCAGGGATTCAAAGTCTTTTATCCTACTAATCTACATTCTCTTTATTTTTGTTTATTTCTGTGCTGAGCAGTTCTCTCTGCATAATCTCTGTTGGAGTCTTATGACTAGAACTATCTGTGCTCTTTCAGTCAGCTGTTGCTCGAATGAGGACTCTCACAAGCCATATTTGGCCATATTGGGAGCAATCATGTACTTAAATTATTTGTATGTAGCATGTCAAGCAGCTTGAATGTGGGAAAAAGTTTTTGACTTACTTTTTGTCCCGGATGAAAAATTTATATCGAAGTGCTGATTGCATGTAAATTTTCTGACATGGTTTATGATTGTCTTCATTTTGCATCTGCTTTTTCTTTGAGATCGTAGCTTTATCAAGTGACAGACATAGTTGCTACTACATGTTCGAGAGATAATTCATATAATTGATATTAAGTGCTATATGCTCCAAGCCTCCAAATCTTTTGGATGAATCAGCTAGTAGAATTACTAAATTTTGTTTTCCTGAAGTGTATCGTTGTGTTTATGAATTTGTCCCTTAAGAAGTGCTTCTTTTATAAAAATGAGTTCAGTGAAATCTTTGAGATTCTAAATTATCATTGTTTGTTTTTGATAATGTCAAATTTTAGTATTCTCTAACCTGTCAAATACATTTCATACTCATTATAAATTTATAATTATAATTCACACATTGACACTTTTGTGTCCCCCTCCCCCCTGCACATCCCCCAACTTTCTTAATTTGAGAAAGACAAATAAGTCCTCTCCTCCAACTTTCTTAATTTGCTTATTTACTGATATGCTTTACTTTGAAGGAAAATGTTTAAGATTACGAAGAAGCTTGGCTAGAACAAAGCATGACCCAATTTGATTGGTTCTCCCACCCATGATTTCTACTAAACAAAAATTGAACCATTTCAAGTTTTCTTTTTAAATTGTCACGCGTCCATGTTTGGGTTGTGTTGTCATGCTTCTTCGTACTGTATAGAATAGCTTTTACCTTGAATTCCAAAGATCATTAAAAATTTATGTTACTTATTTCATATTGAGATTTTCCACCACGTTTGAAAGGACAATGTAGCGCTTAGGCGTTGTTGTATTGGTTGGGTTGTTCAAATTGATTGTACTTATTTTCATTTGCATTTTTTACACCAGCTCCCTAATTAACCATTAAAATGTTCTCATCAATTCACATTTGCCGGTACCAACCCAATTCTGTTTCGATTGGGCGTGGAAAATCCGCTTTGATTGGGTATGGGTCTGAGTTTTCTCCGAATTTAAAACTTGAGAGAGTGACGAGTTTGGGGATGTTGATATCTACCTCACACCCGCACCTGAATTCGCTCTACTAGTAATATTATTGTTATTTTTAAATTTTATATACATATAAATATTTAATATTTTTGAAATATTAAAAATTATAATCTTCTATTTATAAAAAAATATTATTTTAATATTTTTAATTTTATTATTGTATACTAATAATAGTTTTATTATATTAATTATCATTTTATATATATGAATAGATACGGATACGGCGGCGAAATTCAAATCATATCCTGGGTGGAGATAAAGATTAAATTTCACTGATAAAAAACAGATGTTGATTTTTTTTCGATTAGTCAAATGCATGAGTGGGGAGTCAAAATCCACCCCGCTGTCCAGCATACTTTCTTTACTTTTATAGAGTTTTTGGATTCTTTTCGATTAATAATGTCTAATATGATTTTGGTGGAGTTCAACATTCAAACAAGAGTATATATCAAATTTTTGTTTTAGCTTCTAATAAGATATATGATGACGCGTATGTGCTGTGAAATGAATAGCACATTAATCAATCTAGAAAACGCATAATTTTATTCGGAAAAATAAAAACAGTAAATTTGAAAAAATTTCCCATTCTAATTTCTGAAATCTAAACAGAGATGAATAATGAAAAAGAACGGACACGTTTAAACTTTACTTATACTGGATATGAACATTCCTAACAAAAGTCGGGCATTTGGTCTAGTGGTATGATTCTCGCTTAGGGTGCGAGAGGTCCCGAGTTCAATTCTCGGAATGCCCCTTAGTGCTTATTTTTAAAATCATTATTGTATAATGATTTGGCATCATACCCTTTCTTATAAGATATTAAAATATACATCATGATATTTGATACCATCTTGCTACCAATAAAAAATGATGTAAATAAATCAAACTTTTTAGAGTAAATTTACACATTAAATCTCCTGGAATTGAATAGCAAAATAAATTATTGAATATGTTAGATAAAATGGAAGATGTCAAAAGTTTGGATGCTATAGATGATCGATATATACGGTGCGTTTGAGCTTAGAAGTCATTTGTTTTTTGAGATTTTTAAAATAAATTAAGTGGAGTTATATGTCACGTGAGTTCTTTGCTATTAAAGTGAGTGTTGAATCATTAAAAATGTCCACATGACTCGCTGCAGTCATCTTGTTGTTTGCCTTATCAACCGGTGTTTGGTGTGAGAGACTAATTGTGTTAACAATCATTTTAGTAGGATTTTTTCAATTTCTTCTCTCCATTTATCATCTCCATTGTTGGAATTTTGAAGTATTATACAGTAAGATTCGAGAGGTTGCGTGTCCGATCTCAGCTAGTACCATTAAAGGGAGACAGATGTAAAAAATATCTTTGTATGAATCATAAGGTGTTCATTCTCTTAGACCGAGATATCATCATCTCACCCTAAATTTTTATGAATAAAAAAAAATATTTTAGATTATATATAATATGTTTGAGTCCACCAAATGTCATATTAATATAACTATATTTCAAAAACTATAATAATGAAAGATATGGAGATGGTGAAAAATGGCGAGAAGGCGTGTGTGTGTATATATATATATATATATATATGATTGTCTCAATGTTTTTTAATCTAAAAACTGGAATCTTAAAATCACAAGTTCCAAACATCAAAATTTTAATATTTGGTGATGGGTGGTGGCGCTTGGTAAGCTACAACCACAGTTACATATTCACAGTAGTAGGAAATTGGATTTTATTATAGATATAAGGTGCAAATATAAATTTTTAGAGTCTCAATGTACAAAATTAAGATATCAATGCAATATTTTAAAGGTTATAGTGTACTATAAAAAAAAAATTAGGGCATATTTAATTGTGACCGTGTGCCAATGTTTTGGTTGCACAAATTAATAGTTGGCCATATATATATATATATAAGGAATTAAAGAATATATATTGCCAATATAAAACTATTTTACACTAATATTCAATGAAAATGCACTATTTTGCCACATCACCACACTTTTATGGGTATTTTGGAATTGCTCATGTGACATGGAGATATGATGACATTTCGTTGAAAGTTAGTGTTAAATTATTTTACAGTGACCGTGCATAACCATTGCACTATATATATATATATATATATATATATATATATATATATATATATATATATATATATATATATATATATATATATATATATATATATAACTCAATATATAATTTTAACAAATATAAAAAAATTAATAAAATATACATGGTATTTAAAATTCAGATTTAAATATGTTAAATGTTTATGCAAATAAAGATCACTTTGATTTAATTCTTGTAAACAATTTTTCTTTAAATTTGATCTTACATTTTAAAAATACTTTTAATTTAGACTTCCATCACAATTCTTTTGCGGATAAAATTTGATGATGTAGCACGTGTGACAAGACTTTTTTTGTTGACTCACTATTAAATATTTATTAATCATTAATTAAAAACAGACAATATAATAATTTCATTAGAAAACTAAAAATAAAAACAAATTGGAAATTAGAAAAACAAGAATTCATAAATCTTCAACTCAAAACCGAGAACCCAGATCTGAGGGCATTTGATTGTTTTCTCTTTCCACCAACCAAAAAATGCATAAAACTCAAAAGATGTTTCACTCCATCATCTTTCAAATGCAAAAAAATCAAAAAATATGATCCTTCCACTACCAACACCAAAAGAAATTTTTTTTACAATTTTTAGTTGCTTTCTCCTCTCCCATATACTCACACACAAGCCAATGATTGTAACCCTCCTACTCTTCAATTCTTCTCTGACAGAAACCGTTCGTTTCTTTATTCTTCAAAACTGCTCCCTTCCTTATTCTTCAAACCCCACATTAAAAAATGTTACTTCCCTCATAGAAGCAAAATGAGAGAAAGTTTTACTTGTTTTTGTTTTTGTGTTTGTTTTGTTTTTGAATATTTAAATCTAAAATTTATTATATTAATTTAAATTTTCCGATTCTAACTATACACATTTTTAATTGCAATGAACCGATCTTGTAAAATAGTTTAAACAAACTTTGATTCTGGTCTCATTATTATATGTTCACAAAATTCTCATCTCATTATTATATATATATTGACAGAGGATACATGATTAATGTAAATTAATTTATCTTGGCAACCAATAAGGATTAAGTGTTTTACCATTAATTTGAATTTCAATTATAAAATAGATTTATGTAACAAAAAATTAATTATTGTGTAGATATTTAAGAAATGTTTAAATCCATATATTTATACTTTGAGTATAATAATTAAACTTTTATCTTATTGACATAATTTTTTAAAAGGCAAACTATTAACATAAAAATATACTCTATCAAGAATAAAATATATAAAAATCGATTTTAAGAAGTGGATATATATGGTGGAAATGTTAAACCAAATATGTTTACTTTTTAAAATTAAATTTGTTTATATTTTATTTCAAAAGAATTAATAATTATGCTTTTATAATAATTCTTTTTTATATGTAATTTTTATTTAGTTATGCACTCAATCAAATTAAATAATAATATTATTTTTTTAGGTTAGTTCATAAAATATCTCTATAAAAATTTATATGAAATAATTTGATTGGATGTAGGTGTAAAAAATATATATTTTTGATATATACAAATTAAATCCTCCAATTACTCAATTATTTAGAAATTAATACGTAAGGAAGTCCTGGTATTATATCTCTCAACTTTTGTTTTCTTAAAAAAATAATCTGATTATAAATATTTGTAACAATCTTATATAAGGTCAAATGTAATAATTAACACATTAATAAAGTAAAATGTAATATGTAGAAATAATTTAGATAGAAATTGAATAAAAAAGTAAGCAGTAGGAAGCAGAGAGGATAAGAAAAGAAGAAGAAGTAGAAGAAGAGACTGTGAACTCAACTCAACTTCGCTTCCGCTGTGAAAATGGCGGTTGCACTATCAAGTTATTGTTCCATGTTCTCTGTGCTATCCTCAACAGTCAAATTCCGTTACTCAAATAGACACTCTCACAGACCCTTTATTTCCATCCGTTGCAGCCGTACGCCTTCCATTCCCGACCCCAATTTCAATCGAAAAGTAACTTTATCTCACTCTTTTTCTTTCCACTTATTTTTTCTAAATTCACTTATATATTTTCCTCTGACCAAATAACCATTTTAGTTGTTGAAGTTGTAAGAGTTGGTAAATTTACTCGCTCAATTTTGCAAAATAGCAATTTAGTCATTTTTTCTTTCTTTCAAGTTTTGCACCATAATTTTCAAGGTTTTATGTTTGCTTTGATGCTCCAAAGATTATTTAAATCAATGTGTACGTATGTCTTGTCTTGGTTTTGAATCTTTTGATGTATTTTTGTTAAAAAATATTTTTGATGGAGGGACTAAATTGATGGATATTTTTTTAACTTATACTTACGATTTCAATGACTATTTACTCATTTTGCTCTCTCCGCCGGGGTTTCCAAAAGCAGCATCAATTTTGTTGTTTAAATTGTTTTAACTTCTGTTCTTTCTGTGTGGATGTGACATGAAATTCAGGATTATTATTTAGAGATATAATGATAGTCTTAGCAATGAAATTTAGATAGAATGAGAGACATAATGTGTGTTTTATTTTCCTGTAATGAAAATTCAGAAGAACGATGCATGGCAGAAGAAGCAGTTGAAGTTATCATCAAAAGATGAAAACTCTAGCGGAGGGAATGTGGTGCCAGCTTCTTACAAGTCTTCTGGTATTTCTAGGAAAGATAAAGACTTTATGGTAGACTTCAAGGATCTGCAGGTACGTTTTTTCGAGTTATCCGACATGGTAGATGATTTGTAACATGCTGAAATGAATGAGTTGCACGATAGATGTGCAATGAATTGGTTGTTGACATGTAAGCATTGAGATTTCACTACTAAGGGTTTATTTAGATGGGAGAATCACGTCTCCCCTTCAAACTATAGACAAACCCATGATATAATTTGGGGCTATCATTTCAGGCCATGTTATTCGGCCTATTACATTAGTCTTGAACAAGTTAGGTTTAGGGTTAATTCAATTGTTGTGCTTGGAATTCAATGTTAAATCACTCTTTTGGGCTGTGAAATCATAGAGCATAATTTGCATTTGTTCTGCATAACTGATAACAGAATTAAAAGTATGACTGTGCTGGACAATGAGAGTGGCACCGGTAGGACTGAACACTGTTTACAAATACGTTTTCGGTTTGATACCTAGTGCTTGGCATGTCTTCTGACCTTGGAATGGATCAACTTCCTCTAGTCTTCTAACAATCACTGATTTAGGGTCAGTTTGGATAAACTTTTCTACAAACACTTATAGGAAATGTAGAGTTGAATATCTTAACTATAATCTTATAACAGATGGATTTTTATAAGTTGAAATCAACTTATGTACCTCAGCTTGTTTTGAAGTCTCCATCTAACTTCTCTATATGCACCCTTAAACTTACAAAAACTTATTTTTCGTGGTAGGAATTAAATGCATATTCCAGTTGAAAAACTCCCATGCTTCTCATTGTCTCTTCAAATGATTATATTTAATTTCAGGTTGAATCAAATAATTTACAAGATTCAGCTTTCCTCAATGCTGTTGTGAAGGTGAAGTTTTACTCTTTTTATTCCTGCTTACAGATTATTTTTTATGTTTTCTCAGAGGCCCTTAAGAGTTGCTCCTCAAATTTCAAAGTCCAAACGCAAAAATCTCGTTTATGTAATATCTCAATAATGTGTGACATCTGTGTTTCCGTTCTGGTTGTATCATGTCCTTGATGGAACTTTCATGGCATGTCTCTAGGTTGTCTTATGATTTTAAATTTCAAAATTGTTGGTTTGCCCCGTATCTGATCATCATTCACTTCACAATAATAGAATTTGATACCTAACCTTTTGTTCAATAGACTCTTTTATTACTCTTTACAGTGCCTTAAAAGTTAAAATGTATTTCTTCTTCTTTTCACCTTTGAGCAATTATCATGTCAGTAACTTCATATAGGATTTTTGCATTACATATTTGCATTTCTGTCATAGGCATTCTCATTTCCTTACTGCATTTTCTCTTTGTTCCCATTACATCTTTAGGTTTACTGCACGCATACTGCCCCAGATTACTCACTTCCCTGGCAAAAGCAGAGACAATTCACAAGCACAGGAAGGCAAGACTTTGAATACCTCAGTTGCAGAATAGTATGAATAAATATATCTCAAACTAACAAGCCACAACTTGTGCAGTGCGTTTATGATTGGAGGCAGGAAACTATTAACCAATGCACATTGTGTGGAGTACGATACACAGGTGCTTTCCTGAATTGTCATTTCTTTAGTATAAATTTCATGGAAATTAGATTGATAATTCAGATTGAAGAAAATTAAAATCATAGATGACAATTCATGGAATTTGTCTTTGTTATATAATTGACAAAGGCAACCAGGCACTGGCTCAAGGGCTTTATTGTGTTACTAAGTGTTATCTTATTACAAATTTGTACGAAACAAGCTATAAATCACATGCCCAATAAGATAAAACTGTAGATTGATATTCCTTTGATGTTTCCACTTCACCCATTTAATTGCAAGGCCTGATGTGTAAAGCAATTTAAGGAGATTCAATTGTTATAATTTTTCTTTTGGGATAATTGCAGGTTAAAGTCAAGAAAAGAGGGGATGATTCAAAATATGTGGCTAAGGTAGGTTTCTCATGAAGGAGCAGTCCTTGTTTTTTTTCTTCTCAATACACTATTATATTATTGTTATCAAACATGGGGTGTCAAGAACAAATTGCTTAACATATCCGATTGAGTAGGGTTAACTCATGTTTCCTCAGTATTACATTGGGATCATAGGGTAATGATCATAAAAATTATAAAATATTCAGTTTGTAAAGTAAGTACAGAAAATAAAGTTGATTTCTAAAGGGTATAATTGTTAGTTATAGCATGCTTAAAATTATCAATGAATCAATTGTAGAGTGCATGTTACCCATGAATGGGTAAAAATAGGTTATAAATGGTAGAATAGGTTATAGATGTCACCCATGAATGGGTAAAAATAAGTTGTAAATGGTAGACATTGGTATTATTATTTAACATGTGACAATATATTTGCTAACTTGCTTGATTCTCACTGATGGAATGTACAGGTTTTAGCCAGAGCTGTTGGTTGTGATTTAGCATTGCTTTCAGTAGAAAGTGAGGAGTTTTGGAGAGATGTGGAACCTCTTAGATTTGGACATTTGCCTCATCTTCAGGTTTAGGATTGTTACTGTTTTGTCTTTTTGAGAATGTGCTTGCTTCCTTTTCTGCTTTGGTAATTCTTCATTGTAATCTTCCATTCTTCCATACAGAAATGAATAACTGAATTATTATTGAAGTCAAAGTGATTTGAATAACTGAATTATTATTGAAGTCAAAGTGATTTGAATAACTGATGTATGAACACTTTCTGAGGGTGTCTCATGTCTGTCAGATGACTTTATAGGACTAGGTTGAAATGCTATTTTCATGTCTAGTGTCATTGCCTTGTACATGATGGTAGTTGTGAAAAAGTAATATTTAACACATGAATTTAAAAAAATGCTGATTCATGTTAGATCTGTATCTGTTATCAAATGTGTAAATGACAACATAAACTACAATATACTGTTCCTCAAAATTCCATCCTTTATTATTTAATATAGTTTCCATAACTGTTAACAGATTTTGCTCCTAATCCTGAGGGATTCCAATTATGTCTCCTTTTATACATAGCTGTAGATTCATTGTAAAATAATGATATAATCATTTAGATTATTTTAGTTGGTACCAAAGCTTTATGTTTCTCTATTCGTCGACGGTCAGCACCGACTTATCGTGTTTGGTTAACCAGACTCCAGACCCTTCAACCAAAAAATCGGTACATCTCAGAACCCCAAGAATCAGTTCAAAACTGGTGATACGAACCGGTTTGAACCGATTAATTTTATAATTTAATTTAAGTTAAAAATATATATATATATATTGTTTAGCCAAATTAAGGTGAAATGACAAGTTGTAAATATTCAATAAATTTATGATAAATGCAAGAAATAGTAATTAGGTTGCAATTTTTTGAAGCATTTATGTAAAGTTTATCCTGTATAGTTTTGCTTAAAACATATTCCTGTTTGCATGGTTTGGACTAAATTTATTCTTATATTTCCTAATTTGAAGGATTCTGTAACGGTTGTGGGATACCCTCTTGGAGGAGACACAATTTCTGTGACAAAAGGAGTTGTATCTCGTGTTGAGGTTTGATATGTTGAATGTGAAATTTAACTTTTAATCTGTGTGAAATCAATAACTTTTTTTTTTTTTGAGATTTTAGTTCTGAGTTGTTGAACAAAAATTGTAACCAGGTTACATCGTATGCTCATGGTTTGTCTGAATTGTTGGGCATTCAAATTGATGCAGCAATAAATCCTGGTTAGTACATCTAAATATGGTTTTAATTTTATTCTCACCTCCTCTGGCAAAAAAGTTCTCTAGTCTACCGTTTCATATTCTATTTAGTATTGCTGCCACCTAGTATTGAAATAAATTCAACCTTCTTTATGAAATCATATATTGATGTGATAGTGTAATAGACATTACTCACACTAAATAAATTTTAGGTAATAGCGGAGGCCCAGCGTTCAATGGCCAAGGAGAGTGCATAGGAGTGGCATTTCAGGTAGATTTTATGGCCTGCTGTTAGTTGATGTATATTTTACTTGGCTTATATACTTTTGTATGAAAGGTTCATTTTGTAAGAAAAAATACAGCACCCCAACAATTGGGATATTGGACATATTATAATAATCTTGTTGGAGAGAATGACTGCTTCAGTTCTATTAGTTTAGAATTAATATTACATTAGTTTTTTTAGATATTAAATTCACGAGTATTCATTTAACAACTTGATCTTTTGGGAAAGTGTGTTCTTGACATGGTATTAGAGGCTCTTTGATCAAGTGGTTAGAAGTTTGATCCTTGCTGTCCCCCATTTTTTATAAATAAAAAGTTGAATTTTTGAACACGGTAGGTGGGACTGTGCATGGTACACTTCAAGACAAAAGACTCGTGTGAAAGGGTGTATGAAGTGTAATAGTAGTCCATTCACAAGTTTTCACTGTTTAGTGTAATTTAAATCCAAAACACCCCCGTTCACTGTTTAGTGTAGTTTGTTCTTGCCAGATAATGTTGTTCAACTTGTGCCAACTTATATAAAATTTCATTATATTGTCATTTAGGTTTACAGATCTGAAGAGGCTGAGAATATTGGATATGTGATTCCAACTACAGTTGTATCTCATTTTCTGACTGACTATGAGAAGAATGGAAAGTATACTGGTACGAAGTTCTTCTAAAATATGGTTATATTTGATTTTGGTGCATCATTATGTTTTATGAAGGCATCACATCATACTGGGGAGATTAAGTGTTTTGTTTGAAATTCTAATTATCATTTTGTAATTCTAATTATCATTTTGTATGAATCAGTCCCGGAAAATGTCTTATTGGCAAAAGCTACATGTCACTCAAAATTAGACTTTGACAATAACATTTATACTGATATAAGATGAAGTTTAGAATCCTGTGTGCATTGCCTTTTACATGCTAATTTGTTGGCTACTACAAATGTTTTTCCTGTGTTTTTTATGTTTCTGTGCAAGAATGAATCTTTTTTCATCTTTACACAATAACACAAAAGAAAGGGGATAACAATATCAGTTCAGTTATGTCAATAGTATACATGTAATTTGGAGTCCAGGTAAGTAGGAGTGTAATGTCCTATGATGCCTGGAGTTTCTTTTTTCCAGCTTGTATCTGGAAAAAAGTTTATCACTATTGTACTTCAAAAAGCAAATCATGTTTTATATCCATTTGGAATCAAACCTCTTTAAAAGACTAATATGTAAACTATGCTGGTGGTCTAAAACTGTGTTTTCACTCCTAGGTTTCCCTTGCCTCGGTGTACTTATACAAAAGTTGGAGAATCCTGCGCTGCGTGCATGTTTGAAAGTACAATCTAATGAGGTACGTTTTTGGTTAAATCTTCAGTGGTGGAATTAGTATCATACAATGAATTTAGTTATGTTATGCTTGGACATCATTTGTTTAAATATTGGTGGTTGTAGATGCCAGAATGGCTGTTAACCTCATATATGGGGTCTTCTTATCTTTATACCACATTTGATATTACTTCAACTCTTGTGAACTGTGAAATCTAGATAAGCATCACATTCTATTGTTACATTATCTTGTTAGCTTTTCATATTTGTGGGGCCTTTTTTCTTTGTGCACTTTTCTGTAAGTCTCGTCTTCCGCTTTTTCATTTTCATTGTGGCACTACTAAATTGACCTACTTGATAAAGAATAAGATGCAATCTTTTACCACCCTCTAGTAATTTTTCTTCCCACCACGACTCATATTGATGGTGATTGGTGATTTCTCATCTCATCATGATACACCATATCAGTGACGTTTTATTATTTTGGGTTTTCTTCTTATATCTTTTCCTCCATCCTTAAACCCTATAACTTCCAACAGTAATTAATTTATAGCATGAATTTTACATTTAACCCTTTCTATCCTGTGCAGGGTGTATTGGTACGTAGAATTGAACCAACTTCTGATGCAAATAATGTATTAAAGGAGGTATTGTGATTGTGAATTATGATGAACTTACACATGAATACTGTCTTTTGCATACCCTTTGAAGGCATTAACATTTTAGATTAAACATTTCCATTACAGGGTGATGTGATTGTCAGTTTTGATGATGTACGTGTTGGATGTGAAGGAACAGTTCCATTCCGATCAAATGAGAGAATTGCCTTCCACTATCTCATTAGTCAGAAGTACGGGCCTCTTTCTCTTCCAAATTAAAGATATTGAATTATGCATTTGATTTACACCTAATATCAGCATTGTCATACTAGTAATTCTACATTTGATTTATAGGTCCTTCACAATTCACATATAATTGTGAGATTTCAACTTTGCAATATGAACAGTTCAACACCTTATTTACTTTGCTTGCTCCCAAGCTTTTGATACATGTTATTAATATGATTGCTGCATTAAATTTTGTGGGTACTAAGGATATAATGCTTCATAATTGGTTCTGCAAAGATGATATAATGCATTCTATATTACATGTACTCATATAGGGTGTTTATTTTGTGTTTCTTATGATGTCATTTTTAACAATATCATAAAGCAAGTATCAGAACATTTGAGATTTGCTTTCAAGGGCCATCAATATCCTTGGAATGGAACCCTAGAGTAATGATGTTATACAGATTTGCAGGCGATACTGCAGAACTTGGTATCATCAGAGACGGGACATTAATGAAAGCTGATGTTGTTTTGAATCCACGAGTTCATTTGGTATGTCATAGGTCTGAAATTTGGTATGAATCAATTCCATGATTCTGTTGATCTGATGCTCTTTGTTTTGCAATTTTTCTTCTTTCCCGCTTCAAGGTTCCCTATCACATTGATGAAGGCCAGCCTTCCTATTTAATAATTGCCGGTTTAGTGTTCACACCCCTCTCAGAGCCGTTGATTGAGTATGTTGTATTTATTTATTAATGGTTGTTTTGTTCTATTTTGTTTCTTTGGGGGCTCCTATTTGTGAATTAGTATTTATTTCATTACTTATGAAACTTTTGGTAGGGAGGAACATGAAGACTCTATAGGGGTCAGTTCTCAATTTTTGTGGTTTAGACTTATAGTCCAAAGCTGGAAAACAATTAGTTTGTGATTAAATTTTTCTATTTTCTTTTTCTTGGTCAGCTTAAGTTATTGACAAAGGCACGCTATTCGTTTGCAAGGTTTAAAGGGGAACAGATTGTAATTCTTTCACAGGTTGGTTGCTGAATTTCTTAAATAATTATGTGTAATGTATGACTTTTGAAGTTTTGATAGTATTCTTGAGATTTTTGCATCACATGTAGCATTTAATTTTTTTACCTTGGTCTTGTTTTATTCTTTAGCAAGTATCTCTTGCTATGTATGGCAATTTTGTACAATAACAACCAATTCTTTTCCAAGTTGGTGGGGTTGGCAATTTGAAATAATTGACGCTGTTAAATTCTGCTATGTATTAGCACTACTTCTACATGTCTTTTCCATACATGTTCAAATCACTTTAGGCTTTGTTTGCGAGTTTGGAGGGGAAGGGAGGGGAGGACTTTGAAAAAAAGGAAGTAACAAATGGAAGGAATGAAGAGTTTTGGGAGGAGAGGGTTTTGTTTTTATTCATAATACAAAATCTCCCTATTTTGAGTGAACTAAAAAATTGTATTGCAAGGGGATTTTGGATTGGAGGACTTACACAAATTCTTCATATCATTTTCATGTTGTTATAAAACTCTATAAATTAAAAAATCTATTAACCATAAGCATTCTCTTACCATTATCTACAAAATCACTCTCTTAAAAAATGTAAAAAATTTATTTCTATTTCTCTATTTTCTCCTCCCTCCAAAGCCCTCCCTTCCCCTCCCCTCCCCTCCAAACTCCCGAACAAAGCCTAAGGCGAGATTTGTCTTGAATGAGGTTACCCTAATTTTCTCTGTAATTATTGTGTTTTCTATTCTATCTTATCTTACGTAATCACTCATCTATTGTAACATTCTCATCCTCTGTAAATGTTAAGAAATTGATTTAATTGATAAAAATAAATCAAAAATAAAAATGCATATTTTAAACCATTTAATATTGATAATATACAAGTATATCTTATTATATTTAATGTTTAACTGAAGAAATTTAAGCATTGTTTGGAAAAAAAATCAATTGATTAAATAGTTAAATAAGCATAAATGAATATTAATATTGATTTGATTTAATATAGAAATTAACAAACCCGACTGCGAACACAAATTAACAACTAGCATTTTCCAGTAAAATTTAAGAAATTTTATGTGACATAATATAACGATGGCACATGATTTCATGAGAATAAGAACATGAGAGTATGATGTGGCCTTGTGAGGTTCAAGAATGTAAGTGGAATTTAATTTAATATAGAGAAGTGAATTTAGTCAGAGTTTTAGTTGCGTTGTGTGGAATAATTTTTGTTGTGCTTCTCTTTCTGATTGACAGGTCTTGGCAAATGAACTCAACATAGGTTATGAAGATATGAGCAATCAGCAGGCAAGTCATTTCCATTTGTGAGATTGACTCCCACTGGCTCACTGCATGTGTCTTTCTCTAAAATAATGTTTATTTTTTTTTGCAGATTATAAAATTCAACGGAACTCGAATTAAAAACATTCATCATCTTGCACATCTCATTGATTGTAAGTTATCTATTTATTTATCTATTGTGAAATCATTGCCTTATGCAATATGTCTCAGGGCTGTTTCATTGCTTTGCTCCTTTCAGCATGCAAGGACAGGTATCTGTGTTTTGAATTTGAAGATAGCTATGTTGCTGTTTTGGAGAGAGAAGCTGTTGCTGCTGCTTCGTCCTCCTTGCTGAGAGACTATGGTATCCCATCTGAAAGATCTTCTGATCTCTTGCAACCATATGTGGATTCACTAGAAGATGACCAACCTGCAGACCAGGAATTTGGTGATAGCCCGGTTTCAAATTTTGAAGTTGGCCACGATGGATTGCTCTTGGCATAATTAATTTGCACCTGGAGATGATGGTGTGAAATTTATCACGGCGACCAATTTTGAAGCACATGGTCACAATTTTGGCATCAAAAAGTGCAGCAACAGTATCAGGGGAAACCTTGATGTGAACACATGAATGGTTTAGGCTACTCTTGGAATGCTAGGGGCGATAATTCTTTCTCCCATTAAATTGTCTGTAGAGAAGGGATAAAACTATAGGAAATAGCTCATGGTTGTTTCTTCCATGTAGTTTTTATTCTTTTCGTCAGACTCCTTGATTTGATAAACCTGTATTTATGGGGAAATAAGAATGCACTTACAAGTTACAACTATGCCTTTGATGCAATTAATGCAAAATGTCACAAAACAAAATCGAGAAGTGAATGAGCCTTGTGTTGAAAATTTTAAATTTGAACCGAGAAGGAAAAACTGTCTGGATTTATTTGACAGTAAATGACTTGCGGCATTTCCTTAAAGAGAACATCTGTAATAGTATCTGAAATTTAATTCAAATCATGGCAGCAAGATAATGATACAGTCGCTAGATGAGCAATCACATTTGTTTTTCGAATAATAAACTTAATAGCGACCTTTTTTTATAGATTGAATAATTGCTCTACATTTTAGTTCACAATCCCAAACTTAGAAACACTTAATGTGGTGAATTATTATATCTACCACTATTTGGAGTCAAGTTCAATGAGGACATGTTCTATGTCTTGGTCAGTAATACACCAATGCAGGGAAGAAAGGAAATCCAATAATAGGCATATTGTCTAGTAGCTCTTAATGGAAGTTCATGTCTATTATTGGACGTTCATATGATAGCATCATGTCTAACAGAATTGAATAGAGACAGTCGCATGACAGTATTGGCATCAACTTTATTCAAAAGACTTCTAAATGAGTGTGTGTGATTCCGCCTGAGAGATTCTACTTTTTCCACCTCCAACATCAGTTTGAAAGTATGCTTCTAGAAAAATCACTAATTTTTGCACGTTCTTTATTTTTTTTATCAACAAATTTTGCACGTTCAAATGCATGCTTATTGCTTCAGAACAATCTGTGCTTATTGCTTACAGTTTCAAATATACTGGAGTTTTTTAGTTGCTCTAAGGTTTGCTAGCTCAGCTGAGGGGGGACCCTGCAGTCTGCAATTATTTAAAAGTAAAAAAAAAAAAAAAAAAGAATTAATTGATGTTGAAGTTAAATTTTATGATTAAAACTCATAGGAAAAAAATGAGCTTAAAAATTAATTTATAAATAAATTGAATTCTGTTTGGAATGCATGTGAATTGAATTATTTTTTAATTTTAAAGAGTCTCAGAACACGCTTAGTGCAAAACAAAAGGGGATATTACAAATTTGAACCCGCACCTCAACATATCAAATGTCTTTACAATTTTTTATTATTTGAGTTGCACTTACGATAATGAATTAATTTTATATTGGTTGTTATTTTATTATCTTTCTTTTAAGTCAAATATCGGTTTTAACAATGAAAATTAGAAATATTCCACCCAATTTAAATTATTTGAACATAACCATACAAAAATCAAGTTTTTATTATATATGAAAACTAAAAAATTCAACCAAATTTAAATTATTTTTATTTGAACATAGTCATAAAAAATCAAGTCAATTTTTATTTTATAACTTTTCGAAGAAATACAAGAGGATATGCACTCTCAACCAATAAAAATGAAGTATTTTACAGTTATTTTTGACATATGGTTAAAAAAAAAGTTTACTAGGAAGAATGATGAATTATGGTTAGATATAGGTGTAAAATAAAATATTTTGCATTTTATTTTACATCATATTGTCCATCACTAAACTCAAACTTATTTTTTGAGGTAATTGTATTGGAGAAAAATTTATATTTTATTTTGGAAAGA
>JBBPBP010000001.1:7762359-7781013 GCA_037974735.1 Cicer chorassanicum | reverse complement strand
ATACTCTATTTAAAATGAAATATAAAAAAAAAAGTAGTTAAAAGTTTGATTTATCTTATTAAAAATTTAGTCTATATATAGCAACTTTATAACTACTATTTTTGTTAATATTTTATTTCAAATGAAGTATAAGGTGAAACTATTAATACTAATCTTACACTCAATTTATAATGAAATATAAATAAAATTAATAATAAATTTTTGTATGTAAATTATTTTAATTTTAAAATTAGACACAACAAAATTTTTAGTCAGGTGATGATAAATGTTATGAGAATTCCATCACCAATATTTTTTATTGATCACTCAAATACATTACCAATCACGTTTTTCACAAAATCTAAAATTAAAATTGGTGCTTCTTTCTTTTTTGGTCTTATTTTGGTCCTTTTTCTTTTTAATAAATGAAGCACTTCAGCTTCTTAACATTTCACGGGATAAACATTCAGAATATATAACCTGGCTGATATTCTGGTCTTTTATTCTTTTTAAAATCTTAACAAGTATAAAGACACATATACAATTTTTTGGACAGCTGATTACCGTATACTCTTCAAACTGTTAATTCAATATACTAAATTTATTTCACAAATGTCTGATGTAATTTTATTAAATTACCAAATAATACCTAATCCTTCCCAAAAAAGAAGATGAGGTCCACATTACATTAGCATCCATATTTGAAGATCAAACGGTGCAATGAGAATCATAAGATTCCCTTCCACAGTTCCACGCCCATTACACTAGACATGATAACACCTCATCAAAACATCCCCAACCATCCAACCGTTCATTCATCATTTATCACTAATTTATCGTCCATCTCCTTCTCCTTCATTTGCCTCAAATCTTCAACAACAATCCAACGGTTCTAACTCATTCACTAACACGCGTCACGACCGCAATCGCCGATGACAGAAAACCCCACCACAACACCACACGACAACACCTATTTAACCCTAGTTACTTTCTAACCTCACTACTGGGTATACAAGTACAATCACAACACAAACTCCTTATCCTCTCTCTCTCCAATCTCTTTTCTCTATCTCTGGCAAAACGAGAGTGCTCTTCAATGGCGTCTCAGATCTAAACACTGGAACCTACTATAACCACGAGGGAAGGCTTCTTACTTCTTCGTACGGTAACGTATCTGAAGATTTTTCATCGTTAATTCAGAAAACGACGTCGTTATGAAGAGAGTAGCGTACTCATTCCCTGAAGAAGTTCTCGAACACGTGTTCTCGTTCATTGAATCGGATACAGACAGAGGCTCGATCTCTCTTGTATGCAAGTCATGGTACGAGATCGAGCGGTGGTGCAGGCGGAGGGTGTTCGTCGGTAACTGTTACGCGGTGAGTCCGGCGATGGTGATAAAACGGTTTCCGAAGGTGAGATCTATAACATTGAAAGGGAAACCGCACTTTGCGGACTTCAATTTGGTACCGGAAGGTTGGGGTGGTTATGTTTGTCCTTGGATCAAAGCTATGGCTGTTGCGTATCCGTGTTTGCAAGAGATCAGGCTTAAGAGGATGGTTATCACTGATGATTGCTTGGACCTTATAGCTAAATCGTTTAAAAACTTCACTGTTTTGGTTCTTACTTCTTGTGAAGGTTTCACTACTGATGGACTTGCTGCCATTGCTGCCAATTGCAGGTTTCTTTTCCGTTTCTCTCTCACATTCCTTCTTTTTTTATTATTTTATTTTTTAATTACTTATTTGTTTATTTATTTATGTCTTTGTCGTTCTCAGTCATTCTTCACTTTTGCCTCTTCTATTTGTTTGTTTATATATTTAGGACTGTTAAGTGAAATGAATTGTTCAGATTTTTGCATATTTTATTCATTGCCCCTTCGTATCTACAACTCTACACTGTACTGCTATACGGATATAAAAACGATATTCAAATTAGGTATTTTTTTTGACAACTGCTAATCTGGGATTCTGATGGGAGAAATTACTATGCAGATTATTTGCTAATAATATAGGAGTACTATTTTTAACAATGACCCACTTAGGATTTATATCTAGAAATTATAAGGACTCGTTATCATTCAGAAAAATTTACATATTTGGCTTAGGTTCTTTTATGAAAAACCGAATAACTTATTTTTTACGAACTTTTAAGTTTTAAGTGAAAATTTATTTTAGATCTGATAGAGCTTTTAAGTTTCCTTTCTGTCCCATTTTTTGTATTATGCATGCCAGGCTGCATCGAAAATGTTTAAGTGTAAATGTAAAAATTGGGTTATGGGTTTTTGTTGATGGCGATGAGATGAGCTGACCGTGGAGTCTAATTTTGATCGTTCAGTCTGCTAAAGAATTTCTGGTTTCTGAGCTGGTATGCCGCTCTACCTTGTCATTGACAAATCTACTTGCTGCTAATGGTTATTGTAGGAATTTGAGGGAGTTGGACTTGCGGGAGAGTGAAGTGGACGACATTTGCGGTCATTGGCTAAGCCATTTTCCCGATTCATACACATCCTTGGTTTCCCTAAACATCTCTTGCTTAGCAAGCGAGGTGAATTTGCATGGACTAGAGCGTCTGGTTAGCAGGTGCCCCAACCTGCAGACTCTCCGCCTCAGTCGAGCTTTCCCCCTTGATAGGCTTGCCAATCTTCTTCGTGGGGCTCCACAGCTGGTTGAGTTAGGCACCGGAGCCTACACAACTGAGATGCAGCCGGAGGTCTTTTCAAACCTGGCCACAGCATTTTCTGGGTGCAAGCAATTGAAGGGCTTGTCTGGCTTTTGGGATGTGCTACCATCCTACCTTCCAGCTGTCTATCCTGTCTGCTCCAGGCTTACATCACTAAACTTGAGTTATGCTACAATCCAAAGCCCGGATCTTATCAAACTTGTTGGACAATGTGAAAGTTTGCAGCGGTTATGGGTATGTCTGGTTCATACAATGTTTTCCATTAATGCATTGTCATATTTGTACCTTGGTTCACTATCCCAAAATTGTAATGTAAATGCATGCTGATTAAGGTTATTGCTATATATAGGTGCTGGATTACATTGAAGATGCTGGCCTAGACATGCTTGCTGCATCTTGTAAGGATCTGAGAGAGTTGAGGGTATTTCCTTCTGACCCATTTGGGTTAGATCCAAATGTAGCATTGACAGAGCAGGGCCTTGTTTCTGTGTCTGAAGGTTGTCCCAAGCTCCATTCAGTTCTATATTTTTGTCGACAAATGTCCAATGCTGCCCTAAATACAATTGCTCGAAACAGGCCTAATATGACTCGTTTTCGACTTTGTATCATTGAACCTCGTACTCCTGACTATCTTACCCTTCAACCTCTGGATGCTGGTTTTGGAGCTATTGTTGAGCATTGTAAGAATCTTCAGCGCCTTTCCCTCTCAGGTCTTCTCACTGACCGTGTTTTTGAGTATATTGGGACGTATGGGAAGAAGCTTGAGATGCTTTCTGTGGCATTTGCTGGAGATAGTGATCTGGGACTCCATCATGTGCTGTCTGGGTGTGACAACCTTAGGAAGCTGGAGATCAGGGACTGCCCCTTTGGTGACAAAGCTCTCTTAGCCAACGCTGCGAAGTTGGAGACAATGCGATCCCTTTGGATGTCCTCTTGCTCAGTGAGTTATGGAGCATGTAAGCTGTTGGGTCAGAAATTGCCAAGACTCAATGTTGAAGTCATTGATGAAAGAGGACCTCCAGATTCTAGGCCAGAGAGTAGTCCTGTTGAGAAGCTATATATATACAGGACGATTTCTGGGCCTAGATCGGACATGCCTGGTTATGTATGGACAATGGAAGATGATTCTGCTTATGTTGAATGATTATGCTATTCATTTCAATAATAAGCATATGATGTGGGACTTGTTGATGGCAGGTACATATTCAACCTACTCTACAATGAATTGGACTGATGATCGGCCTGTGCTGCTGTTATGGTTGGATTTTGAGCTAGATACAGCAGGATGGGTGGGTATAAAGAGAGCTTGAGCTTTATTGCCATTCATTTTTTACATTTTGGCTGAGCTACGGATTCTGATCAGAAATAAAACTGGAACTTTGTTGTTGTATGTGGTATCAAATAGAGTTGTTAAACTTGTTAAATTATTTTTACTTATGATATTTTAAGGACTTTTGCATAATTTATATGCATGTTGTACTTTGGTTGAATATTAAGATATTGGTCGACACGATGTTATTATTAACCTTTGCAAAGGAATAAAATCCATATTCAAGTACATCCTGTTGTTTGCAATGTTTATGCCTTCGTTTCTCTTGTTCGATTATGAGAACTGTGGAAAATAAAATTGCAATGGTGGCTAAATGGGCCATCGCGTCCCTACGCAGGTGAACCGATGAATGGCTCTGCGGGGAGAAGGATTTTGCAATTTCAATGGAAGAAACAATTATTATCTGTCAATAATTAAGGTGTTTTCTTTTCACAAGTGGTCTATATTTCATTTGAAATACGATTAAATTATTTAAATTAGAAACACAAGATATTTTCTCTCTGTTGTCTGTTCTGATTATTTTTATTGCATGGAACTGCGTCAAGGCTTCCAAGATATTTTTCTTTCTGTTGAGCGAGATACGTGTAGACCTGTTACCGAAATCGAATATCTTGCATCCTAGGGAACCTAAACTTGTTGTCGTATTTATTATATGGGAGCTTCGGATTAGACCGTAGGTAAAAACCCAAATTCAAGAAGTGTCTTATAACATCTGCAAATGGCATCTCTGATGTACTTTGAAGCCTATTCTTCATCAGCAGAAGTGTTTGAGTTTTACTAATCACTGTAAATCAGAGAAGGTGAAAATGCACATTATTTATATTTAAAAATGGAAAAAGGTTAAAAAATGTACAAAGTGCAGTAGTAAATGGCCTCAGGTGTGGTGACATTGGCTTTTCATTCAATGTTTTATTGGGGAAAGAGATTAGGAGAGCCTCGACTGGTGAGCCACGTGATAGATTCGGTGACATTGGATGGTGTCCACACCTTTTTCCTTCATTCAATCTCTATTTTTCTACTACTTCTACGACACTCACCCACCACCTGATTATCAGGCAAGTGAGAGTGAGTGAGTAGTGTCTCAGTAAATACTAATACTAGTAATAATAATCAAAAGAGAAGAAACCCTTCTATTCTAGCCTCTCATGAAACAGAATAGCTAGCTCTGTTCAAAAAGTTTTTTTACTAAAAGTAAAAAAGACTTATTGGACCTAATTTTTTATCAACTACCAAAATCGTCCTAATTCCAACTTGATTGATGCCTTAGATACATTTTCTACTAGGCTTATGTCCAATGACAGTGACATAATTCATTATTTTATGTTATTCGGGTTCCATTTTTTTGAATATTGAGTACGCTAACGGTTTTTCAGCTCGTAGTGTATGTTAAACTTCATCCCTATAGTATAATGCCACATTGCCATAGCTAATTAATGTATTGCACATGTCAAGTCAAATGCAATAATAATTGTAAAACAATTCCCTCGGATACAAGTGAAAACATCTTGACTAAAAAAAGCGAAAACCCCAATCACACTTTATATATAATAGTAATAATAATAATAATTTCTGTGTAAAAATAACTTCTTATTTTAATCGAATTTATTTTAAATAATTTTTTTTCAAATTTAAGTTGAAATAAATAATATAATAAAAGAAAAACTCTATAATCAAAATTGTCTCAAAATTTAAATTTAAAAATATATATCATCAATATTAATATTATAAACCTGAAATAAACTAATTAAAATAAAATAAATAGTCCGAAATATAGTCAAACACTATACACCAAAACACAAAGAAAAAGACGCATAGACAACACGTCTATGTTTGTCTTTCCTTTAAAAATAATAATAATAAAATAAAAAGTAAAAATGAAATATAAAAAATAAAAAGTAAAAATGAAATATAAAAAATAAAAAATAATAAATGTTAATGAATATATTAAAATTAGAATTAATGTGAGTTACTATAATTTTACAAAAATGATATATAACACATTAGTTGATTATAATTTGGAGAAAATGATGAATGATAGAGTTAATGTGAGAAGGAGAAGTAGGCGAGACAGTAACAATACATTGCAAGGACATGCCCACCCCACCAACTTATCTGATAAAATAAAGAAAAAGTGTTCAAAGAAAGGAAGGAAAGGGTAAGATATGTCTGACATTAAAGATGGATCGTTTCATTGGTTCATGATGGCCGCACGTTTCATGTTCATGATCATCATCATTTATATTCCTCCTTATTACTATGTAATGGCCCTTTGATGATTAAATTCACTCTCTCATTTCACTACTTCATATATAGTATTATCATTCATTCTGAATTTTACTGTTCTTTAGCACACTCATTATTATATTACAGTGCCAAATGGATGCTGTATGATTAGAAAAGTTACAATGATGCAGCTGCTTAAAGTTAATTATCAATTTTACTTTGCAGTAGGTGGCCACACCCTTTGGCTTTGGCATCAGCTTTCAAGATTCAATATGGTTAATTGAAATTCTAATTAAGCAGTGACAAATTATTTTTAAATACTTCACCACATCATCATGTCTTTCATCCTCGCTCACTAATTCGGCTCATTGTGAGTCTGTTTATCGGAGGATATTTTATGAATTAATGTAATTTTAAAAGATAATTACAAATTTTCATTTTTGACACAATTTCAAATTCTTCATTGTAAATTATATTGATAAAACAATAAATTTAGAAAAAAATATTAAATGTGCACGCTATATTAATTACCATTTCAATTGAATTCTAGGCCCTTTATAATTCAATATTTTAATTACCATTTCAATTGAATTCTTTTTTTTTGGGACTATATTTCAATCTAATTATGAGCCCTTTCAAAATGCCAATACATTTCTCCTTTTTTATAATGGACAAATAAAAATCATTTAAATATTAAAATAAAAATAGTACAATAAAATTGATTATAAGTTGGAACAATTTTTTTATTAGGCGCAGACATCGGTGGATTATGGAATTATGATCTAAATTTGTGAATCCTACCAAAATCTACTATGTCATTTATATCTTGGCTCAATTTCAACCAATTATGTCACTAGCTTTAGTGGGTTGTGGGTAAACTAATTTTTCTTGGAGTTTTTTTTTTTATGGATTTCAATCATTTTTTGAAGTAAAAAAAATTGTCTTAAATTTTTTGGTTAATTTTTGGTATTATTTTTCTTCAAAACGACTCTTGTACGAGCGATAAAATTGAGTGTCATTGAGAGACATTGAGTAATTTGAGTTATCATAAAAAAAAAAGTGAAAAGGTACCAAGTAAGTGAAACCATATCTTTTATACCTAAAATTTTCAACTTTCTACCTCTTGATTGTTTGAGTTCGATTATCCATGGACCATATTTTCAAACCCAAAACCGATTGTAACAACCCACGCAGAACTGTCTCTCTTTGTCTGATAATACTTAATCGATATGAATTCACACATTTTGCTAAAAAACCGCAATATTGATCAGGTAAGCACAACTTGCTCTCACCTATTCCTCATCCAGATTTTGAGATCAACACTAATGGTTAAGAAAGTAAAAAACACACAAACGATACACAAAAATATTTCAGAAGCTAGTGAAAAATAAAAATAAAAAAACCAAAATCTTAATTCTAATAATCAAATTATTCTACATATGGTCAATTGTTGAAAATAATGTAAGATCTACAATCTTTAATTCGACCATCCATCTACGAAAAACAAAATATTTACTGCTATTTTTTCATATGACTTTAGGTGGTCTATGACATTATCAATCAAACAACGTGTTAACCAATCATCTATAAGGTTGAGACAATGCAGAATTTCGTGATAATCTCCGTAATCTCCTTACTCAAAAACATAACCGACAAAACGAGTCATTAGAATTCATGAAGTACAAATTAAATACAAACTAAAAATAACAAGAAAACACAAGCAGAGAAACATAACAAAAAAAAACATGATAATACCAACACAAACATTAGAAGTGGTGGATGAGGTGAGAGATGATCAATCAGAGATGACCTTATGATAGTACGACGTCATTGAGATAAAACACAAATTAGAGAGATTTATTTTTTCTCCTATACAATTTCATTGTTGTCATGAATTTGAGTTGCACTTTTCATGCTTAAAAATAAAACAACTTTCATAAATAGTAGAGAAGAAAACAAACTCTCACCAAAGAAAGAAAAAAACTTTCAAAATTTCACGAGGAAGAGAAAAAAAAATTGTATCACGATCAAAATAATAATTGACTAAATTTTTTTTATATACATTTTCTTCTTCAGTGTGCTTGCTATTATTAATAAAAAAATCAAAATATATTTTTTTAATTAAAAATAAACTTAAACTTTATATTTTTTAGTACAAAATTGTATTTCGAAAAACTTTCCAGAACATAACTATATTTGGAAAATTTTAAAAAAAAATTCGGAACACATTTTGAATTTTCTAAAAACATGTGTTACGAAAAATATTTTTCAATCTTTCTAGAATAATTGAAAAAAAAATTATTAACACAAATTTTGAATTTTCTAAAAAATATTTACGTTCTAGAATTTTTTTTTTAAATATTTTTTTAGAGCATAAATGTGTTCTAGAACTTAAAAAAAATCCAGTGTATAAAGTTAAAATTTTTTTAAACACATTTATGATAAAAAAAATATTTCATTTTTTACTGAACTCAATTTGAATTTAGTAGAATAAAAAAAAAATATTTTCTTGAAAAAAAAGAAAATTAATAATTTATATGAAATATGAGAGTGGGAGTGTAAATATGAGTTACATGTAAAATTTTCTGTGTTTAATTATGCACGCTAATTCGGCCCATCGCAAAGTGGATGCTGCCGAGTGAATATGAATTTGGCCCATTTGGACAAAGATTAATTCATTTTAGTTAAGTTGGGACGCTTCTTCAATTTACTAGTGGTGTTTTACATACCATTAATTCAACTTTTGATAATGATGCTTTATTTATGTTACAATACATAGAGATCTACAAGTTTTTCTGACATAATAACCTACGATTCTAGTTTTATATATATAAAAAAAAATGAGTAAACTTAAATTTAAAAATTTAAGCTATATATATACCAATTTTTCGTTATATTTGAAATTAGAGGAAGTATGAATTTGATGCAAGTACATGTTATTTTTCTTTTGAATTACGATCTAGAGTGACTGAATAAAACAGAATATACATTGCGGGGTTCTTCAAATCGTTCAGTTATTCGGCTTTGCTTTGATTCGCGTCAAACAACATGACTTATTCTCTAAATATTTATAAGATTCTGAGCATGAATGACTTGCGAATCAAATTTTCTTGTGTCCACTAGATCAGGAATGTGAGGCATTTCAGTTTCCAAACCTAAACTATCCCAATGTTTATTTCAATTTATTTATTTACATTATTTATGGTCTCATTATATATAGAGTTTCCATGACACTCCATGGCCCATTTGCAAATCTGCAAGATATTGCCATCAATCAACTCACACATGTGTTGCTAAAAGGGAATTGGATTTCCCTGTATTTATTTTAAGCTATCCAATCTAAAATTAATGGTTGAAATTATTTAAAATAATTTTACTATAATGTAATTTGAAATGTTTAATTTTAAATTAACAGCCGAGAGACAATCTTGAATTTTCCTAAAAGAGTCTAATTTTATACTCTTTTATCTCTATCAATCTTATATCCCTTGTCTAAACTCATGTTTATAAAAAAATATTTTTCAATTCAACGCAATTAATACTTTTAATCTAATAAAAAAAGTACTTTTTATGGAAAATTTGTTCGATGAGTAGAGTCATTAAAATATTTTAGTAGTGATATTATATTTTTAGTCATAGTAGTAATATTATTGAATATAATAAATTAGTTAAATTTGTTTATATTTAATTAACATAATTTCTTGAATTAAATATATCAATTTTTTTCTCTTGTATCTGTGTAGATGAGATAACATACATAATTCATTAATTGACTATTTTAGTTCTTTGACTGACTTCAAGTTGAATTCCAGGAAGAAAATATACCGTTACTTCTAATACATGCTGACAGCTATTTCCCATACCGTTGGAAAAAAATTTAGAAGATGCAAGCAAGAAGAATAAAAATAGAATTGATTCATATTCCATTGGCTTGCACTTCCTCAACTTATTTTTGTTCAAAAGAAAAGGATCTTATTTTTGGGTACAAAGGTTTTGATTTTTTAATTAGTAGTGGTAGTTAATTTTGATGGACTAAAAGTATATACTTTTACGGTAACATGCCAGAATAAAAACATTTAAAGTATAATAAATACATATTTTTATTTAATAATCAAATATTGGTGGACTACTTTTCAACTGAATTCTGTATTGCAATGGTCCATCTCCCTTGGAATCTGTTTCGAAGTGGGTCTAGGCCCTATTTCAGCCATCATTACGAATAATAGGTCCATTTGCATGAGACCGTTTTAGCCTCAGTGCATTTTTCCTCTATCTGTAGTACCATCAGAAATCAACATTAATGGTGATAGTGAAAATTCCATAAAGAGATTAATGTTGTCTTTTGTGGGGAACAAGTCTAAGCCACACAAGAATATGGACAAACTCCTTAGTCCCTTCCCTTAGCTTTAATATAATACTATTTTGGTATATTAAAAAGTTTCATATTACTTGAGAAAAGAAGTGGGGGTATAAATAAGATACTTTAAATTCAACCTCAATATTTTAATTATAAAATAAAAATTAGAAAAACATGTATTTTTTAGATTATTCGATTTTGATTAAAGACCACGCATATTTCAAATGCGTAAATGTCAGATTTTTTTTATTAATGCCATTATTTTAGTTAATGATAGTTACTTATATAAATAATAATCTTTTTTACACAGAAACATTTATTTAATTTTAGTAAAAGAAGAAAAAACTCATCGTTGAAGTTGCTTTAATCAAGAACTCTACTCATAATTTCCCTTGAATAAAAGCAGATACAAGATTGAAAAAACAAAAAAGAAAGATTATAAAGTAAAAACTAAAAAAAGAGGAATATCATATCTTTCTTTTCAAGTATAAAGTTGAAGAATCGAAGCAATGCATTAAATTAAAAAGAAGAAGAAGTTCCCTTTTAACTTTACAAACTTATGGACAATGCAAAAAGATCACATATTGACGTCAAGATCCTCTTGACACATTTTTCATATATTGGGTGATATTTGTTCATAGTATGTTATATTACATATAATTTTGTTCAAATCATATTATATCAAGCTTTTAAAAATAAATCAGAATTTTGGAATTAGGGATCAAGTTGACAATAAGTCCGTATGTATAGAATTTTTTAAAAGTGATTTAGGTTTTATATCTTTAAAAATTATGTTTATGTGAAATTACTTAAAAATAATAAAAAAAAAGTTGTTCATTCGTTATCAATTAAAAAAAGTAATTTTGACATTAAATAATTTAGATATTCATTATTAGAGATTTTAACAAAATTAAAATCACATTTTTGTAAAAAATATATCTTTTAAAAATGATTTTTATGAAGAGTTTCTCAAAATAACTTTTTATTTTAATCATTTTTTGAAATTTTAATATCCAAAAAAAATTGTAGCAAATAGATGAAATATTTTAAATGATAACTTAAGATAAACTATTTAAACCAATTTTTCATTTGAACTTTTATTTTTAAAAATATTATAACAAAATGATAAAAAAAAAACTATAAAAATACAAATATGCGTGGAGGATTAAAAAAATCATAAAATTTTATCTTTTGAAATGAAAATATACAGCGGCGGATCTTGAACCAAAATATTGGGTGGCGAAATTTTTAAAACTTTAATTGGTAAATAAAAAGTATAATTTTAAATAAATAAAAATTCTGAAACAAACACCATTCAATCAATAAAAAATTAATTTTAGTTTAAAAAATAGATTTTTTTTTTCACGAAAAATATGAAACAAACGAACTCAATATTGTATTGTATATAAGAATTTTAAATTGTAAATTTACAAAAATATATTAGAGAGAGAAGTAGTAAATCAAATATTGATTAATATATTTAATAATTAAAAATTAGTTGGAATTTAGGTTGGAAGTTTTATTTTATTTTATAATTATAGTAGTTTTTTTTGTAATTTTTTTTATAAATTATTCCCTCCGATTTTTTTATAATAGACATCTAGATTATAAATTGGGCCTTATTTTAATCTTAAAAATTGGTAAAATAAAAAAGTGCAATTTTAATAATTAAAAAAATTGGTAAAATAAGTTTTAGTCCATATACAGATACCAATCAAATGAGAATCTACACATACCAATTTATATGATGTATGTCATTTCTCATTTGGTTAGATTAATTCATGTAACAAGAAAAAATGCATATGTTATCTTCACATATAAGACTCAAAGATGCGTCTCGACAACATAATCCAATAAACCCAATTCAACTCATAAACATAATTCAACTCATAAAATAAACCGATTATAAAACTCAAAATTAAAACAACATACACCACAATATCTATATTAATTAGTATATCTATTTACATATGTCATATCATATTTAGTCGGAATTCATCATCGATTATCATATATCAAACCACATAAATCAAAATTATTCTAATTTAGCTTGTAACATGTTAATAGTTATTTTTTCTTCAAATTTTTTTAATATATATATATTATTTTCTTATAAATTTTAACTGTATACTCAATCAAATTCATATGTAAATTTATAGGTAAAAGTTTCCTTAAAGTTATATTATCAAATGGTTTGCACAATGTTAAATATTTTAAAAATTAGTGAGAATTTTGGGGTGGCTTGTTTAGCTCCGCAACTCAGAATATAGACAATAATTGTTGTTAAACATATTCTTATAGAAAATAATATATATTTTTTTTTTCACAAAATTGAAGGACTAAAGAGTAACAAGAGTATGAAAATTGAGAAAGTCAGACTTTTTTATTTTTTAGGGTTTTAATTTTAGTATAAAAATAAAAAACATTATTTCTTGTAAACATTCAATTTTTTATATTATAAATTAATTTTTGGTGTCCTGGAAACTTAAAGCCTTATATAGTCGCACACCTTATACATGATCAAGATTGCTACAAACATATAAATTCGTCTAAATTATTATAATGATTGTATTGAAACTTTTTTACAATTTTCTCACAACTTCCTTTGTTGAAATTAAGTTATCGGGTATAAAACATAATAAAACAAACTAAGGGGCATATGGAAAGTAAATATAGGTAATTATCAAGAAGAGTCCATTAATATATTTTCATTAAAGCAAACTATACAATATACATTAGTATAACAAATAAACATCAATCGAGTAAAATGAAAAAAATAATAGAGACAAGTTATAAAATACTATTAGATTTTAAAATATGAGAACCAAATTCGTTAATTTATAAAAATAAAGGGTCTAAAATTATAATTAAACCTTCAATTTATTTTGGATTTTTATGTACGGAGAAGAATCTCTAACTCGTTTATGAAATTGATCACACTCTAAATTCTTTGTTTTAGCCTTTTTTTTTTTTGGTTTGTTATGTTTTCTCTTGCTAGTTGTGCGCAGTTGCAATGTGATCATACTAGTTCACATTTCTCTATCGCTGTCGCGCTATTCTTAATGAATGTCGATAAACGCTGACAATGATCACAATGGAAGGAGCGATGTGCAGACTTTTAGAGAAGAATGAAACACTATCATATTGAGAAGAATATAGTGTTCGAGAGAGGAAGATGATTCTTATTGACTAATAACTGGGGTGGTATTTTTAATATTTATGGTAAAAAAAATTAAATAAATATGTAATACTAAAGATAGAATAGAGGTGTATGCAACTAAAATTAGAGTGACTCGTAAAAATAACTTTTAATGTGACAAAAATAAAACTATTTAGCAAAATAAACAGCAGTAAAATATTTTGAGGTGCTTATTCAATAGATTATAAATAGATAGGCTGTGGTCGTACACAATGGAAGTATATAAATAAGATTTTATTAAGAATATTTAGCAGATTACATTATAGCTAATAAAATGCTAGAAATTAAGTTTAATCACACATGCATCACTGGATAGACCATTATAATGAATACATCTTACTTACTACTAATACTAGTACTCTACATACATATATTGATAATATTGATTTAAGCCAGCTGTTTATTCTTCAATAAAGATAGCAAGGAACAATGTGTTTTGCATGAGTTCCTAGGCTAATTAAGATGAAATTAAGTTAATTAACTAATTAAAGTCGATATGGCCTGATTAGTGGAGTGAGTGAACCACTTAGGTGTAGGGACATTACTTCATTGGTGGACCCCACAAGCTTTCCTCCAATGAACACTGCAGGGACAGGTGCATTACAACCCAACTTTGTTATAGCTTTCTCCATTTCTTTCCCTTCAGGATCTTTGTCAATTTCATGAACCTCAGGGAACACTCCAAGTTCTCGAAACAAAATGTTCACTGCATAACAGAGACAACATGAGCTCTTGGTGAAAATCACCACACCCTTTTCTGTTGCCAACCTCATCACTTTCTCCATCTTAATATAATTGATCAAATTACCACTTCCAAATTAAAATGTTGATTTTTTTCTTTCTTTTTTCTATAGAGACAAAAAAATATTAGAAGCAAGTATAAATGTAAAGTGAAGCTAGGGGGCTATATATAGGTGAATTTGAAGTATATAGAAAACTATATATTTATGTGAGGCTTGAGGTTATTTTAAATGAACAAGTATGGTAAGCTATTTATAGGGAAGTACAAATTAGTTTAGGTGTAGGACATATTTCTTTGAATAAATTAAAGCAAATTCAAAAGAGTTTTTGCTTTTTAGATGCCCAACTACTTTGGAGATATAACACTTTAGACTGAATAAATTGAAAGACATTCTTTACATGCATATGCTTCAATCAATTGACAGCTTATACGACCATAACCATATACTTCTTTTAGAATCAAATATAAACAAATTTGACCTAAAGTATTTTCAGTGACTAATAAGTTTATTTCTTGAAAATATAAAAAATTAAATTAAATAAAACTATTTTAAAGAAATTAGTATAATACTATTACAAGTGAAATAATTGACATTTACTTATATTTTGTTAAGAAAATAAAACAAATTTAGTTATAGTTTATTCCCGATGAGTATATACTTATATGTTATACTTTGTAAGTGGTTTTCTTATTTGTGTCACATTTGTGGCCTAAATAATTAATTTTAATATATTTTGGCTTTTTGAAAAATGTTGACTTTTCTCAACAAATACAGGTGAGAAAAATATCTTTCAAAGACCAAGTTAGTGGTATTCGTTTTGTGTCACTTGGCGTCTACCACCATTGGCTGTTCGTTAAAACATGCATGCACTTTATTATGCAATAAAAAAAAGGATTCATTTAGAATAATATCAAAGGTAATAAGTGTGTATGATAGTAAATACTGGGATGCTTGTCAACTTGTGTGAGAAAAATATTTTTTATATTATCAAAGGCTTTAATTTGAATCCTTATGAAGAAAGATTGAGAATGAGATGGTTTTTGTGGACCCTGTTCGTTTTGTTGTGTGACCATCTTGCATATTTGGTTGTAAGTGTATGTTTAATATCACTTGGAGTTTGTTCGAGTCACGGTAATATATATCACCATGATTTTACGAACAACATAATTTTACTAAAGTTAAAGTTTGTGGGTTTTGTAAAATTAGGGTGGTTAATAGTAATTCAAACTAATTTATTATAATATTAAACATACATCACATATATAAATAAACTATATTTTATATAAAATGAATTAATGCAATTAAAATTTTGACAACATGATCAAAATTATACGATACACATTTGTTGGTTCATAGAGAGTATACTAGTGTGTGAATTAAAAAATTGTTAAAATTCCACATCGTAAAATTTTCGTACATCAAATAACTTTTAACTTTTACACATATGAAATAAAGTTGGATTCAATTCTCATCTTCTCTTTTCCCTATGTTTGATGCACTTCCAAGCCACTTATCTCATTTTTTTGTCCCTTCAATATTTTTGAAATGGTCATAATTTCATTGACCATTCGGTCTCCCCTTTCTTTTTGTCCCTTCAATTTTTTGAAGTGGTCATAGTACCACCGACCCTTTGGTCTCATAGTGGTTCTGATACCACTGAACTTTTAGTTTCAAAGTGGTAATATAATTTGTCCCATTGATTTTGGAGTGATCTTCATGTTATAGTCCCTTTAATTTACGAGTAGTCTTAGTACCATTCTTTTAGAGTGGTTATTATAGTCATATTGATGATGTAATTCTAAAACAGTTTTCTAGTGTAATAGAATGTCAATACAATTTGTACTTGAGCTGTTTTATTTTAGGGACACCGTTGTTGATAATCTACTTGCACAATTTAGTCAATTTCACAGAATATCTTAAAGAGAACGATCTAATCAGCAATTCAACTCAATAATATTTTTAATGGCTAAAAAACGTTTTTTGATCCGAAAACGACAATAATTTCATTTATGTGTTAGAGCAGATTTACTGTTAACTAAGTAATTGAGTTGAAGTGGTTAATAATATTTTGTTAAAAACAAATCGTTTGTTTATTACCTTCCAGTCAAATTTTGAATTATTAGTACATTATTACTCTCAACGGAAGGGTTAAAAGAAAACAGATTTATTAGAGTGATCACACTTTCAAACGGACACGTGTACCATTATTAGAGTGAAAAACCTTTTCCCTTTGAGAAGGAAGAAGGAATGAATTCCATCCTTTAGCGAACCAACTAGCCCACAAAAAAAATTCCGTGTCATTCATTGCTAGCGTAATTAGCTGCACATACCACACACCAACTAATGTCGATAGTGTATATATATATATATATTATTAAGATTTATTATATATATATTATTAAGATCTATTGACATTACATTGTCAAATTTAATATCATAACCCCTTTAATAATTCTTAATAGTATATCAGTATTATAGAAATCATTGTTTGTTTGATAAGTGTCAATTTTACTTAAAATTAATATACTTTGAAGTCATTTATGGACTTAAATCAGTGAAAGATATATTGATTTCACCACATTATGAAATATAGTTTGTTATTAATACTTGTTTCATGAGAAAGTTTGATAATTGCATTTGAAACTCTTCTTTTGTGTGGATAGGCGAAGGAATCAGCAAAAGTAGCCAAAGCAACACAAATTCTCTTAGCAAAATTGGATTCGCCAAGTGAATTCAAGGCAAAGAGAAATGAGAATTTTATGAACAAAAATACACTGGAAAATTGAGTTTTTAATACAGTTAAGTCGTTTACGTGCCACCAGATTTAACAAACGAGGCGGAGGTATATTTAACTCAATTGTATGTATAAACGAGTTAACAACAGTGACAATTTTGTAAATATTTGAAATATGTTTAACGCGGTTATATTGGCAACCGACTCAAGAGATTGTAAAAATAAAAAATAAAAATTAATATATCCCATCTTCTTTTGTGTTTAAGTCGATTACTTGAACAAATAACTTAATAAAATGAGGCGGTGACAATTTTGTAATTATTTAAAACTTGTTTAATGCAGTTATATTGATAATTGATTTAAGGCAGACTAAAAAATATAAAAGATGTTGTGTACTTAGCGTTTTATCTTCTTGCTCCCATAACCTTTGCGCTCTAACCCTCGACCTTCTATTCCTAACCTTGAAACACTTACAACCTGGATTCTGACTTCCTACCTTTCTTCTAGCGTCAACTTCACAATCCGTTGCCATTTTATCGTCACCACTTCATCAATTCATTAAAACATGTTTGATTCTTATTACATTAGATATTTTACATCTTTATTTTTTATAAGTTGTGTGTGGACATAATAGGGAGCAAAACAATAGTATTGTATATATTAGAGACAATAGACATATATATCTTACTATTGAAACATAATAAAACAATTAAAAAATATTGAAACAAAACAAAATAATTAAAAAATATAGAATGTTACTGAATATCATTTATCTCCACGATTTCACGGTATATCAAATAAGAAGAGTAGAGTAGTATGACTTAAATCTTTAAGAGATTAAAGAAACTATTATTCCTGAAGTAATAGCTTTTTTAATCTTTAAGGGATTAAAGGAACCATTATTCATGAAGTAATAGCTGTTGTCATTGATGCACAGGGAAATTAATTAATTTTGAAATACATATAAGAAATGGATTAAACTAATACACACTGTCCTGTTTGAACTATTTCAATTGGAAGTGTCCATTTGAAATGTTTATTCTTGAAGTAACAGCTGTTATTCATTGATGCACATGAAAATTAATTAATTTTAAAATACATACAAGAAAAAAGAAATGGATTAAACTAATACACTTGAAAGTATCGTGTTTAAACTATTTCAATCGGAAGTGTCTCATTTAAAATATTTCAGTTATTATGATGCACAGGAAAATTAATTAATTTCGAAATACATAGAAGAAAAAGATTAAACTAATACACCTGGTTAAACTATTTCAATTGGAAGTGTCCCATTTAAAATATTTTATTTATTCTGATGTATAGGGAAATTAATTAACTATGAAATATATAGAAGAAATGAATTAAACTAATCCACTTGAAAGTGTCATGTTTAAAATATTTCAATTGAAA